>JANITW010000001.1:6762007-6779259 GCA_027564335.1 Erythroxylum williamsii | reverse complement strand
AAATGTTTTAGTATTGCGGGCCCAAATCATTACTGTTTGCGCACTCAACTGTTTTGAAAGAGAAGGAAAACGTTATAGCGAGTCTTAAAAAGGTAGTGATTGTTCCAGTACGCCACCCTCGTGGGTCACGGGCTCGGACATCACTGTTGACGTCGGGTTCGGGTCTCGTCGGGAGTGGGGTGCTACATTTCTACTAGTAGAAGGAGTAATTTCTTGAAAAAAATTTGTTAAACAATCTGTCATTGCTTCATCCAATATATAAAAAAAAAGATTTGTAGCTTGTTTTGAGGCTACAATTCATATCTTATAGTTGCAAAACTTTATTTCATGAATTTTGGTTATCGATACTATTACTAAGTTATTGAAAATTTATTGTGATAATTCAACAATATTTTTTTCTCCAAAAATGACAAGTACATTAGAGGTGCTAAATATATGGAGTTGAAATATTTTGTTGCAAAGGAGGAAGTTCAAAAATAAATAGTATTTATTGAACATATTAAGACGGATTTTATGATTATAAATCCTTTAACTAAACATCTATCGCTAAAGATATTTAAGGAATATATTTAAAGAATAGATCTTGGTTATATTGGCAATTATTTTTGATAACATTTTGACATTCTTGAGCTCAATAAATTTTTTTACTAGCAATTTTCTTATTTATTATTATTAGTACATGTAACTGTTACTAAATAAAAAACAACATTGCCTATGAGACATTAATTTGGACCTCGAGTATATTTATCTATCATTTATGTTAACTGACTTGATAAATTACCAATATTGTACTATAGAAAAGGAACTATGTTATATTGAAATGTATGACCATCGTAATTTTCATTATGTGATTTATTGTATTAGAATAAATTATGACAATATTAAGAAACTTATTTATGCGAGCTCAATGTTTACACTATTAAAATAAAGTTTGAAATATTAAGCTAAGTGAAATGTTAAAGTATAGTTCGATTAATAATATTGTTGATATAATTAAAAAATCATATATGGTTAATATTTCTTATTTAATAGCAAAATAAATTTCAACTGTTTAGTTTAATAACTTAACGGACATGTCATATTAAAAATTATAGATATGTAAATTGGTCTTCTCTCTATTAATAAAGAAATCAATTTTAACCACTAAATTTTTTTCTCTTTATGACACATATTTCGCATTTGGTACATAATATTATAATGACTTATGATAATTATTTTTTCAAGATCCAAAAGTTAGGAATGTAGAATTTGATTTAATGTCATAAATATTATGTTGTTACAGTTTCTACCAGGAAATATACGAACTCCAGGGCAGATACGACTGAGTTATATTGGAGAATGTACATTATACTCCCAGTCATTTGTAAGGAACTGTCCAGATAGGTTACCCATCACCGCAAATTGCATGTTGTCCGAGGGTTTCCAGTGACGTTTCCTTTGGTTTATAAACCAGTTGTTAATTTGTTTCTGATCAAGCCCCGTTGATTCCGCCAATGCTACTTTATCGGCTTCCTAGGTGTTTAAGAACATAACAAAGGAAAAGAACTTAATCCTCCAAATTTTCAAGTAGGTGTCATATCTGATGCAATCTCAACCTCCACAGCATAAACATGGATGTCAACGAAAATAGAGACACGCAGAATGCTTCCGACGCTTTTATGGGCATCATAGTTTGAGATGGATAGAGATAATAAAAGTAATCAGTTCCTTTTCAAGAGGTACTTCAAAAGGAAATCTTTACCTTCCATGTCATGAAAATGCTTTATGATAAATTCAGAAGCTCTGGTTAATATCATCAACTTAGGCCTACAGAAGCAATGGTACAGATTTTTATAGCATAATCTTTTACCAGGAAACATGTTTAGTCTCAGCCAATCCTACCATCTTTATTTTTGAGAAACTAACATATAGCAACAGAAATCTCCTAACAATTCAAGACTAGTGGCGAAGCTTGATTAAGTGTGTGCCTGAACTTTCCAAAGGAGATACTTACAGTTGGGTAAGGCCATTTATAGTGGATATTCCACCATTCAAGTAGGGTTTGCCTAGCTTCCTTAGGTAGCTTTCCCTTCTTTTTCTTCTTTGAGAATTCCAACTTCAGGGAACTAATGTGAGTTCCAAACTTACGCAAAAGCTTGCCTTTGAGATTTTGGTCTTCTCCATTTGATTGACCTTCATGTACCTGAACTTCACCACCACTTAATTCCTCGTCCGATGATATGGCACCCTCATCTGGTAAACATATAATCAACGTTAGCCTTTTTAACTCATACACATAAATCCGCACAGACGCAAACCTAGAGTATTTGTTAATGAAAAAGTTAAATAAGCATTTACAGTGAAAAAGATAAGAAAAAAGCGTATTCCTCTGTAACCATATAACAAAAGGAAATATGGTAGCTATAAAAGTACAAACTTATAGCAGTTTTGGTGAATCCGTGCTATTTGATTATTTCCTGAAGATATTGACCAAGTTAGGATCCTAAGCGTGGTTTAGGTTTCAATTCACATCCTTACAACATCAGAGCATCAAAAATAAAACTTCAAACACCACGCAGATAATTATACCGCAGCCAGATAAAGCTATGTTTCAATACCACCAGTTAACCACTTATTCTCACATCAAAGTCAGTCAGAATGGACACTAAATATGAATGTTATTCTGGAAATTGACACACTACCGCATCCATTTTAACGGGCTGTCTCAAGATTATACAGTATGCCATTTGAAGCACAGTATATTAAACCATCATGTCACAATGAATAAGGTTGATAGACATCACCGTCAAATACTAGATACAATATCAGGAAAGGAACCAAATTCTAACTGCGGACCAAGAACGCCGTTGGAATGACGTG
Source organism: Erythroxylum williamsii (assembly GCA_027564335.1). Classification (NCBI taxonomy): domain Eukaryota; kingdom Viridiplantae; phylum Streptophyta; class Magnoliopsida; order Malpighiales; family Erythroxylaceae; genus Erythroxylum; species Erythroxylum williamsii. The sequence goes on along the minus strand of JANITW010000001.1, from coordinate 6,776,400 downwards.
TGACTCAGCTCAATTTGTACACCTTTGCTTTTAGCTGGCTTCGGTCCGCCAAGAGAACTTGGGCTCCTCAGTAATTAGAAAAGAAAAAAGATTTTCGCGGCATCGATCATTGATAAATTTTGATAATTATTAATATTATTTTTACAAAATAAAAATTATTTAATCATAATAATCACTAAATAACACCAAATAATGTTCATAATAATTAATCTTCTTACCTACAAAATCTGTAACTTGTGACCTGTGCGGACCTAGAGAAATCTAACTGGCAACAAGAGAGGGGTCTGACCTAAGAAGAAAAGTGATGCATAGCTCACGAATATGTTTTGAACATGTCCTTAATTAGCTATTTGATTTTATTTCTAATTTCATCCTAATTTTGGTTTTTATTTAGAAAAACATGCTTGATTAATATATTCACTTTTTATTAATAATACATACAAATTAACTATTATAATAAAACATATTAAGCACTTAATTTATTTGACATTTTAGTTATTTTCTATAAAGTTAGACAACTATTAATTGTATTTTTCAATTTTTCAATAATTTATCAGTTAAGTTGCATAATTTGATAAAATAATTCAATAAATAGTCTAAATTAATGAGTCAAAGTTCAAGAAAAAAATAAATCTCAATAAGTGTAAATCGAATCCATATCAGGCTTGTAATGAGGAAGTCCGATATGAAAATTATATATAAAAGTTAAGATCTCTTACAGTTGCTCATATTATTCGTAAGCATGTAAATTCTCTGACCCCTTAAAAGCGTTTACAATTTGAGAAAACTGTAGAAAAACATTAATCACTTGTCGGCAAACAATTCTCATGAAGGTCCCGAAAGATTAGAGCTAATTTTGGCCACAAAAACTACTTTAAAAGTCGAGATGAAACTGAAATCAAGTATGTAGCATTTCCTTCATTTTTAACTCTTTCATAAACGATCCAAGACACGTAATAAGGTCTATTCTACATGTTACGTGTGGTACTAGAACAATTACATGATCATGTTGCCAAAAACTAAGGTTTTTTTGTTTTCATTTATTTTGATTTTCATTAGTTTTTTATTCATTTTTCAATTTTTTATATATATGATTATGTGAAAGTGATATACATAAGGTTAATTATGAAAAACAAGTCAAAAACGGGCTAGAAAATGCAAAAATGGGCTCTAGGATCACCGGAAATCACCCTCCTAGTATCATCGAATGTGTGCACCGCACGCACCCGACGATAATATAGTAACCACCAAGGTTCTGAATTCCGTTCCGTTTCGGCCGGTATAGGCCGGAACGTTCCGTATCAGCCAAGAAACGGTACCGAAACGGACATAAAGATTCCGTTCAGATTGGATAAATTTTTAAAGTGATTTTTTAATTTTTTTGGATTTATTACGTTGGTAATTGAATTTTGGAAAAAAAGTTTTAAAACTTTTTTAAGCTAATTTTAAACAAATTTTTGTGCTCTAAACAACACATAAGGGAGGCCCTTAAGATTTCGTATCTCATGTGATAGATTCGATATTTGAAAAAACACGATAGTCTTATTGAGAATTTTTAAAATAAATTTTAAAGACAATATTTTCAATACCAGTATGTGATTATTTGACTGTGCATTTGGTCTTTTGCATTTATTGCTAATTTTTACATACAACATGCTCATATAGAATGCGATGATTACATAAAGACGTATCTCTTGCATTTGTGGAGCTTCTAAGATATTGATGAAGATGTACTCAACAAAGTGGCCTTTAAAAGTCAATTTTTTGGATTGTTCTACTCACATTCGGGAGTTGTCTCTAGTCTTATGTTTAGTTATTCTGCCCAAATATGTTAGCCTTACATAGAATTTTGAGATATATATAAAGGCATTAGATGGAAGAAAGTCGTTACTTAAATGATCTATTCACCCAAAGTTGGTAGTATCATGAGAGTTGATGGTTTGTATTCTAATTACTATGTAGAGGTCTACTTGCATATATTATACATTTAGCCCAAATATGTTTCATAATATATGTGATTGAATTCTCGATAAAAATACTACTTTAATGATTTAAGTATCGCTGTTATCCTACATTTATGCTGAAATTTACATTGTTTTTTTATTTTACTATCATCTTTTCTGTAAACAACAATGTTGTCATGAGTGAGACCTTGACTGGTTTCAATTTCAAGAAATGGAAGAAAGATGCTGAGTTTGCCCTAGAGATGGCCGACATCAACATGGCAATGCATATAGAGAGATCTTCTCCACTCACTAATATCAGCTCAGAAGCTAATAAGACAGCTATGGCAATCTAGGAGCAGACAAATAAGATGTGTTATTTGACCATCAAGAAATCAGTCCCCGATCATTTTTTTTGTGGATTATCAGACACTATTATAGCAAAGGAGTTTATTGATAGTATTTTCCAAAGGTACAAGGTGCTTTCTATATAGAGAAGAAAACCTTGATTAAAGAGTTATTCTCCACGAGATACAAAGGAGAAGGAGACGTCAAAGAGTACATCATCAGGATGATTTACCTTCAAAGTAAACTGAAGGCACTTGGTATACTCATTCCTGACACACTCATAGTGCATTAGGCACTTAAAACTCTCCTATGAAAGTTTGAGATGTTGGTGACATCATACATCTCTAGTGATGAGGTCGAAGACATCAGTGCCCTAATTTTTAAGTGTGTTATAGTTGAAGAAAAGCTTAAGGGTTCTCATACAGCCCTGTATACAGCCGCCAAAGGTAAGAGGAAGGCAAAGCTTCAATAGTCTAAAGGTAAGGGTAAGGAACCCCAACCCTCTCCACAGATTCAAACTGGACAATTTAGCATTGTCAAGGACTCACATGATATGAAGAGTATAAGGTACTTTTTCTGTAAGAAGAAGGAGCTGATTATTCGAAGAACCAACTTTGGAAGGTTAAACATGAACTATTAGGTAACTCCTCGACCTACATGATTTATGAATCCAACTTAATTATGCCACATCAAGTTATTGGTGACTAGATAGTGGAGCTTCTAATTATGCTATTTCCACAATGTAAAGGTTTAGATCCGAGAGAAGGTCAACAAAAGGAGAGAAGCTGATGGTTGATAACAATAAAGAGGTAGACGTTTTGCATGTAGGAGATGTAGGTTTGAACTTCGATACGGGATTTGTACGGGTTTTACGAAACACTTTTTATATATCATCTTTTAGACGGACTCTGATCTCTATATTAGTTTTTGATTAAGACAGTTATTCCCGCTATGATTATGTGTTCTTACTTAAAGAAAAGTTTGAAGTTCTTGATAAGTTCAAAATCTTTAAGATTAAGTTGAGAGCCAGTTAGAAAAATCAATAAAGACAATCATTTATAAACGTCAGAAAATATCTAGCATTACATAATATGACTACATAGGACCACTAACGTCTGTATTAATGAAGTCCAATAAACCAAAAGCATGAGTTGGCCTTTGTTTCTTTATTTTGATCAACTTACCCCTACAACAATCAATACATGTTTTCATATCACTGAAATTTAGAGTTAGGAGAATATTATCATTTATCAATCTCTCAACCCTCTCCTTGGAAATGTGTCTAAGGCGTTTATGTCACAACATATATAATGGTTTCATTATGAAAGCTCTATTTCGAATAACAGGTTTGGCAATATAAGAAGGCATACTTGATATGGCTATAGCCAAGTTGGATTCATAAATCATACAGGCCGAAGAGTTACCTAATAGTTCATGTTTAATCTTCCAAAGTTTGTAGTTCAGGCGATTAATTTTCCTATGCTCCTTACAAAAGAAGCACCTCATACCCTTCATGTCATGTGGGCTCTTGGCAATGCTAGATTATCCAGTATGAATCTGTAGAGAGAGTTTGAGTTTCTTATCCTTACCCTGAGATTGTTAGGGCTTCGCCTTTCCCTTGTCTTTGGTGGCTGCATACAGGGTTATATAAGGATGACTCTTAAATTTTGCTTCAACTGCGGCACATCAAAAAATCATAGCACTGGTGTCCCAGGCCTCATCATAAAAGATGTATGACATTGCCAACATCTCAAACCCTCGTGGGAGAGTATTAAGTGCCTAATGCATTATGAGTGGTCAAGAATATTTATATCAAGCGCTTTCAGTTTACTTTAAAGGTAAACCATCCTGATGATGTGCTTTTGGGCGCTTCCTTCTCTTATACATCTCTTAGAGAATAACTTTTTAGTCAAGGTGTTCTGCTCCACATAAAAAGACACCTTATACCTCTAGGAAATATTGTCCATAAAGTCTTTTTCTATGACAGTGTCCAGTAATCCATTAAACAAATGATCTAAGATCAACCTCTTGATGGTTAACACTTTCGATTTGATCGCTCTCGGATTGACATAGTTACCTTATGGTTTTTGAGCTAATATCAGTGGGAGGAAAAGGTCTCTCTATATACATCGTCATGTTAGTATCTGTCATCTCTAGGGCAAATTCAACATCCTTCTTCTAAGATCTGATAGGGAAGAGAATACTATAGCAAACATGGGGTTGGAAGACAAGAAAAAGGTCGATTTATTAGGTATTTTGAATCAATTGGAATAGTGAGTCAGTGTCGGGTAATTCTAAGCAAACTGGTGTGGCTGAAATGCGCAATCACAATCCTAAAAAACATCATGAGGTTAATACAGAGTAAGACTAACATACCTGAATACCTTTAAGGTGAAGCCCTCAAGACGGCATTGTATATCTTGAGTAGAATCTCAAGTAAGTCAATACCTAAGATGCCTTTTTAACTTTGGGCTGGTAGGAAACCAAGCCTTACACATATTCGTGGATGAGACTGCCCTGTTGAGGTATGATTATATAATCTTTATGAGAGCAAATTGCAATCACGTTCTACTCGTTACTATCTAGTAGGATATCCCAATTTTACTGTATTTTACTGAAAAGGAGGGCCAGAATAGTAGAATCACATATTTTTAAGTTTTTGAAATACGATGTCCATGATGAGCATGAATCCTCGCACTCTAGGAGATAGCAAGACGGATACTACAATTATTTCATATCCACCTCTTATACAGTCAGACCTAGTGGATGAAGGTCTGAGTACCATGCCTGTACAGGAATAAGAACCTATACCTATTCAGCAGAAGTTGCTGGGGTACAAGAACCTATACAATTACGCAAATCCACCAAAAAAAAGCAACCTGCTATCTCATCAAATTGCATAGTCTATTTGGGTAAACAAGACTATGATATAAGACATGTGTAGATTCAATTACTTTTACAGAATTCATTTCTAAATGTCATGCAAATTTGCGGGAAGTGATAAAAGATAAGATGCAATCTATGAGGTATAATAAGATATGAGAGCTAGTTAATTTGCCTCAATATTGTAGGTCTGTCAGTTACAAATTGCTATTTAAGACCAAGAAGGGCATACAAAGTCAAGTTGAGTGGTTTACGACAAGATTGGTTGTCAGGGAATTCACTCAAAGAGAAGGAGTTGACGTCAATATTACCTTTTCTCCTATATCCTCAAAAGATGTGTTGGGAGTAATTATGACAATAGTAGCTTATTATGACATAGAGCTACATCAGATGAATGTTAAAATTGTTTTCTTGAATGGTGACCTTTATGAGAAGGTCTATATAGAGCAACCTGAAGGATTTCAAGATCAATATGACAAGGTTTGTAAGTTGACTAAATCAATATACAATCTGAAACAGACTTCCAGATAATGGTACCTAAAGTTTGATGAAGTTTTAACCTCATTTGGCTTGTTAGAAAACAAACTTAAAAATGCTTATATTATTAAATTAGGGGGAGCAAATTATCTTCCTATTACTATACATGGATGATATCTTGCTCCGTTAAATGATTTGACCATTTTGCATAACGCGAAGTAACTTTTGGCCCAACTCTGTGACATGAAGGATTTAGGTGAAGCATCATTTATCCTCGGTATATAGATTCACCGAAACAAATCTCAACACTCATTAAACCTCTCACAAAGAGCATAGATTGAACGAGTATTACAGAGGTTTAATATGGCTGACAGTAGACCTATTGTAGTGCCTATCTCTCATTATAAGAGATTATCTTTGGCGTATTATCCAAGGAATGAAGTTGAGAGAAAGGCTATGAGAAATGTTTCGTATTCTAGTGCAGTTGGTAACCTGATATATGCTTAGATGTGCACTAGACCGAACATTGCATTCATTGTTGGATTGCTAGGTCGATATCTGACTAATTCAAGTGTAAATGAATAGAATGCAATTAAGCGAATCTTGAGATACTTAAAGTGTATCAAGGATTAAACGTTGACATACAAAAAAATCAACGATTTAAACCTCACAAGGTATACAAACTCCAATTTTGCTATGTATTCAGATGATCGCAAATCCACTTCATGGTACATTTTTTTGTTGGCAGATGGTGTAGTATTATAAAGTAGTGTTAAGCGCTGGTAACTTCTTCGACCATGTATGCAAAATTTGTTGCATGTTATAAAGCTGCTACACAGGTAGTTTATCTTAGAAACTCAATTTCTAAGCTGTCTATGGTAGATTCGATAACTAGATCTATTTAGTTGTAATGTGATAATCTTGCTGCAATATTGTTCAGTAACAACAATAAAAATATCACAGAATCTAAGCATTTAGAAGCCAAATACTTGACCATAAAGGAGTTGATTCAGAAAGGTGACGTCGAAGTGGAGTATATCAGGGTTGAGGAAATATTAGCCAATCCATTGACTAAAGGACTTCGCTTACTAGTGTTTATTAAACATGCATTCAGTATAGGCATCTTAAGGTCTTTAGACAGTAGTATTTAGAGATCATTATATTTGTTATTTAAATGTTTGTACATTTTGATGTATTATGATGTTATAATTATTTATTAATATAGATTATCATCTTTTTCATCCTCGATAATAAATGTTCTTGTATACAATCCTAATGTATACAAAAGTCTTAAGATTTGTGTTGATCTTAAACATTTTAAAGGTGTGGGCATATATAAAAATTAACCTTAAATCTATGTCATTTAGACACATACAGTTTAGTACAGATATCAATAAATTTAACATAATTTAGGAGGATATAAGGTTTATCTCGTAAATATTCTTTAATGCAGTTTAGCATTCAATTAGAGAACATAAGAATTTTCTCTAATACTGTTTAATATTCGATGAGAGAAAATAAAATTTTTCTAATGTTGTTTAGCATTTGGTGAGAGAAACATATTTCTCTGCTACAGTTTAGCATAAAGTTAAAGAAATCGACAGCTACAAACAAAAATGATACATATTAAATCATACAGATATTATCCTAGTTTGTTACACCTCATTTTCTCATTCATGTTAGTTACATTAAATATTCATAATTATATTAGACCTGTATTACACATGACACATATGTCTGATATTGTCAGTATCGAAAGCCTTATAGGATGAAATATTAGACTTTCATTATCTTTGAACTAAATATTTTTTAATCTTTAAATTTGGTACCAATACATAACGTGACTTACCTGAGTTTTCAAACTTTTTTTTAACTTTGAGTCAAAACTGCAATTAATGATTATCCATGAGAAAAAATGTTGGACAGTTTAGTCATTTCTTAAGTTGAACAATTATTAATTGTATTTTTCGATTTTTCAATAACCTATTGATTAAAATACGTAATTTGATCCATATAAAAATTATAAAATAACTTAATAAATGATTTAAGTTAATGAGTCAAAGTTTAAGAAAAAATAGATCCCGGTCAATGTAGACCATATCCATATCAAGCCTGTAATGGAAAAGTCTAATATGAAAATTATATATACAAGTTAAGGTCTCATGTAATTGTTCATATCATTCTTAAACCTACGGATTGTCTAACTTGTTATGAGTGTTTACGTTTTGAAAAAGCTATAAAAAGAGGTTAATCACATATCGGTAAACAATTCCTATGAAGTTCTCGAAAGATTAGAGATTATTTTGATCACGAAAACTGCTTTGAAAGTCAAGATGAAACCGATGTCAATGATTCCACATTTTCTTCATTTTTAACCCTTTCATAAATGATTCATGATACATAATAAGACCTTCGCTACATATAACATAATTTGTTTTAATTAATAATTATTTCATCATAAAATAATGACTAAATAAATAAGCAAATTGATAAATTGTAAATAATTAAATATTTAATTCTAAAATGTTTTAAATTTATAAAATCTTTGTTACTAAGTAAGCAATAACTCCGAGTTCGACTCAGACTCGTGCGATGGACATCTACAAAAGTACGACCGGACCCACCCTGAGTCCAGAAAGAAAGAAACAAATGACAGTGGACATGCTAGCCACTAAGCAGTGGGCAGCAAAAGCTGGGAAAGACTAGGAAGAGATTGAATTGAAGCATCGACATCATTAAATGCTATCTATCCACAGCAAAAAGCTGGTAGATTCAGAACGAAATCGGCGAGAGTCCCATGTGGGAGTCCGACCACCCGCTCTACCCGGTTCTCAGATTACGCACAATTACCTCTCTCTCTCTCTCTCTCTCTCACACACACACAAATAAGCTAAACCCCCAAGTCGCAACTCTCGCTGTCTCCACTCAAAGCTGGTAATATTCATGTGAAAAAATGACAATCATGCACATCTCTATTACATTGTCAAATACATACTACAAAATAACGATCGTGGAGCCCTTATACCTTCTTAGTAAATTTCACCGCCCCATCTAAATCGTTTACATCGCTAAATATCATATTGCAACCGTACACCTTGTGGACTAGTCAACGTACGATAGCACGTCGAGAGATGTGTTTACTATTAAAGACTCTGGGGTCAAGTCTAAAGATTTAATCTTTGGTGCCTAGACATCTTTTATTATAAAAATATTATTTTAATGAAATAAAGTTTTTTATTTAGTAATACTCACTAATAACCTTTACAAACACAGAGAAACAAATAAAAAGTTAAAAACAACGAACTCAGGCATTATCTGCTAAGCATGTAAAGATGGGCTAAGGCAAACCCCATATCATTATATACTCAAACAGTACAACAGATAGTTCAAAACAAAGAGCTACTACTTCCTTATAAGTAGGTTTCTTCGTCAGACTTTCCTATTGTCGAACTAGCTTCTTCATTTTAATTACATTAGGCAGGAAAGCATGCATTGTCAGACATCAGACCGCAGCTTGGTCAAAATATGCTGCACATATACATGCATATGCTCGACCGGAAAATGGATAAGAATTCGTGGACCACATAAACACACGAAAGAAAAGCATTCCAAAAATAGCAAATAAGAAAATGCAAATAAGAGCAAGTGAATATTTGCTAGTCAGCTGGTGCATTACCATGTTGGCCTGTCCAGGAATCTTATCTTTTTCTTTTTAGGAATGTTATTAAGAACTTAGCTGTACAAAAGAAGATTAGGAAGAATCCTCCAAAGCAGAAGAGTTCACAAAGAAACACAGGCTGAATAAAAAAGACGAGAACATCGCTCAAAAGGTCGTTTGTACTTCCAAAAAAACAAAACATTAATAGTTGCCAGCGGCTTAACTAGATAAGCGTGATCAAAACTAACTTTACTACCCATAATTATTTAAGATGTAAGGACATTTGATTCAGATATGTAAATGGAAAAGGATGCTCTACGATGCTAGTGAAAGGGAAAAATCTGCCACCTCAGAAATGACCACTTGGTTATACAGCCTTTAAAGCCATCGATCGATGTTCAAATTCAATAGACTAAAGAAACGGACTTCAAGGAACAAGACAGCAGTGGTACATCATCAACAGCCCTACAATCCACCATTTCTAATATTATACAAATAGAAGGATCATTCATATAAAAGAATACCTCTTCCCCTCAACATATGCATGTGAGTTTATCATTATATATATTTATGAATATATGCTGGATCCTAGTGGTCTTTTCTATTCTGAAACTTCCAACAAGATAAAGCCACTACAATTTACAGGCAGTATCACTTCAGAGAGAGAAAACAGTCAGCCCTTTAGACAATTCCCAAAGTCCACTTTTCACATCCCATCATACAGAGATCTGGCCTATGCTATCGGAACTTGCAATTCTTACGAGAACTAATTCCAGAAGATATTGATAACCAACAAATGTCATTAACTGATAAATTACACAATAGTTCTCTCTTTCAAGGTATCAAGAAAAAGGAATTGTAATGAATTAAACTGGTCTAACAATTTCATTTCAGGAAGGAGACTTAAATCTGAGGCATTACCAAGGGGAACAATCAGAATATATGTATACGAAGAGAGTGTGTACAAGGTTGTAATCTATCAAACCGTTAAATCTAGACTAAACTAAAAAGTTTGATTAAAAAAAAAAAAGAAAAAACAAGCCTACTCATGAAGAAAATAAACAACTCAGTTCATTAATAACCCTATTTATTAATATATCTTTTGGTAAACGATCATAGTATTTATTACTGCACACACTATATTTATTCATGGTTTTTCATCCTTAGGTGACACAAATGTTATATTAGTCAATTACCTATGTCAAAAGGGCTTCAAATCTTCCTAATTTCGAGTGGTTATTTCTTCAGATTAATTACACATAATATATGCCTTAATAAAATTAAGCTTTAATTATTAACTCTGGTATAACACAATATAGCTCTCTAATTTCCAAATGTTTGCATTCAAGTACGAAAATGAGATGATTGAGATATATCAGTAGTATGTACAGCTTTGAAACTTTAGCAATAATCAGCTTTTGCAGATGCAATGCATGTGTATAAATTAGCTATAGCAGTATTTATCTAACCAGTGATTCTGAAACAAGGCAAGGAGATGGCATTAACTGGTTATGTGAAGGAAAGAATGGATCCACTTGATTCCCCAATAATTATCTTTCAGTTACACATAAAAATTGAATTAATAGGAGAAAAGATATTTGAGACGAGGAAAAAGATAAACATTACCAGCAAAAGAGCAAAAATGTAATTTACCCTAACAAGTTGATCTTTTGAAAAGTCTACTAAACTTGTGCAGCATATTCAAAATGGAATTATTAGTCTATTACATCACTTAACTACTGAAACGTCAAATTCAGAATCTTTTAAACACAAAAGTTTGGACTTTCACGCCTCACGACCATCTGACACATACAAAAGAAAACGAGAGAAATGATTCAAATGAAAAAATAGCATCGAAGAAAAATTAGAGGGTAAAATACAAGAAATTGAATCACACCATCTTTGATCAAACAGGAGAGGAAAAGGTTCAAAACTGTTAGGAAGTCCATCATAGCAGAACCCATGACCTTTTGAGATTGCCATTCTTTTTCATGTAAGCGTGAAGAGATGTGCAGAACCAAACATACAAGAGCTAAAGCAGTTCTCAAATCGTGTTTCAGTGAAATCTATGGTGGTAGCTGAACTACTGGTCATAAGGCAAGAATCCCTTTCAATGTCTAGGGTTTTTGTAGTCAGTTTCTTGAACTATGTCAAATCTATATTATTTTATTCTTAATGTCATCATTTATAAGCAATCTCCTGTAAGAAGAAAAAAGAAAATCAAAAGCATAAGTAGCAGGCGTGGAGACGAAAATGGAAGAAATTGTCCACCGGTCTTAGAGATGATAAATCGAAGTGTTATAGGGTTCTGTTAAAGCAAGCAACACCTCCAAGGCACATACATAGAGGAGAGAGACATATGTATAGGCACAGAAATCAGTAGACGTCAAAAGAAAAAGAAGGCATTAAAATATATTATTATTCAGGCTGAAGAGAAAAAGACTGACCAGAGAGGGTTCCGATAGAGACACCTAGGCAGAGACTCCGCAACTGCATTTCGATCTCGTTCAAGAAGGTGGTGGCTTCGGTGAAAGGCCTCTCGAGATCAGACTTGTACTTGACCAACACATCACAGTAAGTTTTCTACAGAAAAGGCGAAACGCATGCTTTGGATAAGAAAATTCACAAATTAAAGAAGAATTCAAAATCCAAGCACAAGTTCGTTTAGAGAGAGAGAAAGAAAACCATGAACTCGTCGAGTTCTGGATCAGCTCCCAAGCATGCAGATACAGCTTCTGGTTTGTACAGGTCATTTCGTAGCCGGATTTCATCTAACAAACACGCTATCGCCGGTGGCGCTCCCACCTTCAAGAGAATCAAGACAACCAAAAAGGGCAATCTCGTTAAGTCGCTAAATATAAACTGAAAAGCTGAAGACAAAAACAAAAGAAAATCAACAACAGCTAGGATTTTCCTCGAGCAAGCCAACATTGACTTGTTCATGTAAGAAATTAATTCAACACTAATCCTCCCGAAATGTTGACTCTTGCAATGAACAAGTATAGACAATCAATCTAAAGTTTCTAGACTTCTCTCGCGGTAGTCAAAAGCCAAAACGCAGTTTGTTAGGAAAACTATTTTATCTTCCACAAAAGGTCTTTGGATGCTGAAGACGAAGAAGTAACAAGTCAGGAGCCCAAAAACGAAATGGAATAAATGTACACAGAACAAACACTTTATGAAGTTTCTTTGTATGTTTAGCTAATTATCGAATAAATGATGATCAGTGGCAAATAAATAGGGACTAGTTGAACTGCTGAGTACTTGCTTGCCAAACAGCTGTTTTGGTAGTCGTAACGAAGTCATTATAATTTGAATTTAAGGGTCAAATCAAACATATGAGAACTAAAAATTACCCAAGTTCCGGTTTTTCAATATGTTTCATTGTTTTGGGCGTAATAGCTGTCTTGATTAAACGGTTTTTCACCTTTTGGCAATCGATATACGCATCAAGCAAACGAGGATAACAAGGATGAGAAGCGATTTTGGCCTTGATCAACGAGGACGAGTTTTCCGGCGTGATATCAGAAGCTTCCTCGGAGGAAATCAACTCGTCGGATCCGAAACTTGGAATCCGATGATCGAGGAAGCTATGGTAGTCCAGAGGAAGAAGCATGCTCTGAAGCGGTGACATCAAGGGCCTGTCGGAGAACTCTGCCGGTGACGATTGTACGCCGAACAGCCCATCCATAAATTGCCTCTTCTCTTAACACAATCAAACAAACGATTGGTGCGATTATGAAGATAGTGCTCTTAAGTAAGCAAACAGAGAGCTGCATAGGATTTTCTGGAAATGGAGTGGAGTGGTAGTGGGAAGGGGAGTGGTCTTGGGGACTCTGATTGTTTTGGTTTACAAGACAAAACAGAGAAAAGCATATTAGGTAATGTGAATCTTGTGGCTGTGAAGTTGGATTCGCAATTGTGCATGCAACTTTTCACTAACATGGGTTTGCAATTCTTTAATTTTAAATATAAAAACTATGTTCTTATTTACATATTATTTTATGAGACTTGTATACCTTACCCCATAAATTAAACAGATCGATGTATCCAAACTATTGATTTCCATTGGTTCTCATGGCTAATCAAGGGGTTGAGTATGTTGAATATTGGCTCAAAGTAAGTCAGAAATGGAAGCTTGCAAAGTCAGATATCTTACCTTCTCAAAGTCAGAAATTAAAGCTTGCTCTCGGTGATCAATAATGGTGGCGCAACAATGGTGGCTTGTTTTTCATGGATTTCGGTGGTGCAGCTGGAGACTTTCATACCCATGAAATTTTCTATAAATAGAAGCAAACGAAGGAGGAGAAGAGAGAGCACAAGAAAAGTAAGAGTTCTAGTGTGGGAAAGAGAGAAGAAATTGTTAGAGTGAGAGAGTCATTTTCTAATAGGAGTGGGTTAATTTTGGGTTTCTTTCGAGAAATTGAGTGATAAACACTATTGTATGCTCTCATTGATTATAGTAAAATACTCAGTCGTCTCCAAACTGGACATAGGCATTGCCGAACCAGTATAAAAATCTTGGTGTTCTTGTTGTTATTTTTTTACTCCAAATTTATTAACGTTTCCGCACAACAAGTGGTATCAGAGCTCCAGTTTTTTCGACTAGGGTGTTGTTGGAGTGAAAATATATTGGAGCAATAATGTTGGTAAATAGTGTCGGTGAACAATACCAGTGAACAGTATCGGTAAACAGTTCCATGAATAGTATCAGTGCTACAGTATCGGTGCTACAGTCTCCGTGAACAGTACCAATACTACAGTGCTGTGAATAGTATCGATACGTATTTGTGAACAGTGACGAGTAAATGGCTGGAGATAAAAAAGAGTCCGTTAAGAGGGAGTCGTTATCGTCATCGTCGACACCTACATCCAGTAGACATCCAATTGCTACTACAAGGTTAGAGGTTGATAAATTTAATGGCTGTAATAATTTTGGTATGTGGCAGTGTGAAGTTATGGATTTATTGTATCAACAAGAGTCGGATATGGTTCTAGACGATAAACCCGAAGATATGGATGACAAGCAGTGGACGCGAATTAATCTCCATGCTTGTGCCTCTATTCGATCATTCCTTGATAAG
>JANITW010000001.1:6733218-6746682 GCA_027564335.1 Erythroxylum williamsii | reverse complement strand
TTCAAGGGTATTTTGTATTTTTGGCTCTTGAACTCAAAAGTTGTAATTTGGTTTGAAATGTTATTAAAGCTTTGTAAAACTTATCTTTTGGATATTAATGAGATATGAAGTTTATCTTTCGCATTGAATCATTTAGAAGTTGCTTGAGTATATGTTGTTAAGTTTTGGGATGGGTTGTTTTAATAAAATGAGAGAAAGTTTCAGGTTTATTCACTATGGGTCGAAGGCCTCGCTGCCGAGAGGGTTCGCCACGGCGACGCCCCCTTGTGTTTCCTAGGGAGTCCTTCTTTCTTTGTTTCAACTCCAAGGGTTCCCCTCACGCACCAAGCACCACGCTTCCATGTCCGATGTTGGGCTCCGAAAACGGGGTCCAACAAAAGCCACAAAGTTTTCTTATTATTTTTTATCAATACTAGCTTATATATGACACAATTATTTTTTACGTAATAATCTATTAAAGCACTTAACAAGATTAGGAGTGGTTGATGATTCATCAAATTAGACTTAGCATTATTAAATTCTAGCCTTATTTTTATCAAGAACTAATTATGTTTGCTTGCTTCATAATTAGTCAATACATTAGCTAGAAAAATTTGAGATAACTATCACAAATTTGATCAAAATATTAAGTCCATAATATTTGTAAACTAGCATAATCTTACACGCTAACTAAAATCAACAATCTTACAGTCTAATTTGAATTGTCTAGCTGAATTAGTTTGTATATAGATCTTCTTTAAATATTTTAGTATCACTTTCATGGCCTTATAGATGTAAGTTAAGCATAAAACAATAATAAAAAACCATGTAACATCACCCTTATGATTTTAACCTTCATTTATCCTATTGAATCGCATTGGTAAGAGTTAGACTGGTTCCATTTATATATCCCCACAACTCTTTTTTGTGACATATAATTGGAATTAAAATTCTTCGGTTGAGTAATTCTTACCTATAACTTCACATATAATAATGAATGGCTACTATCTACATTGAGTACGTAGTATAAACTAAAGAAATAACTGCCCCTTAATGTTTCTTACAAGCCTAAATTAGTCTCTACCATTATTTATAGTACCACGTTATACCTTATGTTTTCAAAATAATATTCATAACACCTTAAATCTTAATTAACTTAAGCTTTTGTTGCTTTTAAAATATGAGTTATATATTTAGCCTATGTCGTATCATAATTAGGAAATTTGGATCTACTAAGCATTAATGTAATTTTAAAAATGATTTCTTTAAAAACTTGTTAATGGCATAATTTTCACCTTATCGCTTCATAAAAGGTGTAAATAAACCTTTACCATCATATTTGTTACCATTTTCTCGATGCAATGAGAACTATTTTAGTAACGCTAGGGTGTAAAGTGATACCAGAGATAACGATAAGGACTTAACTTTTTGTGAAATATTATAGTGCAAATCATAACTTTAGCTACAAAAATATGACTAGAAATGTAAATATTAAAAAAAATACGAAACCACAACCTAAGTACCATAATAAAAATTCTAAAAGTAGGATAATTGAAATTACTAAGATAAAACCTTATAACAATTTTGATACCATATAGGTAAATGGAATTTGATGTCCATTTCACTTTTACTCTCTTTTATACATAGACAACTTTGTAGTAATTTATAGCAGATTTACCACTCTTTACAATAACAAAATTGTTGATTAATAAAAATAAAATGAATATCTACCTAAAGATAGCAATAATATTTAAAATAAGGACCGGATATAACATAATTATGTTAGTAATGAAATAAAAAGCTTCACTGATGCATTCCCACAAAGGATTAAACTCTATAGAACCCACGAGCAAGATCTAGATATTACTAAGAAAGCTAAATCATATTTACATACAATTGACTCATTGATTATAAAGAATCAAGAACTAAGTTCATACAATATGTATGTATATATATATGTATGTATTTATAAAAGAATTCCTTGATATATTATGAATTTTAATGAAGAATAAGGGATAAAAGTACTCATAAATCTTAGAATATAAAAAGTAAAAAACTATTTAAAACACTTCTCAAATAACACAACATTAAAGTTTCAATAGGGACATAGTTGTGTTACAAATTGTGTTCAATACTAGAATTTTTATGCCAAAGGAGTTGAGTTTTAACTTACTTGTATATGAAATTGCGTCCTTAATAACAAATTCCCAATAACAACATAACTTAGGACACATTGGCATTTGATGTCATGTTTAACTTGCTATTATCTTCTTATGTCTAAAGATGGATATAGGTTACAATATAGTCACATCTGAGGCTATATTTAGACAAAGCTGAATCTTATGCGTCCAAATCTTCTCCAACCTTAACCTGGATTATTTTAACTAGTCCTTGGTCTTCCTTTGGATTTAATAAGCCTTACAAAATAGTTTTTGGTGAGATCTCTGAAACTTAATATGCATATATATCTTATATCAACTTATTCAAAGCCCTTTTAAACCCTTTCACTCCTAACTCTTGTAGTTGATCCATTAGGCATATACAATAGATCCTTTTCTTAGCTAGTTGTACTAAAATCATTCCCCAAACCTTAGAAGAATTTTGGCCTCGAATTATCGTTAAATGATAAGGATAATTATAAATAATATTAAAATTAACAAGATAAAGATCAATAATATTAAAATTAACACTAACATTATACTCATAAGAATAGTAGCTTATCAATGATTCAAAATTGATCATCCTCTCTTAATTACAACTTAGATCACCTCTATAGTAGAAATCTTTCTTTCCTCACTTCTAGCCAAACCTAATCACCTGTTTGAAAGATAACATATTTTCTATCTTTGTTAGACTTGATAGTATATTGCTTATTATTCTTTTCTATTTGACGCTTTACAAATTCATGAATTTAGTTCATCATCTTAATCTTGTTATTTCAATCTAAACTATCCATTCCATCAATAGGTCAAGGTAATAAATCCAAAAGAGTTAGTGAGTTAAAATCATAAGCAATCTCAAATGGTGAATGATTAATAGATGAATGCACGCTTATGTTATATGTAAACTTAACAATTGTAAACAATTTTACTAATAATTTAAGTTCCTTTAAATGATAATATAAAGTAAAACATTTAAGGTAAATAAGGAACTTAGCATTATAGTCACTCCATATACCCTTATAAACCCAATGTAATTAAATTACTTCTATAAAGAATAAATCAGGAATAAAGATTACATCATTAATTTTATTATAAAGAATAAAATGTGCCATCTTAGAAAACATGTCAAGTACAACAAATATAAAGTCAACCCTCTTTAACTTTGCTAGTCCTAATATAAACTTTATAGGTATGTCTACTTACGATTCACTAGGTACATGTTATGGTGTACACAATCCATATGGTAGAATTTTGTATTTAGACCCTTTTTTTATAAGTAATGTACTTACCACATATGCTCTTTACATATTGTATCATATTAGGCTAATAAAAATACTTATATGGCATGGATAATGTCTTTCAAACATTAAATGACCCATCATATGCAAATAACTCGTATATAGAATAATTAGGCACTTTTAATGTATTAACACAAGATAAATATCTACGATGCCTATAAAATTTACTAGATACACCTTTTAACATGCCAAATATATATTATCAAAATCATTGTCACTAGTATATAATTCCTTCACATCTTCAAATCCTAACAACTTTGCATTCAAGGAAGTAAGAAGAGCATACCTCTGAGGTAAGGCTTCAATAATTACATTCTCCTTTCCTTGTTTATACTTAATAACATATAGAAAGGTCTTAATGAATTCCATCCACCTATCATGACATTTCTTCAGCTTACCTTGCCCTTTTAAATGCTTCAATGATTCATAATCAATAAGTATATCAAACTCTTTGGGCTATAGTTAATGTTGAACACATTTAATGATATCATAAATATATAAAGCTTTTTATTGTAAGTTGGATAGTTTAAAGCTACCCCATCAAGTCTCTCATTAAAGTAGATTATTGGCCTCTTATTTTTTCATCAAAAAAACTTTAATATTTATTCCTAAAGCACCACTCTCAATATCAAAATTTATTAAGTCATATAATGCTAAAAAAGTTGCTAAACATAACCTTTATTTATTAATATTGAATGCATGCTCTTATTCATTGCCCCAATGAAAGACTAAAAACTTCTTAACAATTTCAATAAATGATATAATAACTATGCTAAATTCATTAATAAGCCTTCGATAAGAAATTAGTTGAACCATGAAACTTCTTGCCTTATTTATTGATTTAAGTCTTAACTATACATTAATTACTTTTATCTTTATCTTATCTACCTCAATAAATTTTGCACTAATAACATAACCAAGAAACACATTATTTTTCATGTAAAAAAATACACTTTTCAAGATTAACAAATAATTATATTTTTTATAAATATATAAGACACACAACTCAAGTAATAAATATGCTCTTCTAAATTGTTATTATATAATATAATGTCATCAGAATAGATAACTACAAATCTAGTTATATATACATACAACATATTATTCATCAATCTTATAAGAAGTATTAGGCATTAGTAAGACCAAATAGTTTAAATAACCAATTATCAAAGATATATTTAGTTTTAAAATTATTTTTTCTATTTACTACCTAATCTATCTTAATATGATGATAATTATTTTTCAAATTATTTTTTTAAAATAAGAACCATTCAATTTGTCAAGTATATCATCTAAACTATGAATGGAATGTCATATTTTACTATTATGCTATAAACAACTCTAAAATCAACATACATTTTCCAAGTACCATTATTCTTCTTAGGCATTAAAAGTATTAAGACTACACAAGGACTTATACTTACTCTCAAGTACCCTTTATCCATTAACTCCTCAACTTGACTTTATAGCTCCTTTATCTCTTCCAGATTGCTCATATAAGTGGGTTTGTTATGTATTACAACCTCTAAGAAAAAAATCAATTTGATGTTTAATCCTTGTAATTGGTGGTAATCTATTACAAGCATTAGCAATCAATATATTAGTATACTCTTGTAACAAAGAAACAAAAAAACTAAAAGGAGATGTATTAAGTTCATCAATATTGAAGCAAGCCTCTTTTATTAAAAAAAGTAAAATTATAGGCTTGTTAGTATATAAACATTAATTTTTTATTTTTCTCACTACTAACTCTTTTTCTTTCAAGTCATCACTCGCACTTTCTTTTTTCTGCTTTCTCTTTTTTTCTTCATTCTCTCTTTTCAATTTCAACTGTTGCTCATAAACTTATTTAGGCATTAAAAATACAAGAGTAACTAGCTTGTTATTCTTCACAAAAGTATACCTATTTTTGAAACTATTATGTACAAATTTTCTATCATATTGCTATGGTCTCCCAATAAAATATATCCATCTTCCATATGTACCATGTCTTACAATACCTTATCTTTATATGTCCCAATAAAAAATAAAACCAATACTTATGTGTTTCCTTTACTATATATTCTCATATTCATTAAGCCACTAAAGTTTGTATGGCTTTCGATCCTTCATAATAGGCCAACTTATCTCTTTGATAACCATACTATTAGATCGATGAGAATACTACCTATCTTGTTATTGATATGGCTTCCAGTATAAAAATTTATTTTCCTATTGTTTTTCTAACTCATGCTCCCTATGATAATCCTCTATACTTTTTGAATCTTGAGAAAGAATTTGCAATTTCTAATAGAAATCTTTAATAATGATTAGGCATAAATCTTCTCCTCATAAGAACTTTTAATTCATCCTAAGTCTCTATTGGTAAGCTCATGATTCTTTCTCCTATGAGTTATCAATTAATCTCACCAAATAATGTAACAATCAATAAACTCTACCATAACTAGCTTTACTTTCTTCTCCTCAGAGTAGTCATCAAAATAAAAAATCAATTCCATCTTTTTTCCCTACTCCAAATAGTCTTTGACTTAAAATTTCTCCCTTTAGTTTTAAATGTTAGGTCAAATCTCATCAGCACTTAATTCATCGTTATTATTATTAACTTCTATTAGGAATCCTTAATTATAACTAATATATCTCCCTAATTAGGTACTTGAGGTTTAACAATTTTATATCATTACTTCTCTGGTATATCTTTCATATCATTATACATCATGTTTTCCTCTTAAATTATTATTGCATATCTTTCATAAAGTATTTGTTTTTCTTTTCATTCTTTGGTTTTGAATTACATCTAGAAGGTTTATCTAAAATCAACAAAAGAAAGTTAATAAAAAGAAGTCCTTACACACTTTCTTACATGTATACTCTTAAAAGATATCAAACTACTTATGTTTTACTCTTCGATGGACTTTTCTTAATGATAATCTCACATTTGCTTACCTTTTACCACTATTTGCCTCCTTCTGAATTTCTTTAAAGAACTAAACAAACTCAGTCAAATATTTCAACCTTGTTAACATTCAAAACCCAATAACTAATGGTATATAAGAAAAAATTCATGGTTTATACAAGAAGCAAAGGAATTAAATAAAACTAGAGATGATTCAAATGGATAAAAATTCTAATAATTAAGGCTCTCGTAAATTTCAGCTACTAGAAAAACTAGAATTAAATAAACAATTGAAAAACTTTGAAACAATTATTTATGAAATAGTATATGCATAACTTGTTTTTAATCTTAACCACGTAAATTTGATCAAATAAGAATAAAATCCTTATGTTTAGAACAATCTGGTAAATCAAATAAGAATATAATCCTTATGTTTAGAACAATCTGGTATAGAAGGTAGGAAATAATGAATTGCATAAACAAGAAACCTTAACATAAGAAGAAGATGACATAATCAGATTTTGATTAAAACTTTATAAACAAGAAGAAGATTAAATATAAAAATAAGGAGTCGTAAGGAAAACAAAATTTAGACAAAGAAATAGAATATAATTTAATCAAAATCAAGTAAAAGGATAATCAAACCTATTTTACAATCAAACTTTGATACTAATTGATGCAAACTGACAAATAATATTGAGATCTTACAAAGAAAGCTAAATTAGATTTATGGGGAGCTAACCAATTGATTATCAATAATCAAGAACCAAGAACTAAGTTTACATAGTGTTTTCAACGCTACAAAAAAATAATTACTTGATAAATTTTGAGGTTAAACGAAGAAAAAGAGATAAAAGTACTCACGTACGACTCTCAAGACCTAATTCTCAAAGGCAACATTGGTTTGGCATACACCCGTTTGTGAGGTCATGCTTAACTTGCTCTTTATTTTCTTACATCTAAAGACAGACACATGCATGCTTCAAGATAGCATGTTTGAGTCTGTATTTGGCCAAAGATAAATCTTATGCGTCTGATTGTTACCCCAACCTTAGCTTGGATTATGTTAACTAGTACTTCACTTCCTTTGGATCCGGTAAGTTTCACAAAATAATAATTTTTGATGTGATATTTGAAGATTTATTTGCATATATGTCTTGAATTAACTAATTTTCAATTTTTGTTAACTCTCTTACTTCTGTCTTTCGTAATTGGTCTATTAGACATATGGATTATTTTTTTTTGCTTTACTAGTTGCACTCACATTATTCACTTAAGATAGTAGCATATACCAATTAAATAAGCTAAGCATAGAACAAAAATCACAGTTCCTTTAATCCAAGTGTATGCAGATCGAATTCCTTGAAAAATCATTATTGCTCAACGAGTTTAATGCTACAATAAAAGTTGTTGAATTCGAAAAACGATTTGGAAGAAGGCCCTCAAAAACAGAAATAACGTATTCCGGATTAACTTCGTGCTTGAAATCTTAAGAATCGAAGCTAATTTGGTAGAGAACGTTTGCGTTTATAGTGCCTATAAGAAAAGTCAAATATGCTCAGACATGGTTTGGAAGAGGAAACTAACTTCAATTTTACCATGTAAGTAAATTAGAAAAGAAAAAAACTAATATAAGTAGAGATGTGGTGATGACAAATCACTGTGTTAATTCTTACGTAATGTTTAATTATAATTATAATTAACAAACAAACAAACTGATCGCCAGATCAGTATTTATACACAAGTTAATCGTAACAATCTCTGACCTAGTTCTGGAAAAAATAAGAAAGGATCTAGCATTTCCTCTTGGTGGAGGAGAGAGTGCTGTCTGGCGTAATCTCCCATGTTAGAGAACTGCTCAGCCTATATACCGAGAGGAGGTAATTTAGTTTAGTACTTTCTTTTCCAGGTTAATTGCTTAGTGTTTTTTCAGGCTACTATTCTAGAGCTCCACTTTGGACTGTCCCTGCTTGCTTCAAGAAACAACACTTCTATTTCTTGGCGGGAGCTTTCAAGCCATTTTTGGGTCTCAATTGTGAGTGGCTGTTCTAGTTGTCTCAGTTTTTTCCACGGTTGGCTGATTACGAGCTAAATTTTCCTTGCTTGGATTGGTTTCTCCTTGGGCCATGTATGCTTGTTTACTGATCTAGGATCTAGGCCTAGTGTTTGACTTATGGTTGCTTTTCTATTGCTTGGTGTTTTCCTTTTCATAGGTCTTCCCTATTTCAGGATATGTTGAGCCTTTGGAGGCTTTGCCTATGAACCTTTTGTATATAATTTTGCTCATTAATTTATCTTTCTGATTTACCAAAAAAAAAAGAACATTATAATAATCTCTCTAATTACTTTAAAGTGATGAATCATTTAATGACTTACTTAACTATTTTTATATAGTTCATACTGCATCTAAGTACTAATAAATGAAATATCCTAAGACAGTTCATAAGTAGCATCAAAATATAGTAATTCCTATATGAGATACCTTAGTAATCTTTAAGTTTAAGGATCGATTATACAACCATCATTATGAGAAAATCCACAGACGCATAAGTAATATTCCATTTGAGATTCTCATAGTCGAATCAGTTCGGTGACTTAATCTCTAATAATCACTTACACATTAGTTTAAGTATCTCTAAACTTTAATTTATGAGATCAATTACTTTTTTTATAAGAAAGAAATATAATGTGTGCTAGCTCTACCATTTTAACAATATCTTATCTTGATGAAACTACAATTAGGAACATTTAGGAATAATACATAAATGTAAATTGAATTTCACAATTATGATTTCATCATAGTTTCAATTACATAGTAATTATTCCAAGGATTTTATCTTCAATATTAAAATATCAAAAGTAATTAACTTAATACAAAAGACAAAAGAATGCCTTTTTAATTAATAAATAAAAATAATGTTATACATCAAATTGCAGCCAAATGATTGGCAGTAAGGGCATAAACTAATAATCTCCTAGTTGTACTAAAGTCAATTGCCTATATATCTAATACCATATCCATCCATTTGTCGATCATGTCTCTTTTGAGACAAGGGCTTAGTGAGAGGATCTACAAGATTCTCTTTAGTGGGAACCCACTCCAATATTAAGTCTTTACATTCTAGTATCTCTCTGATTAAGTGAAACTTCCTAAGTACATGTTTGGATCGATGATGAGACTTTGGTTCCTTAGCTTGTGCAATAACACCATTGTTGTTACAGTACAATAATATAGACTCAACAATGCTAGGAACCACTCCAAGTTTAAAAACGAACTTCCTGATCTAAACCACTTCCTTTGCTGCCTTTGACACTGAAATGTACTCTATCATTGATTCTATAATGATTAGTTATTTGAAACTCTTTCAACTTACCGCACCACCATTTAGTGTGAAGATGTAGCCTGACTGTGATCTACTATCATTGGGATCTGACTAGAAACTATCATCTGAATATCCCTGAGCTCTCAATTCAGCTCCTCTATGGGCCAAGAAAATATTTTTATCTCTTCTTAGGTACTTTAAGATGTTTTTCATAGCTATCCAATAAACCTCACCTGCATTGGCTTAAAACTTGCTCGTTATGCTCAAAGCATACGAGACATCTGGTTTAGTATATAGCATCACATATATGATTGATCCAATTGCCAAAGCATATGGAATACAATCTATTTTATCTCTCTCTACTTGTGTCTTTGGACAAATACTCTACGAGAGAGAAATCCCATGCAACATGGGCAATAATACCTTCTTGGAGTTCTCCATGCTAAACCTCTTTAATACTTTATCTAGGTATATGGATTGGGATAACCCAAGTAATTGTTTTCATCTATCTTTATAGATTTTTATTCCCAGAATATAGGTTGATTCTCTTATATCCTTCATGTATAACTTCTTGGATAACCAAATCTTTATGGATTAAAGCATAGGTATGTCGTTTTCAATTAGCAATATGTCATCCACATATAGCACTAAGAAAAAAATTGCACTCCCACTAACCTTCTTATAGACACATGGTTCATCCATATTTTTGATAAAATCAAACTCTTTGATTGACTCATCACAGCAGATGTTCTAACTCTGCAATACTTTCATAAGTCCATAAATGGACTTTTGTAACTTGTACACTTAATTAGGAAATCTCTTAGATTCAAAACTTTCAAATTGTGTTATATACACATCCTTCTACAAATTCCTATTGAGAAATGCAGTTTTGACATCCATCTTCTAGATCTCATAATCATGATACGCAGCTATAACCAATAAGATCCTTATGGACTTTAGCATAGCTACTGGTGAAAAGTTTTCATCAAAATGAAATTTCTTGTTTTTATTTGTAACCTTAGTCACTAACCTTACTTTGTATGTATGTACATTACCATATATGTCAATTTTGCTCTTAAAAACCCATTTGCATCTAATAGTTACAACACCATTAGGAGTATTTACTAAAGTCCATATTTGGTTATTGTATATGGATTTTGTTTTAGATCTCATGACTTCATGCCATTTTAAAGAATCAATGTCAGAAATTGCTTCTTTAAAAATAGTAGGCTCATCATGTATGAGAGGTATATTATCCTTCCCCTATTTAGTATGTAGATCTAATCTAATGGGAGGACAACGTATCCTACTAGTGCATCACAGACTATGTGTCTCTTGAAATCTTGACTGTACATTATATGTATCAATTTGAGGTTCTTGTTCCATCTCGTTGTAAATTTATGGCTCTTGAACTTCTCAAAGTTCTACCTCACTCCCACTGCTTTCCTTAAGAATAATTGCTCTTTCTAAGAATGTAGCATGTCTTAACATAAACACTTTTTGCTTAACAGGATAGTAAAATTGATATCTGAGACTCTCTTTTAGATACCCCACAAATTTGCATTTATTTGATTTAGTTTAAAGCTTATCAGATATTAGCACGTTTCACTTAAGCATCACATCCCCAAATCTTTAAGTGTAACAATCTAGGTCTTCTACCAGTCCATACCTCATATGGTATTTTGTCAATTGATTTGGACAGAACACTATTTAGAAGGTACATAGCAATTTCAATGGCATATCCCTAAAAACAAATAGGAAGGACTGCATGACTCATTATAGAACATACTATATCTAATAGTGTATGATTTCACCTCTCAAAAACTCCATTATGTTGTGGATTTATAGGAGGAGTCCATTGTAAGAGAACCTTGATTCTCTTTCAAGTAACCAAGAAAATCATGATCTAAGTATTCACCATCACGATCTGATTTAAGTGTGTTAATACTTTTACCAGTTTGTTTCTCAACCCTAATTCTGAATTCCTTGAAATTTTCAAAACATTCAAACTTTTTTTTTCATTAAATACACATAACTATATCTAAAATGATCATCTGTGAACGTAATGAAATATGAGTATCCACCTCGAGCACTAGTGGACATAAATCCATATACATCTGACTGTATTAATTCTAGTAACTCACTAGCACATTGTCCCTTTCCTCTAAAGGTTAGTTTTGTCATCTTTCCCAATACAAAAGATTCACAAGTTTTATATGATTCATAATCAAAAGGATCCAAATATCTTTCTTTATGTAACTTTGTGATTCTAGTTTCATTGATATGACTAACCTACAATGCCATAAATAAGATAAATTTTAGTCATCATGAATTTGGATGAATTTCTTTTCGTTTTCAGTAATTCATGTACGTTAAGAATCGACCTTTCAAGATCTAACTTATACAAACCATTTGTATGTAATCTAGATCCAGAATAAACATCATCTTTATAAAAAGAACAATTGTTATTCTTAATAATAAAGACAAATCCATTCAAATCCAAATAAGAAATAGCAATGATGTTTCTTGTAATAACAGGAGCGTAATAACAATTAGTAAGTTCTAATACAAGGCTAGAAGGTAAAGCTAAACTATAAGTTCCTACAGCTAACGCAACAATTCTTTCTCCATTGTCAACTCGCAGGTCAACTTTGCCTTTCCTTAAAGATCTACTCCATGTCAAAATTTGTATATTATTATATATTTGAGAACCACATTCAGTATCTAATATCCAAGTATGTAGTACAAAAGTAGAAAGATTAATCTTAATACAAAACGTACCTGAAGAGACAACTTCCTTAAGATTCTTATCTTTTAGGGAAAGCAAGAGTAGATGGACAGTTCCTCTTCTAGTTTCCATTGACATTGTAGTGAAAACATGTACCTTTGTCATTACTCTTCTTTTTTACACCTCTTTTGGGCTTTACTATGCTAGTATAGGCCTTTTACTTCCTGTTCTTATTCTTCTTAGAGCCATTTTTCTTAATCTTAGAAGAATTCACGACAAGTATAGAACTGGGTACTTTTTTAAGACACCCTTTCACAATGTTAAACATATTCAAAAGTTAGAGCAACGTCATGTCCTTTTGCTTTATATGAAAGTTTATGATGAACTATGAAAAGCTCGAACTTAGAGACTATAGTACCAGATCAACGCTTAACTCATGGTCTATGACAAAACCTAATTGGGATAAATTTTCAATACACCCAATCATCTTCAACACGTGTAGGTTCACTAGAGATCCTTCTACGATCTTGCATTGAAATAGCACCTTGGAGAATTGATACCTCTTCACCCTACTATATGCACTAAATAACTCATTGAGATGCAAAATCATAGTAAGTGCATCCATGTTTTCATGCTGCTTTTACAGCTCAAGATACCTGCTTACCGACAGCATACATATGGCTTGCTCAACATCATCAATATAATGGCGATATCTCTCCTAAACTTGATTAGCCACATTTGAACTAGGCTCTTGTGGTGTAGGAGTGTTAAGAGCATACAATTTCTTTTCTTGCCTGAGAACTATTCTCAAGTTTCTAAACCAGTTGCAGTCAGCTTATTAGCATCCATGATGCTCCTCAATGTTAAGTTGGTACTCATCTTCTAATTCTATAACCGAAAAACATAAAAGGGAGCTAGTATTAGTTTATATCCAAAATCAAATAAAATCAGGACTTTAAAATATTTGATTACTCCCATTATTTTATTAAAAATAATAGCCCTTACTATTAACTAGAGAAATTATCAAATAAATTCCTAGTGGGCTAAGATCCTATTTAAAATTAATTGATATTGACTTTTC
>JANITW010000001.1:6716261-6733118 GCA_027564335.1 Erythroxylum williamsii | reverse complement strand
CCTATACCGCAATCTTGGAATTTATTATTTTTGACCGGTTTCCAAGGATCGATCTTAAGGTCGAATCGACAGAGCCGTGATCAATATGATCTCTGGGAAATAGTAGAGGAAGACAAGCCTGTGCCAGCCCTTCCTGAAAACCCTACCTTGGCTCAAATAAAAAATCACAGTGAAGAAAAATAAAAAAAAATCCAAGGTAATCTTTGATATAGAATTCTATTGCAGATTCTGTTTTTTACATAATCATAACGTGTATAATAGCTAAAGAAGTATGGGATAGATTGAAAGAGGAGTACCAAGGTAGTGACAGAACTAGGCAGATGCGAGTTCTAAATTTAAAGAGGGAATTTGAAGCCTTAAGTATGTAGAAGGATGAAACATTGAGCAAATATACAGATCGAATCTCTTTTAAATTGTAAAGGTATAGTGACTTGTGATTTTTTTTTTCTTAAGTTTCTTTGGGATGAATATGTATGTTAATTAAGATATGATACCTATTCTTTCACTTTATAAATTTTATTCGGACACATTGATAATTATAGTCAATTAAATTGGTTAAAATTATTAACACCCTTTCATGAGAGTGGTTGACTAAAAACAAATGAGATAGACTAAAAATTAAATGGTAAAAACATGTGTGTTAAATTCCTATTCTGCTAACCCTTTTTAAGAAAATTGGGCTAAGAATAAAGTTGGTAGCTAGTTGAGAGTTACGATTTAGCTAAGTAACTGGGGGCATTCACATCAAAAGACTATAATGACGCTCCAACCAAGCTAAATAAAAAATGTAACCTATTTAAGTAACTGGGAGATATTCATAAAAAGGAGTTTGCTTTAAGTCAAATATTAGGTTATTGTTAAAGAAAATTAAAAAATTGTTGTTACAATAAATAAAACCTACTAATTTTTAACAAATAGCATGTATTTTCATGAAATGATATTTAGTGATAGTCTGTCTTTTTGATTGATCAATAATCATAAATATATACTTGCAAGTGCTACAGGTGTATGAATAATGTGTTTATACTTTGATTGACATGTATATTCAAATGAAAGCACTAAAACATAAAAGGAATAAGTTAATATGTTAACACATTTTGAGTGATTGATGTTTAAGATTAAGTTAATTCCTTAAGATTTGATGTCATTGTATCATTATTGCATCTTGAATGATTATGTGATTATATGTTTAATTGTTTTTTTTTGTTTGTTTTTTAGTTTTACTTAAGGATAAAAAAAAGGTTTAAGTGTGGGGATGTTGATAGGTGTAGATTATAGTATGTTTTTTTAGGTGTTTTAAGTGTTTTCTTATATGGTTATCATTTGTATAGGCTTAGAATTGTGCTTTTGTTAATGTTTGTATATGTTCTAACTGTTTATTGGTTTAGAGAAAGAATTTAATCTTAAGTTTATGTTTTAAGAGATGTTTGATGTGTTTATGAATTTATGTAAATAGGGAATTGAAGAATAGAGAAGATATTAGATGTATGCAGGCATCTTACAATCGTGATGCCTCACTATCATGATCCCTCATGATTGTGACAGGCAAAGATATTTCTTTCATTTTTTTGATTGTTTATTTGAATTCCTAAGATGTTAAACATGATTACAGGTTTCTAAATCCATATTAGGAATTATTCTTAAATTGTTTAGTGGAAATTTATTCTTGTTGGATTCAATATATCTATGAATGCATTGTGATAATTGTTATGCTTGTACTTAGTAATAAATTGAGATAGTTAATCAAGTTATTTGTGTTAAGGTATGCTATGAGAGTTGGTAGCTTAGTAGACCTGTAATTATTAGATTAATTAACAATTAAGGAGAGAACTTAATTGTGAATTAACTATCTTCAGGATTGTTAGAAATCTAATTAAATAATTAGGAGTACTTTAGTAAATCAAGAGATTACAATTATATTATTAGCGAACTAAATTAGAATTACTTGATTATAGCTCGAGAGATGGTAATTAAAACCTTAGGATATCTAGGTCGAGCATAATTGGATCAACAAGATAAAAGGAAAAACAAAATAGAGATGGAATAATTCAAAGTTTCCAACTTTAGTTAAGTTTATTTTATTCTCAGCTTAGTTATTGACTTATTAGTTTTATTAGTTGTTTCAATTAAGTTATTTATTTTAAATTAAAACAATCTTTAGTACCCTAGGCAAAGTTCTATTTAAGTTGTTAGGTGTCTATTAGTCCTCGTGGGAATAACAACTTTTGTACTACAAGTTACAATCCATATACTTGCGATATTGAAAGTTTTCATTATAAAACTTATCAACATGTACCTTCATCATTTAACAATCAAAACCAAATCAAGTTAAAATAAAGTAAAAAGGTTATAAAATTTTCCATTATATTAAATTTGACTTCATATGTATGATTTCCACATCCAAAATAGAATAAGAAATAATATAGAGAATTCTTAAACTAAGACCTTTTATATATCAATTAGAATTGAACACCAGGTAAAAAGAAATAATTATTAATAACAATTGAAGTATGAAGAAGGATAAAAGGATACGTAATGTTCAAATATTGCTAGAGTTAAAATCAACTAGTAATCCTTGCTTACTTTAAAGACTCGATCGGGACTAAGAAGACTCTTCACTCCTCCAAAGAGTTTGTTGCTCATCTCTTCCCTCAACCCCTTACAGATACACCTTCCCTAGCTCTTATTGCCGAAGTCTCTCCTCAAGAGATTCGAGAGGCTTTCCATTCCTTTAATCCTAATAAGGCTCCTGGTCCGGATGGCTTTAATGGGCATTTCTTTAATAAGGCTTGGCCTATTATTGGGGATGAGGTTACAGGTGTTACTCAGAACTTTTTTATTCATGGCAAACTCCTCAAGGAACTTAACTCCTCATTCATTTCCCTTATCCCTAAATCAGCTCACCCTTCCACTGTCCTAGACTTTCGACCTATTTCCTGTTGCAATATGCTTTACAAGGTCATAGCTAAAATTTTGGCTAATAGGCTTAGACAGGTCCTCCCTCTCATTGTTAGTCCTAACCAGAGTGCTTTTATCAAGCATCGTCGCATAGGGGACAATATTTTCTTAGCTCAAGAAATCTTCAGGAACTACCACATTTCTAACTCTCATAGGCGTTGTGCTTTCAAAGTGGATCTCCAAAAAGCTTATGACTCTATTCATTGGGACTTTTTGCTTAACACTCTAACCTTAGTAGGCTTCCCGATGAAGTTCATTGCTTGGGTTCAGGAATGTATCACCACCCCTTCCTATTCTATTTTGGTCAATGGGTCTCCTACTCAATTCTTCAAAGGAAAATCCGGACTTAGACAGGGGGATCCCTTATCACCTTTCCTTTTCATTCTCTGTATGGAGGTGTTTTCTAGGAATTTAAGTCTTACTACAGCCAACTCCCCCCAGTTCAAGTATCATTGGCGTTGTCAGAGCCTTAAGCTTAACCATCTTCTCTTTGCGGATGATCTCTTACTGTTCAGTCATGGGGATTTGCTTTCTGCTCAACTTTTACTTGACTCCTTGCATACTTTTTCTATGTTTTCTGGGATGGAAATGAATAAATCCAAAAGTCAGTTTTACCTTTCTCCGGATATTCAACACTTGAGTCGTAGGATGTCCCTTGTATCAGGTCTTCAACAAGGTTCTCTCCCTTTTAGGTATCTTGGTGTTCCTCTCATTACAGGTCGTCTCTCTAGACGGGATTGTGTTCCTCTTCTCGATAGAATTGATAATCGGATCAATCGTTGGACTCATAAGAGTCTCTCTTATGTGGGGCGTCTTCAGTTGGTTATCTCAGTCCTCTCATCCTTTCATGTCTACTGGTCATCACATCTTATTCTTCCCTCTTCCATCCTTAAGGATATAGAGGCTAAGCTTAGGACCTTTTTATGGGCAGGGAAAGTGGCTCAAGTTAGGGTGAAGTGGAGTGATATTTGTCGTCCTAAAAAGGTCAAACACTTGACTACTTGGAATCAAGTGCTGTTAGGAAAACGGATCTGGTTTTTGTTTGACGATAAGGAAGCTCTCTGGGTGAGGTGGGTTCATACCATAATATTGCGGAGGCAAAATTTTTGGAATGTTCAGCCTAGCTACAATAGTTCTTGGAGTTGGAGAAAGATTTTAGCAGTCCGAGACAAGTTATGTCATCAATTTAGATTTAGGATAGGCGATGGTATGTCTACTCTTTTCTGGCAGGAACCTTGGCACCCGCGAGGAATTCTGCAGTCTTTTTCCACACCACGGGAGATCAATGGCTCGGAGCTCCTGCTCACAGCACATGTTTCTAACGTGATCAATAATGATACCTCGAGCTGGAGTGAGGTATCCTTGGACCTTCTCAGTCATTTGACCCACACCCCCCCTTTATTCCCCTGATAGCTCCTCTCCAGATAGTCTGGAATGGTTAGCCAGTTCATCCAAAGGTTATACCAATGCGTCAGCCTACAATTTATTGCGTCCTCCATCTCCTGTAGTTCCTTGGTACAAACTGGTCTAGTTCAAATACAATCTTCCCTGCTGCTCATTTATTTTGTGGCAAGCTTTTCTGAAGAAGCTACCAACCCGGGACACCCTCTCCTTCCTCTATATTCCTAACCATTGTTCTTTGTGTCTCTCAGCCAATGAATCCGTAGACCACTTATTCTTTGCCTGTCCTTTCTCCAAATCTATTTGGGACCATTGTCTTTCTCATTTCAGCTTGGCCACTCTCAACCCTTCAAATCTTTCCACTATTCTGTTCTGGTTCTTACAAGTTTCTTGTCCTAGCGATCCATTCACTCCTTACTTCCCTCTTTTGCTCTCCACAACCGTTTGCCACATCTGGAAAGAACGTAATGCTCGAACTTTCAAGAATGAAGCCTTGGTGGAGGAGAGAGTGCTGTCTGACGTAATCTCCCACGTTAGGGAACTGCTCAGCCTATATACCGAGAGGAGGTAATTTAGTTTAGTACTTTCTTTTCCAGGTTAATTGCTCAGTGTTTTTTCAGGCTACTGTTCTAGAGCTCCACTTTGGACTGTCCCTGCTTGCTTCAAGAAACAACACTGCTATTTCTTGGCGGGAGCTTTCAAGCCATTTTCGGGTCTCAATTGTGAGTGGCTGTTCCAGTTGTCTCAGTTTTTTCCACGGTTGGCTGATTACGAGCTGAATTTTCCTTGTTTGGATTGGTTTCTCCTTGGCCATGTATGCTTGTTTACTGATCTAGGATCTAGGCCTAGTGTTTGACTTATGATTGCTTTTCTATTGCTTGGTATTTTCCTTTTCATAGGTCTCCTCTGTTTCAAGATATGTTGAGCCTTTGGAGGCTTTGCCTGTGAACCTTTTGTATATAATTTTGCTTATTAATTTATTTTTTTTGTTTAACAAAAAAAAAAAGACGTCCAAAACAAGCAAGGGATCGACTTTATTTTTTCGGTTTCATTTTTCCAGCCAAAACCGGCAGAATTTGCCTGGTTTTGCAGATGCCAAATGGATAGAGAACATCATGGTCATAAAGATACTTTACACAAATTATTAAAAACTTTAGATTTAAGAAATATTTTCTTTCTATCGACCCACCCCTACCAATGGAATCTATCAATGCTTGCTGTAATTCATTTACACGAACTATTTTAACATGATCTACATTTCTCAAACCAGCATGTATAAGTCATTAGGAAAATCATATAACGATATTTGAATTCATTCTACGATTTTAACTTTGTGGGTTGATGATTAATTATAAAATCAAAGGTTCATTTATTAAAAATCAAAAGTTAAGCAGACAATTTCAAGTTATTCCAGTTTATTAGGAGACTAGAATTAGCTACCCGAGTACCCATGTGATATAAGCGACAACAAGTGGCATGATCACAAATTTTTTAGTTATGACCGTTGATCTTCAAATAGGGTACAGTTGTGGAATCCACTCTTGGATTGTCGGAGACTTCTCGATTAGGTCTTCACTATTGATTGTGAATTCCTTGAAAACATACCTCATATTTTTTCCAAAAGATTTTAATTAGTCGATTTCTTCGACCAATGAATGGTTTAGAAGAATTATATGTTAACTGAAACCATCAACATACACACACACATTATTAACTTCTGGAGCGGATATTATCAACTTCTGGTCATTTCGATAGAACTTTTGACCTCGAGTTATCACAAAATGAGTCCCCGGCCGGCCTTCACCAATTCCTGGCATTTCGCCGACTGTGAAGAGCATCATCTTTTTGAAGAGTACATTAAAAATATTTCCATGCAACTTACAAATGTCGAAAGTAAATGCCCTCTCGTTACCAGACTTTTACTACCGGAAAACCCTTTACTTCCAAGCTCTTATGCAATTGGGTTTGGTCCACATTACAATATTAACTGTAAAGTAGAGACTTCAATATAATCAAATCCACTGTCATATGTATCCTGCTTCATCATTTTTTAACACCTCTCGATTTTAAGAAAAGTATATCCGTGTAAGAATTGGCTATATTCATATTGAGATAGCTATTCTATGGTTCTATTTACTATATATATGGATGTGATATGGTCACAGAATCGTGAGTGTTATTTAGTATGATTCTTAACACTGACATCAAAGTGAGCATGCACGTGTTGTTTCCAAAAACGTAGCTTTCCAAGAATTTTTTAAATATTTATAATATAACCCCTCGTGACAGGTTTTCTCGTTTAAGATGTGGTCCAGAGGTTAGCAAGTCGTAGTATTTGTATTTGTCTTGCATGTGTGATGACATGAGTACTAAAAAGTTTGTCGTTGTGCCTCATGGAAATCTGGGTTCGGCTTGGAAGTGGTCCTGACTCCTGGATTCGTGCTTTTTTCGACCATCATAACTCATAAGCATGCAGGTCCCTATCCAAATATCCTCTCAATCTTGGATTTCTGAAACTTCTCGTTGACGGAATCTAACGTTCGCTGGCACACTGAGTCCCTGTTTCCTCTACAATTTTACAGGGAACATCAATTGTACTAAGCTCGCTTCTAGTTCCCAAGGCTTGGAGCCACTTCCTAACCCCACCCGAATACTACAAGGACTGAACGAAAATATATATTCACTGCATCGCACTGTTGAAGCACCTAACAACTGTAGCATTGACCTAAAATTCTTGGGAGAATCAAAACATTCGAATAATCCACGTGACCAACTTTTTAAAGTTGAGTGGTACTCAACTTGAAGCGCCAATATTGATCAATTTTAAGTATTTTTCATTAATTAGGATTCAAATGTAATGATCTTTGAACACTAAGTCAAGCTTTGTGCCACCGAGTCACTAGGTCTCTATCAAGAGATACACCCTTGTGAAGAAGATATCTAAATTCAAGTAGTTGATATGCTGATATTTTACTGATTGACTTGCTGAGCACATGCCATGTCCAACCTTAAGCAACGTCCAAGAAAACTAATTAAAAGAGTGTATTCACGAAATAAAGTATAGCTGTGCAATGGCTACCTCCTATCGGGATTGAAGATACGTTAACCTGACAGTAGTGCATGCATTTAATTGTTCAAGCTTTCGGGTCCATAATTTCAACCTGTTGTTCTCTAATTGGCTTGTTAGCACAAAAGAAAATGATTTCAATCACTTACCACCTGCATGATCGTTGATTAGACAAGGCATAATGAGAGTATTCAAACATACCCATTTGCTTGATTATGACAAAAGAACGAAAGATCATGGTCAAGTGAGAACTTGAACTAGTTGGACGTCTAAATAATGACCAACATTTAGAAACAGGTGATCTGTTGCATGTTCTTGCCTTTGGTAAAAAATGAATATATGCTGTTAGATATTGGAGTTGAGGCGGTGGCTAATTGGGCGCCTTGGGTTGTCTTTGACCTGCAGTAAATATATATATATAAAAAAAAGGAGACAAAGGTTTGGAATTCTGTGATCGTGTTAAAACTTATTACTTTGGCTTTGCTTCCTTTCCTTTTTTTTTTTCCCCCCCTTATACAAGAATTCGAAATTTATAACATGCATGACAAGAAAAAGAATCCATGAAAAGAAGGTGATTCTAATGTTAGACAGCCATTGCGAAACTTGTAATAGAGATATATGAAAATTATCTGAACCTACCGTATGCAAGCAGTAAATTTCTGGGATTCAATGCCTTGAGGATGTAGGTGAGTGGCTGGTAAATTTTTAAATTGTTTACCAAATAAAAAATTTAAAAACTGAAATATTAAATTAATTTTTAAAAAAAAGATTAATCACTTTAAATTTTATTATGATTGTGCAGCAACTGGTGGCACTGCACGGATACGAAATGCTAGGCCTAAATTGGAAGTGAGGCTGGGCTCATATTACTCAACATTCCATTCGCAACTCCAAAGTCCAATGGTTTCGCGCACAACAATGTTCATCGATCCTTCCCGTTTCCCCTTTCTACCCTTGGATTTTAGTACATTGGCCCAAATTTATCGATTTACTATTACTTTTTTCCATGCAAAGTACGGGAACTTCAATAACATATTAAAACGACTTGTCATATGCCACTTCGCCATTTCCAGAGTAATTTACATATATATTGACAATATTTAAATAAATATATTTATTTTTATCTATATAAATATGGAAAGGAATTAACATTAATCTACATGAACTTCTTCCTTTTACGTTCCATGTTTATGTAATATGTATAAAAACAATATTAAACATGCACCTTTTTTTGGTATACAATCTTACAAGAAATTAATTCTTTATTAATGTTAATTTATAAAATTTATTATTATTACAAATACATAATATATTATTATAAAGTTAATTAGTATTTTATTTAAAGTTAACATATTTAACAAAAAATTCAAGTAATAAAATATAAAATTTTTAATAACTTATATGATATTAACTATTATTTAGAATTATGCGTGATGACAAATGGAATTCTATTTTTAAAATGTAAAATATTAAAATTTTACTAAAATAATTAAAATATAATATAAAAATACAATTTTAAGAAGTGTAATTGAAAGCAAATATTTTCTCCGGACAATTCAAAGTTTGGGATAGTTATCTTCCATATGCATGGAATACGTACGAGAAGTTTGTTGAATTTTGTTATATAGGTCTTTTAAATTTCTTTTTTTGAAAGTTAAATGGGTCTTTTAAGTTTTCAAATATTTCTTAAAATTATAATTTTGAATTAATAATTATGTATGTAACTTTTTCTTCTTATTCTTGGATTTCTTTTTTCATATCTGTAAATACTATTTGCTTATTTCAATAAAAATATCAAATTTTTATGTTTGTAAACAAAAGAGTGAATTTTTTTTAATTTTTTAATAATATTTTTTCTACATATCATATTATCAATACATTATTATTAGTAACTATATATTTTTATCAATTGAATAGTCAAAAAGTAATTGGGTGAAAGTTCTAATTTGCCTCTTAACGTTGATAAAAAAGTCTAAGATGATTCCTTTTATTATCTCTGATATTATTTTACCCCTTAACGTTTTTTTAAAATGGATCAATTTGTCCTAAAAATTCTTGTTAAATTATTGTTACATCTCTATAAAATTTGTCCATGAAGGCATGTCACTTAAGGTCAGCAATGTAATATTAATTAATTTGTTATTATAGTTTTATAATTTTTTTGAAATGAAGTTGTTGTTAGTTAAATTTATTTTAGATTTAGAATCATTGTCAATAATATTAAATTTGATTTTTATTTATATGATATTAATATTTAATATTCATTTCTATTTTTTACTATATTGCAATTATTTTTAATTATATTGTAACTGATATAATTGCATATGGTAATTAATATAATGATATATAAATGTACAGATAATAATTGTAATTCATGATTAATTGTATATCCCATCCTATTTAATTTTTTGATTTGTTCTAGCTATACTAAACTTCTAAATTTGTGTCTTTCGATTCAATGTATTTATAGAAAAAGTTCTTAGCTTTGACATTATGGAGAAAGTCAGTAATACTCATAGATCCCTTATTGAGCTACTTCAATTAAATTTTCACCTACTTGATTTGTCCACGAGATGGTTTGGCATATGTATTTGCCAATATTGTCCAAGCTTCTTTTGACATTTTTACATAAGCAATGAATGGAATTATTAAGAGGGAGAGAGAGAACTAAGAAACATTGAGTATGAGTTGATCTTGTCTAACCCAGACTATGTAATCTGGATTTGGTGTTGTGGTTCCAGTGAGTGTTTTCTGAGGACATGGTTTTGAACCATCAATATAGCCTAAAAGATCATATCCAATAAATAAAGATTGAAATTGTAATTTCAAGGAAATGTCGTTGTTTGAGGTAAGCTTCGATGGAGCTTAGGCTGCAACATTAATGCTAACTAAGAAGGTGTGGGAATAATTCGTATTGTGGATCGTTGTGGTGGTAATGACCATTGAAAGGAAAAAATAGAAAAGAAAGAAGGGGAAGAAGAATCAAATTGATTGCTCTGATACCATAACAGAGGAAACAGCTAAGAACTTTTTCTGTATATACATTGAATCTAAAGATACAAATTTATAGGTTAGTACTGCTGGAACAAATCAAAAAATTAAATAGGATGGGATATGCTATTAATATACAGATTGTATGTATCAAGTGGTTATTATCAGAGATAGATCAAATCTTCATAGTAATATTAATTAATATAATGATATATGAATTTATAGATAATAGATAAATTTTCTCATATCTTAGTTATCAAATTATTCTATTTAATCATAATTCTCTATTTATTATATATAAATCCTATACTATTATATAAAATTTGTATGTTATATATAATTTCTATAATATATATTGAAAAATATAAAAAAGGGTTTATTGACGAATTATAAAATCATCGCCAGAGGTTCGCAAAAGGGTAGCCCTTTGTGACGAATTTGAAGAAGTGTCGCCAAAGATGTAACCATTTGCAACGCCGTGTTCAATCATCACATAAGTGTTTCCTCTTTTGGTTATGGTTTTAAAAATTTGTCGTGAAGATTTGACCTTTTTGGGACAATTTTTGTGTTCATCGCCAAAGGTGAAGCCAAAACCACTTCATTTTTATGATTGAAAACCTAATTACCCAAAGACTTTACATAAGTCATCATTTTCATCATGTCTTGCTCTTTGTAGCTGCGCTTAAGTCTCTTCTAGTTTGTCCAAGTTTCCAACTTCGTCTTCATCTCCGGTGTCCACCTTCATCTCTAGTGTCTATCTTCATCTTCATCATCAATGCACGTCTTCATCTTCTTCTTCACACAAGGGCTTTTGCTTTCCAGGTAATTCATTTCCATAATATCTATATATTGTGTGTTGGACTTCATTTGGGTAAGTGTAAAACCTTGCTAATCTCGACTTATGGGGGAGATTTTCATTATTTTTTCAAAGCAATGAAATGAAGGGGAGTCCATCCCCTTTAGAACCCCATAGTTAAAGTTTGTATACTATTTTTTCAAATTTCTTGTTGTTTTTCTTTTCAAATTTAAAAGCAGTGAAATCATTATTTTTCTTCTTTTTAAAATTTCTTAATAATCATCGTTAACAAATGTCGTAATGATTAAGCCGTTGGAGGGTATGTGGATATGCTGCTAATGAAAGGAATCATGTCTGAGATTAATTAGTGTTTTCTTTCTATTTTTCATATAGTTTTCCTCAAGTTGTCTCAGTTAATAGATCACAAAATTAACATTGCTAGAATGTTGGATCAAATTTGTAGGGAAGTGATATATTTATATGCGTGAATGATTATCGAAGATCTCCAAAAGTCATTTCCTCTGTGTTTCTTTTTATTTACAATGTTTCTATTTTTTTTATAAGTTTAGGTTTGAGATGTTCTTTCTTGCTGATGCTTCTAGTCAGAAATAATGCATTATATTTATACCCATGTTCAAATTAATGCATTAATTGAGCATAACTAAAAGACAAGTAGTGAACTTTACCTTGATCAATAAGCATCTTTATATTAAATTTGATGATAGAAGAATTAAAAAAGTGACATGGTATATGTTGTATAATTTAGTAGTATATTTATGTAGATTGTGACTTATGTTTGGAATAGACAATGTATAAAAGTGTTGATTATGTGTGTAATAAAACCTTTTTTTCCTTAAATCAACACGTTATAAAATCAACTTCAACCAGTTATACTGACTTATTGATTTCTGTTAACAATATTGCAAGCACGTTAGATGTGAAAAGAACATTCAAATAAGAAGTCTTTTATTCTTGAAGATGTTAGATTACTTATTAATCCATGGCATGTGCTATGGGTTTTATTAATCTTTAAAAGTGAGTGGTAAGCTTAGAATGTGCTTGTGCAGGGGATTTTTTGGTGGCTAAAATATTATGTTTTGATGATCTTTGCTTCTTCTGTGAATATTTTGTTAATTGCATATAGCTTCATATAATTTTTTGTTTCCTTATTTAATTGTACACTGTACTTCTATATTGATTATATTTATGACCTATTTTTGTTTCTATTGCCTTTTTAGAATAAAACCATTAATTTAAATTCATCGTAAAATGTCAATGTGTTAAATAGTTTCCAACGGTGAAAATGAGCTCCGTTGGGAGGTATCTAGCAGAATTCTCCACGTTGAAGAATAAATTGATGCACAATAAAATTGCTCACCAATGTCTAATCACTGCTTGCCTTCAATCTTCGATCTTCTTCTTTAAGATTTTAGTATCATTTGAATTAGCTCTTTCTTTATGATCTTTATCTCATTTTCTATTAAGAAGCTATTAGATGAACCTGTGATTGTACATGCTATGTGTTGTGTAAAGCTTGCTCAAATCATCAAGAGAATGTAAATGAAAATAGAGGCAGTGGCGATGTCCTAATGAAATAGTAATCAATTGCAAAAACTATGCCTATTTGTTGTGATGATGATATATTAATTCTATCAAGTATGTATGTATTCGAATTTAGATTCTCTTAGGTGAAACGCATGGTACGTGTTGTTCATCTAATTTAGTGTTCCATACGTCATTTTGGAAATCTTTCAATGTATCTTCTACTAGTTTAATTAAAGCTAAGAAGTTGTTAGCATAAGTCATTACTAAACCAATTGTTGAGAGAAGATCTTTGTTTGTTTCAATTGATGTTTTCAAACGTGCAAGGATCCTTCTTAGGAATCCAAACATAGAACATTCCTTTACCTTATCTACCGAGTCTCATGTCACTTGGAATCTAGAAAAATAATTATATCTTTTTCTCCTCGATAAAATAGGTGGTGAAATTCATTATCTTTTTCTCTTTGTTTATTGTTTGATTTGTAAGAATTATTAAAGCTCTAATTAAAATCTTATATTACTTACCATATACCATTATATTATATTACTTACCATATATCATTATTTATTATTTTTCTGTAAAAATCATCTATCATTATATTACAAACTTCATATTAAGACTCTCAATTTCTAAAAAAAAACTTCATGTTAAAACTATTTGAAAATTTTGTGACATCATATAAAATACTCAAATCATATAATTTAAAAGAAAAAAATAAAATTATAAATCTATGTAATACTAATTATTTATGAGTTATAGTTTCATAAATTATTGAAATGCTTTGATATTGTTATTATCTAAATTTATTTTTAGACTTATAATCATTATCAATAATATCAAAATTGATTTTTATCAATGTGATGTTCAGTCACAAAATGATCAAGTCAAAGGTAGTAAATTCATAGCATCTGGCAACGATTTTGGTCATGAAGATTATTAAAATTGTTGTCAAAGTCTTACCCGACGATGATATTACTAAATTGTGACGAAATGATAAGCATTTTAGGCGATTTTGAAAAAGTCTCGCCAGAGGCTTATCCAAACGCAATGATGTCACTGAATCATCACCAAAGACTTGCCATTTAGTGACAATATTTGAAAATGTTTAAAGGGATTAGACTTTAGCAATGATTTTAGAAATCGTGTCAAAAGCATACTTTTAGCTACAATTTTATAGCAATGATTTTAGAAATCGTGTCTAAAGCATACTTTTAGCTACAATTTTAAAATTGTCGCCAAGAAAAACATAGCCAAAGGGCTACCTTGTTATAGTGTCAAGTTATAGTCATACTAGGTCCTTGGAATAAAATAAGAACCTATAGGACCA
Organism: Erythroxylum williamsii; assembly: GCA_027564335.1. NCBI lineage: Eukaryota > Viridiplantae > Streptophyta > Magnoliopsida > Malpighiales > Erythroxylaceae > Erythroxylum > Erythroxylum williamsii. The sequence goes on along the minus strand of JANITW010000001.1, from coordinate 6,719,035 downwards.
AAAGTCTTAACTCTAAAAATAGTTTCTTCATCTTCTTATCTTAAAAAGAAAAACCTATAGATCCCAAACATTATGTTTATAAATAATTTCTTTAATTCCATAGCTTAAAAATAACCTATAGATCCAAAATTTTCGAGTCAATAAGAAGTCTCTTCTACTCTTTATCTTATAAAGAAAAACTTATAGGTCCATTTCTGTAAGACTTAAACCCGACTATCATTAAACTAATAAGATTATTCTAGTTCCGATGCTTAAAATACTTAGAACTGTGATACTGGATGATGATATCAAAATTAAATTCATCACCATGCAACTTTTACGTGTATACTTGCATCTTAACCGTCAAGCCTACTATCCTTCAGTAATGTGTCAGTATACTTCTTGAACAACTATCTCTCAACAACCTCATTCTTGTTTTCGAAGGCCTTGAGATCACTATAGATCTTCAAGTTGGCACACTTAACATGATCTTCATTCTCCTTGTAAGAATTGCCAAGATTTCTATAAACCAAGTCGTATCCCATGATAATAAAAATGACAATGTAAAAATATAAAATGCAAAGTCAATCCTATAAAATAATAAAAGCTTAATAAGCTAAGTAAACTTATTTTATGCCTCTCATAGAATATATAAATGAAGTTGACCTCCATCTCTTACCAATGCTTATCCATATGAGTCACTATATAAACCATTTTAAACTCATTCTTAACTTTATTAAAGATAGCATTAGCCTTCTTCAAGTCGATATTAAAAAAAGAAATTAAGCATTCATCCAATAGAGCTTTTCAGGATAGGGATGAGAGAATATGAGCTAAGAAATTTGAGACACAAGGTTAGAGCTAGTAAGGAGAGATAACTTAATCTCAATGGCTTTATTACTTTCAATCACCTTCTATTTCTTCTTCTTCTCCCTAAAGGATGAAACTAGCATAGGTCTTCTCCCTAAACAATGTTTTCCAGCCCTACTTCATTCAAAACTTCATCAAATATCTCAAACAAAGTCTCAGCATTTCTAATAAGGCCAGATGCATCAATAGATTTCAAAAACATAGAGCCTTTTCTAGAATAAACCAAAAAATTTATAATAGGCTCTTGTCTCCTATTTGTTCAACCATCACACATAATTGAACAACCATAAGTAGCCCAACTCACTTTTCTTTCAGCCAAATAAGTTCTAATTTCAGAAACAACATAACTTAAAAGTTTACCTTTTAAGTCATCAATCGATGACCCTTTGTATCTTGGACCATAAAAGGCTATTACATCTATCATAGATTGGTAATAATAAGACTGAGAGGCATTGAATGACGAACCTGTATCATATCACCATTTGGCTACTGCCATATCGACATTGTGAGTTGCATCTCTTGATTGCATTGCATTACGAATTGAAGGTTGAGCTTCAAGAGTTGTTTGTGGTGCAAAGAAACTATGAGCTTGCCTTTTTCTCTTCCTCACATTAGATTCTTTAGGATCCTGAGGTTGAGATGGAACACTACCAGTACCACTACCACTACCACTTCCACCTTCAACATTTTCATAATTACCACAGAAACCAGAAAATGTTCTTCCACTACCAATTTCAAAATTCAGTCTTACCCTTCTATCTTTCTCAAACTGATGTTCATCAAGCAATATTTTCATCTGCCACTTCACATCATGATTTACTTTTTTACATGCTTCCACATCTCCTTTAACCCCAGCTAAATGTCTTTTTAATCGAGTAATTCATCCACCTTTCAAATGCTTGTTACAAAACAAGCATATGATATGATTTTTTTTGACCGAGAACTGTACCAGCGTGAGCCCAAGTTGGATCACTGTATCTTCCTGAAGTAGGTTGATCGGGAGTATTTGAGCTTCCTTCCATTTATTTGTACGTAAAAACAAATAAGACATAATTTCAGTGCACAATGACAACATGCATATCCATCTTATATAATATAACTCATTTTGTAATAATCACAAAACATACTCCATCAATTTGCAATTTCAACAATTACAAAAAAAATCATAATATTATTTCCACTTCTTTCCATTTCTAACAATTTCTAATTCTAACAATCACAAAATATTCATTATTGTTTTTTCATTTACAACAATTTTCAATCATAACAATTACAAAACAATCATAATTTCATTTCCATTCCATTCTATTTCTAAAAATTTCCAATCCTAACAATTACAAAACAATGATAATTCCATTTCTATTTTATTCCATTTACAACAATTTTCAATCCTAACAATTACAAAACAATCATAATACCATTTCCATTCCATTCCATTTACAACAATTTCCAATCCTAACAATTACAAAACAATCATAATTCCATTTTCATTCATTTCATTTACAACAATTTCCAATCATAACAATTACAAACAATCATAATTCACTTTCATTTATTCCATTTACAACAATTTCCAATCTAACAATCACAAAACAATCATAATTCCATTCCATTTACAACAATTTTCAATCCTAACAATTACAAAACAACCATAATACCATTTCCATTCTATTCCATTTACAACAATTTCCAATCCTAACAATTAGAAAACAATCATAATTCTATTTTCATTCATTCCATTTACAACAATTTCCAATCCTAACAATTACAAAACAATCATAATTCTATTTTCATTTATTCCATTTACACCAATTTCCAATCCTAACAATTACAAAACATTCATAATTCCATTCCATTTCCAACAATTTCCAATCCTAACAATTACAAAACAATCATAATTTCATTTCCATTCCATTCCATTTCCA
>JANITW010000001.1:6612146-6628338 GCA_027564335.1 Erythroxylum williamsii | reverse complement strand
TTTTGTTCCCTCAAATAAGAAAAGAATGAACTGGAGGCCTTTTAATTCTGACAAAAGAATGCATACCATAGATTTGAATACCGTAAAATAAAAGAAAGAGAGTTTAATCTCCTATGTCCTTTCTTTCACTACGAACCATTTACTTTTATTGGTTTAAGAATTTATTATCTTACCATTAAATATTAATATAAGTTAAACCTATTTATCCACTTTAAAACTTTTCAAAATTTTAATAGATTGAATTTTAATTTTAATATCCCTTCATATAACAGTCTTTATTTAAATAAAATTTTAGTAATCAGGTTACTACAGATGACTTTTTATATTATGAGGATATTTGTACTACAAAAGTAATATTAAAAATATTTTTAAATTTCATATAAATAAATGACGATACTAATGTTTAAATAAATATTATTTAGTCAACATATCATATACTTCAAAAAAGTTGACATTTGGCTACGAAAAAATCATAATTAAATGTGTAAAAAATGTTGTATATAGGTTTCAACTACGATTTTGTTTCTTTGCTTAAAAATTCGTCAAATCTCCATAGCTAAAAACTATAGGCAACGTTTTCAAAAATTATTGTCAATAATTTTTTGCTACACTTATTTTTCATAATTAAATACTATGAGCTATATTTTTTGGTCATAGCCAAAAGTTTTTTGCTACATTTTTAAAAACATAGCTACATGTTTTTAACTATGTTTTCAAAAACGCAGCCAAAACTTTTTAGCCACGTTTCCATAAACGTAGCCAAATGTTTTTAGTTACATTTCTAAAAGCGTAGCCAAATATTTTTAACTACGTTTTAACCAAATGTCATATAATGTTACAATAAATTATTTTTTACATTTTTAATTTTTATTATTATAACAACAACAATATCCAGTATGAATTTCGCTGATATGCGGGATCTAAGGAGATCCAATAGTACGCTAATAGAGAGACTGTTTCTAAATAATCCACATGAAATTTTAATCCTTCTTATTGAACAATATATTTTGTATATAATGTATAGATACATTTTTATTGTAAATTTATTATACAAATAAATTTTATTAAAATATGATTAATTCAAAATATCGAGCATTGTATATAAAAATAAAATTATATAAATATGATTAAATTATATAAAATATATATATTCTTCATGTACAAGATATTAATGACAACTTTAACAATTCTTATAGACAAAACAATAAGTAAAAGGATACAGATAATGAATTCCATGTCTATTCCATTAAAGAGAAAAGTATATAATTATTTTCCTAGACAATTCACAAAAGATTCCAAGTGACATGAGACGAGGTAGTTAAGATAAAGAAATTCCTTATCTCCGGATTCCTAAGAAGACTCCTTGCACATTCAAAGGCTTCAATAGAAACAGACAAAGATCCCTTTCAGTAGTTGGTTCGTTAACAGCCTCTTCAAATAACTTCTTGGCTCTAACTAAACTAGCAAAAGATACATTAACCGATTTTCCAGATGTAGTATGGAGTAATAAATTAGTGAACCTCACGTATCATACATTTTACCTAAAGAATAAACAACATAAAACAATCACCTTAATTTCTTCACAATCCTTAAAAAAATTAAACCATAAAAACTAAAAAAGTTAAATCAAACGATATAAGGAACCCAAATTCGAACATATGCATGCCCGATTGAATGACTCCATCATTGTCACAACGAACAAATATAGTTTTCGCAATCGACGATTATTTCAAAACTACCGATTTGCCTAATCCCATATAGATGATCAGAACATCGCTACCACCTCCATTTTCATCTTTTTTCTCTTGAAGATTCGGTCAAACTTTACACAACACATAGTATAAAATCACACATTCATCTAATAGCTTCTTAAAAAAAAAAGATATAGAGAATATAGAAATAGAGTTAAGTCAAATGATACTAAAAAATCTCGAAAAAGAAGATCGGTCATTGAAGGCAAGTGGTGATTAGACTTTAGTGAATAGATTTGTTGTGCATCGATTATCCTTCAATAGGGAGGATTCTGCTAGATACCTTACACCATAGCTCATTTTTTACATTGAAAAATATCTTGCTCGTCGATATTTCATGATAAATTTATGTTAATGGTTTTATTCTGAAAACACAATAAAAACAAAAAACACGTCATAGATATAATTATTTTCTTAGATAATCTAGAAATAACACACCTCATATGTGATCCTAGGATCATTTGACAACTTGAATTTAAAAGTAGTATCATCAATATATTTTGGAAGTACACAATTAGACTCGAATTTTGAATCTAGTAACAAGAAATTCTTAGATGAAATAATCAATATAAAATCAATGTTCCCTTAAAACATTTCCAATAACAATTATTAATTAACAATCATCATTTGTGAGCAGGAAGAGAGAGAGAGAGAGGAAGGAGCATGTGGAAAATGTTTAATTCATGTCAAAAAGTTATTGGCCGATTCCACCAACTTGGCATGTTAACATTATGATTTAAAGATAAATCCCTTCAAACCAAGAACACCTCTTAAGAGATGTTAACACTACTTTTCGCCTTGTTTTCTTTTTCGTTGAATGTCCAGCCAACAAAATCTAATTAAGGCAACAGAGAGGTGGGAGTTGTCTTGTAAAATACCCTTCTTCTTTTCTGCAACATCATCAATCAGAAGACAACTATTGTTCTTTAAAAGTTTATTAGCAAAAACAAACAACAATTTTAATATGATTTCTACGTAACCTTTTAACAAATAATGAATGTGTTACAAATTTAACAGAAAAAGTTTTGATGATTTACTATTCAAATCAATTATGTTATATGGAAATGATTGTCCTCTCAGAATTACAAGCACAAATAACAAAATCACAGTATGGGACTGAGAAAAACAGAAAAGAAACTACTACAGGAGAGAGAGAAAGAGAGGGGAAGAAAGGGAGAATAGCGACTAAAGAGAAATTCCAAAATCATCTCCCCCACGGCTCCCCTCATCTCACGTCCTTTCATTCCGCTCTCAACTTTCATGTGGGCCTTCGGATCCGCACGCTACGCCTCAACCCACTAACATTCTGGTCTACTCCTATGCTTGATATAGCATCATAATCCACATCAGTCCCTTACACGTCATTACCATCTGGCTCTTGGGCCCTAACATCCCCGTCCCATTTAAATTGGACCTTGTCCCCAAGGTCAAAAGAAGGATAATGGGTTTAAATTGTGGATAGTGACTCTCATGACAGAGAGACCATATCCCCCACTGAATTAAGAGCTCACTATCCCACTAGTTGCCATGTTTAATTTGACAAATGCCCAAAACATTAGTAGGTTGCAGCACGGGTCCCTCTGGAGTAGTGTTTAAGGTAAGAGGAATATAGGGAGTCGTGGAATCACCACTAAAGCGTTTCAAAAGTAAAACATGAAAAACTGGATGAATGCGAGCTTCAGGAGGCAACTTTAACGATAAGCAACAAACCCGATCCTCTCCACCACCAGAGAAGGACCAAAATATCGCAAGCTAAGCTTGTGATGTTTCTGTAATCAAACAGAATGCTAGCAATATGGTTGAAGTTTGACTAAGACCACGTCACCTTCAACAAAAGTAACAACAGTGCGAAGTCAATCAACATACTTTTTCATGTTGACCTGAGCCTTTTGTAAATTAACTCGTAACTAAGCTAAGACAGTATCGTGTTGTTGAAGCTGTTGGAATACATCTATCGTGGTATCATTAGTGCGATTGGCCCTATGAAGTGACAGCGGGTCTTGACCATAAACAACCTTAAAAGGAGTCATACTGATGGAAGTTTGAAAAGCAGTGTTATACCAAAACTCTACCCATGGTAAAAATTCAAGCCATTTTTTATGGAAATCAAACACAAAGCAGCGTAAGTACATCTCAAGGCATTTATTTAAAGCTTACGTCTGGCCATCCGTTTGTGGATGGTATACCTAACTCAATTTTAATTTTGTGCCCTGTAATTGAAAGAGGTGATGCTAGAAAGCACTAGTAAATGTCCTGATCCTATCCGACATAATTGAGTTTGGAATTCTATAAAGTTTAACAATGTATTGAATAAAATCATCGACCACCTGAAGGCTATTATAATCAAACTTCAGAGGAATGAAATGACCATATTTGGAGAACTGGTCAACCAGCACTAACACAACAGAGTACTCTCAAACTAATGGTAGAGCAGTAACGAAGTCCATAGAGATGTCCCCCCAAATACGTTGTGGAATAGTCAGGGGATTCAATAATCCCGAAGGGTGAGTTGGGAGGATTTTGCTCTCTAACAAACTACTAGCGACGAACAAAATCCTTGACATCTCGTCACATAGACGTCCAAAAGAATAGAGTAGCAACTATATGAAAAGTGTGTAAGGAACCTGCATGTCCACCTATACGAGAGTTATCAAATTTAGTAAGAATTTTATGTATGATGGTCTATTCTTCGGAGGGAATCACCAACCTTTGGTGCCAATAAACAACATCATCATGTACATGGTAATGTGACCATTTAGAAGGTTGATCCTAAATAGTTTGAATCAATTGTTTTATAGTAGGGGCATTTCGAACCTTTTGTAAATCTCATCCATATGAGTATGTGTGGGCATAGACATAGCCATCATATGGACTTGTGAAAGTGCATCGACAACCACATTAGATTTACCAGAGTGATACTCAACATGAAATTGATAGCTCATCAATTTAGTCAAATAAACTTCTTGCTTAGGTGTTTGAATCACTTTATTATTCAAGTGCTTAAGACTCTTATGGTCTGTACAAATGATAAAAAAGTTCCTAAAAAGATAGTGTCAAAATTTACTGATAGCTTCTGAAATTACATACAATTCTTGAACATAAGTAGACTTTTTTGCATGCGAGGACTTTGAAAATAAGGCAATGGGTGTTCATCTTGACTTAACACCGCCCCAATGCTGATGCCCGAGGCATCCGTCTCCAAAATAAATGGCTGGGAGAAGTTTGGTAGAGAAATAACTGGTGCTTATGTTGTTGTTATTTTTAATGCTTCGAAAGCATTTTGGGTTGTTGCATTCCATTGGAATCCCTCCTTTTGAAGTTACTGACTTAATGGTATCTCGCTATTTGTGCATAGGATTTAATGAACCGACGATAATAACCAGGTAGTCCAAGGAAAGCTCAGAGTTGGGTCATATTGGTAGGATCGGGCCATTCTAACACAGTTTGGATCTTATTCTATTCCATTTCAACCCCAGAAGTTGAGACTATATGACCTAAATACTCCACTCGAGTTTGGCCAAAGGTGCATCTTAAGAGTTTGGCAAATAATTTGTGTTGCGATAATTGCTCTAAACCTAAGTGAGATAATCTAAATGCAAAGCCCAAGTTGCACTGTATATTAAAATATAATCAAAGAAAATAAGGACAAACCTTAAAACAAATTGGTGAAATATATCATTCATCAAGGCCTGAAAAGTAGTAGGAGCATTAGTAAGACCAAACGACATCACTAGCCATTCATATAAGCATTGATGTGTTCGAAATGCAATCTTCTCATGATCTTCAGGACTCATCAAGATCTAGTGATACCCAGATCTAAGATCTAGTTTTGAATCAAACCGGGAGCCTCTTAATTCATCAATCGTGGGCATAGTAAATGAATCATGAACAATGGTAGCATTGAGAGCCCGATAGTCGGCACAAAACTACCATATTCCATCCTTTTTCTTGACCAATAGTACTGAAGCAGAGTACGAGCTAAGGCTTGGCTATATGATACCCTCTTGGAGCATTTCATCTATTAGGCACTCAATCTTTACTTTTTGACTAAATGGGTATCTATAAGGTTGTACTCCTATAATGCCCTTGCGTGGCTCTAATAATATAGTATGGTCATAGTTACAAGCAGGGGGTTAGTCCTTTAGGAGCCTCAAAGACAAACTGAAAGCGTTGCAGAACATGATGTAAATCCTCAGGTACCTTACTGGGTAATATAAATTTTTTCTCTACAAGATCATTGGTCCTATCCACATTAACGAGAAACATTTCAGAAATGGTATCCATCTCCTATAACCTGGCAATATGGTGAAACTGAGTTGGTTTTGCTCTAGCAGCTTTAGATCCCTGAAAGTGATAAAGGAGTTACCAACGTGAAACTTCAACCTCGATGTCTTGTAATCAACAATGTGAGACTCAAGAGTCTCGAGCCAATCCAAACCAATGACAATATTAGACTCCACTATAGGTAATACAAATTGTTTTGCACTATAAGTCTTTGTAATGTCATTTACAAGAAAATTTTCAAGGTCGTAGTCAATCATTTCATGGGCGTCCTTCCCTCAATTATAAGGCTGAAACAAATGAGCTTTGTGCCTAGAAGACAAATTATGGATAATATAATCCTTTCCTAAGAAGGTATTCACACTATACGGCATGCCACTAGGATACAGAGATTTATGGCGATCAAAGTGGATCTAGAGAAACCATATGACATACTTTCATAGGAATTTTTACATGATACCTTAAAGAAAAGGAAGATTCCTAAGGATTAGATTAATCTGATTATGGAGTATGTGACGTCGTCCAACATGAGAATTTTAATTAATGGTGAAAGAATTTTAATTAATGGTAAAGCCTCTGAATTGTTTATTCTGGTGAAAGGTATTCGACAAGGTGGTCCTTTATCACCCTACCTTTTTGTCCTGTACATTAAGAGAAGGATGCACCAAATAAGTCAAGCTATAGAACATGGGCAATGATCTCCTTTTCGTTTCAATAGTAGGAGCCCTCCTATCTCTTTTTTGTTTTTTTGTAGATGGTCTCTTACTTTTTGCCGAAGCCTCAAAGGCACAAGTATGGGTTGCCAAGCAGGTGGGGGAGAATTTTTGTTCCCAATCAGGACAGAAAGATAACATGGCCAAAACTATAGTTTATTTTTCATGCAATGTGGAAAAACAAGTCAAAACAATGTTGACTAATAAGCTAGGGTTCCCGAAATCGACAATATAGGCCGGTATTTGGGTATGTCAATTCTGCATAGAAGGATCACAAGGAAAAACTATGTAGGAATGCTAGAGAAAGTTCAAAAAAGGCTCTCGGATTGGACTACAACCGGTCTCTTATTGGTAGGCCGTGTCACATTGGCCAAGACGTTGATCCAAAGTCTTCTTATTTTTTCCATACAAATGACTAAATTGTCATACTACATCTGTGATATGATCAAGCAACATGTTAGATAGTTTATGTTGGGTTCATGTACTACTAATTGTAAGATAAGTTTAGTAGCATAGGAGGATATATGTCGAAGAAGCGAAAATGAAGGGTTGGGCATTCAAAAAATTCGAGTCATGAATAAAGCTCCTATTATGAAAGCTAGATGGAAGTTGATTTATTCTATCGATAAGATGTGGGTTAAGGCGTTATGAGCAAAGTATGGAATTCAGGACACCGTGCCATACTAGATTAAGAAGAAAGGATCCCCTTTTTAGAAAGAGCTCAGCAATGTGTGGGATAACCTTTATGTTGGCTTAGATTGGACGTTGGGAAATGGTAATCTAGCTCGCTTCTAGATCGATAGATGGTCGATAAATAAGCATCTACTGGTGACTTATGTGACGGGTGATATTCCAGAGGATAATTTAACCACACCTGTAAGTGTGTTTGTTCAAGTGGACGAAAGTTTGAGTTGGTGCCTGTTTTCTATGCAGCTTTCAATTGGTATTCTCATGAATCTCACTTTAGGTCTAATTCCACCGTCAGGGGTAAGAGCAGACAAATTTTAATGAAAACACTCAGCTAGAGGCTTATTTTTAGTTAAATCAACATAGGAAGTATTAATGGAGGATGAAGTGCACACATGGCCAAATAAGTGGATGCATATATAGAAGTGGAAGGGTCCGGAGAGGATTAAAATATTTTTATGGTTAGCAGGCAAGAAATAGCTTCTTACATGATGGGAGCTAGCTAGAAGGCACATAAATTAAGATACTAGGTTCCAAAGGCATGAGGAGGTTATGGAGACATTGATTCATGCTCTACGGGATTGTCGCTAGGCAAAACTGATTTGAAATCAACTAGTGTCGGTGTCTTTTTAGATTGATTTTTTCTCATTGTCTTTTAAAGATTGGCTACAAGAAAATTTGAACAATAAATGGGGTATCTGTGAGAATGGAGGATGGGAAATCTATTTTGGAGTCATAATTTAGAGAATATGGAACTGAAGAAACATGCATATGTTTTAGAACTAAGACTACATCCCATTAATGCAAGTTAAAGATATCCAAAATAGAGTTTATGAGATTAACATAGTCCGTAAACAATGCTTCCTTAGCCAGACTAGTGTGCAACAGGATAGGGAGAGGACATGACAACCCCCTCTACATGATTGGTTGAAATTGAATATGGATGGAACTATCAACCCCAATAATGGAGTTTCTATAGTTAGGGTTGATGAGAGACCATAATGGAGTCTAGATTGGGGTTTTGCTATAAATATGGATAAGGGATCGATTCTTAAAACTAAACTTCTGGGAATATTTCATGGCTTACATTTTACATGGTGGCATGGAACAAGAAATGTGGTGTTGGAAACTGATTATGAAGTAGCCATTAACCGAGTGCTATATGGAGACAATGTTAGTGGACATAAGAAATTAATACATGGTATCAAGGAGCTTCTTAGTAGAGAATGGAGAGTGAGTATCCAATATGTTCCTAGGGAAGTCAATCATTAAGCCTATGGTTTTTTAAAGTCATTCATCTTTATTTATGATTTTTTATTATTAGGAAAAATGAAAAATGAGTAAGATTTTTAGTTTGTGATTTTGATTTTAACGATTTGCTCGAGGACAGTCAAAAGCTAAATGTGGGGGAATTGATATGTGTTTAAATGTTGATTCATTTAATCTACTACACTTAGTGATTATTGCCTTAAAAATTCTTAGGATACTCACTTTAGCTTATATTTGATTTTAGGTACATCTAAGAAATAAAGGAGCTAAAGTGACCTGAAAGTATGTTCATTGAAGCCATCTTCTTAATTTCCATATTCTATTGATTTATGGAGCATGAAGAAGAAGAGGATTGAAAGAAGAAGAGACAAGTTAGAATGTCAAGTGAAGAACAAATTGTTGAAAAATATTCACAGTCGCGAGCAAAGTCTCACAAATGTGACAATGCCTATGTATGCTTCTCACCATGGACAGTTAGTTGCCTTCTCACCCTTCCAGCTGCCTTCCCACAGTGATCCCACCTTTTCCTACCATGAATTCTCATTCCAGTAGCTACCATGTGCCAACTCCCATACATTCTCACATTAACAGTTGCATAATTATCGCCAGCCAGCATGCTTCTCAATGGTTCATGCTTTTCACATTTGCCATGCTCTCACGGACAACATCTAATGCCAGCAACTCATGGCATCCATGCAATTTAATGGACAACAAAATTATGGAATATGATGGATGGTGGACATTTGCACTCAGAAGGTAAATAAAGTATGAAAACGTGAAGAAGGCAACTATCCATTTTGCTACATTTTTCCACTAACATTTAATACATAAACAAGAGAGGTTGTGTGTGATGCTTCTTACGGCTATGAGAAGCCTCTCATAGCAGTGAGAAGGTTAGAAACGAGTGACAGCAGGAAAAGAACATTAAGGGACAGACCTAGCTAAAGCATGTTTCTCTTATTTTTGCTTTGTTTTTCTTCATTCTTTAATACCGAAAGTGGCGATGGAAATGGTGGCTGATGTTAGAGCTTGAAGATGGACATGGAAGGCTAACTTCCTGATGCTAGTTCAACAGGAATATCGACGCCAAGTCACGGTTAAGCTATTTCATCCTATTAATGTTGTAATCTGTTTTCGAATTGTTGTGTTGTTTGTGTTAATTAGATTGAGTTTTGTATGGATGATCTTAATACGTTATTTTGATTGTTCTATTATGAACCTATTGTTATAATGTTGAATGTAATCCATAATTGTTACATTTAATGTTTGTTAGTAGCTTCTAATGGTCTTATATAGTTAGGAACAATAGAACTTAGATAACACGAACATGTGAGGTTACAGCCTATATTGGTCATTTTTTACTTCATAATGCTGCCACCAAATTGAATCTAGAAATCATATCCTATGCTATTCAATAGATAGGTTTAATTAATGATCGTAACTTAATTAAACACAACTTAAGGGAAAATCAGGATTAGTATAGTATTCTATTAGTCTCAGATCAATAGTCCGAAGAAAGGTGTAAATTCATTAGGATGATGGAATACGTTTGATCGTGTTTAGGCCGAGATTGACCCTAGAACCAAACCTTACTTATACTCGACACTTTAGTCATTTTCAATTGCTTGTTTTAATTTGTTTTCGATAGTTTACTTTTATTTTATTTTCTAATTTGCTAAAAATAAAAAACCCCATTTTTTATTGTCTTTGCAACAATTATTCCATTACAGAAATTAATCAAACATTCCCCGTGGATTCAATCCCGACTCACCAAAACTACAAATTTTAGTATGCAGAGTTAGGTGAATTTTGCAATGCACTCGACACTCGACGTTAAGTGTTTAAGGCTACAAGAATGGAGAAAGACAATAATCGAAGAAAGCAATCAAGAAGTAGAGAAATAGATGACAATAACTGTGTACAACTACAATAATTATTCTTGAAAGTTAGGTATGTATAGTAAAAAAACAACTTGATATGTCTTATGGGATTTGATAATGGTAGTAGCATTTGACAATTGTCCATTGATTTTCTTTCAAAAGCATGAAAAAAGAGACGAGAAAATACTATTAACATGGGATAAAATGAATGGTTAAGAAATATTAGGAATATTAAATTATTTTCTTCTTTAAAAAATTAATATTTACAAAGAACATCTCTTTTGATTAGTTCGATGTATGGTTCGGTTTTTAAAACATTGGCTTTTATTGATGTATTACTTTCAGAGGACAACCTTATCCTTTTCATATTCTTCTCTACTCTGAAGCTCATAAACTCCTCGAAGATGGTCTATGGCATCTAGGCAACTAACTTATTTTCTTACAAATCTAGCATCCTAGCTTATGGTTTGAAACCATCAAGATTCAAAGTATCCCTCTCTAGATAAACTTTCGCAGTGTACCCGTCGAATATTGGACCACTTAAGGGTTAAGTTCGTAGCTAGCTCCCTCAAAAAATCTTTACGTATAGACAATAACACTGCAATGAAAAGGAAAGTAGGATGCGTTCAAATTTGTGTTAGCATTGAACTAGACAATGAGCTCCCAAATCAAATACCAATTATGAGGTTGGGTGAAGATAACAAAATATACAAAGATGCCATTGCTATATCTTACCATTAGAAGCCACCTTCCAAGTCATATGGGAAGTTTTGGAGAGCTATAGGAAAAACCATTAAATACGGAAGTTACCGAGAGCTGACGGGGATAGATGAACTAAAGTAGCATCTGTAAGTGATAGTAGAGAAGTGTGGAGTTAATATGATGCCAACCCCCATGCAAGGTCCTACTTCTGAAAATGCTTTAGTCAAGGGAACGAATATACAGGGGGACAACTCAACAACATTCTTAAAGGAGAGTGTCCAACTCCTGGAGAATATTGAAAATGAGCGCAACTAGGACTTGTTGATTAATTATAGTGAACACTAAGGACAAGATCTAAAGCTTAAACCAGATACATTTAATACCTCATACGAGGCTACCACAAAATTCCACAACTCTAAATCTAGAAATTCAGCTGCTATAATAACAAACTATATTGAATTTGCAACACCTATTGGAGCTCCAAATGACAGCACACCAATTGAGGAATTTTGCATCAAGGAAGTAGGCCATAATGTGAAATTCCAAATAGTGGAAAGGAGACGATCAAAAAGGGGCAAAGGGAAAAGCTCCACAAGTCAATCCTCTTAACATGTCATTTATAGCTTGGAATGTGTGAGGAATAAATTGTCCTTCAAAGCTTTTTGCTTTAAGGGACTTTGTCTTTAACAAAAAACCACTCTTAGTAGCCTTACTTGAAACCAAAATAAATTTAGAAAATCTAAGCAGCTTACACATCCTGGGTTCTTAATGGAATATGTTCTCAAACCACTGCCACCACACTTTTGGAAGAATTGTAATTTGCTATAAAAATGACGAGATCAGAGTAAATCTGTTGGGCTCTAATGAGCAAGCAATGTATATGAATCTTCTCTTTCTGTAGGATAATGCAAACATGAACATATCTTTCATTTATGCGAGCAACTTTGGTTTTCAGAGAAGACATCTATAGAATAATAAGAACAATTAGTAGCAACATTACCAAACCGTGGATGATATGTGACAATTTCAACTCAATCCTTTACACTTCAGAAGCTTAAGGCCATTGCAATTTAAAGAACTATTTATTGAATTCAAAGATTGTTTCAAAGATATAGGAGTGACTGACTTAAAATTTGTGAGACACACATTCACTTGGTCCAATAAAGAAACTTTAGCTTGGAACATTTGGAAGAAGCTAGACTGTGCACTTGTCAATGATATTTGGTTGAATAAATTTCCTAATAGCATCTCCAACTTCAAAGACCCCTTATTCTTAAATCATAATTATAGTAGACAGCTGCTTGGTCCAAAAACATATTAAATGTTATTCCAATACATTTTACAGCTACCTTGTCCATGATCCAGGTTTCTTCGAAGCTTGCAAAAGGGGGGTAGACCTTTATTGCGTGGGCACCAAGCAATTTCGCTATGTACATAAGCCAAAAATCATAAAAAATGAGCCCAATCTATTAAAATCTTTGAAAGGATCCACCATATCAACTATCTATTCAACCAGATTAGAACTTGAGAACATTTAATCCAAGATAGCCTTGAAGCCCACAGATCAACTACTACTGGACATAGAAAAGTTAGCTTTTTTAAAATACATATAGACTGTCAAGAACTATAGTCTTTTGCTTCAGTAAAGAGCTAGAGTAAATTGGATTAAAGATGGTGATAATTGTACAAGCTTCTTCTTCAATTCAATTCTAGTAAGGAAAAGTCACAATAAAATTTACTCCATCACCTCCACCATAGACTCTTTGCTTTGGAGATTCCAAGATATATAAGAGAAAGCTATAAGGTATTTTGGATCTCTACTCGGTACACCAAGTCTTTTAACTGCTTCTTGTACAACTCCATAAACACTCATTTTGAAACAAGTCTCTCTTTAAGATCTAGATTTTTTAAACAAAAACTGCTAATGACAAGGAAATTGAGATAGTAGTTTTTGAAATAAATGGTATGAAGGCCTCGAAGCCTGATGGTTTCAATAGCTACTTTTTCCAAAACCGTTGGAACAGTACTAGAAAGTTTGTGAAACATATAGTTCACAAATTCTTCACAAAAGGAGTAGGCCTCAAGGAAATTAACAAAACCTTCCTTTGCTTGATTGATCACTAAAGGCTATAATCCCTCCACTTTTGGAGACTTTATACCTATAGCATGAACCAACTTCCTTTACAAAATCATTTCCAAAATCTTAGCTACTCAATTAAAGAAAGCAATAACTCCTTTGATTAGTGAGAATCATAGTGTTTATATGAGTGATCGACCTATTGGAGATAATGTTCTTATAGTTCAAGAACTACTTAAGGGCTACTCGAAATCCAACTACGCTCCCAATAGCACAATGGAATAGACTTTTAAGGCATTTGACAATATAAGCTGGGATATTTTATAAAATTCTTTAAGCATTTGGTTTTCTAGATATCTTCATTAAATGCTTAAGAGAATGCATCTCCTCAACTACATTATATGTGCTTATCATAGGCAGTCCAACTAAGTTCTTCAAGTCTACCAAATATCTTAGACACCTATTCCCCTATCTTTTCATTCTTTATATGGAAATCCTTAACTTAATCATCAAACAAGCAGTGAAGCTAAATCCTAATTTTGGGCACCACCCAAAATACAAAAAGAATGATTTAACTTACCTTTGTTTTGCAGATGATCTCCTCTTATTTTATAAAGCCAAGCTGGATTCCATCCACACATTCATGCAGAACCTTGAAAAATTCAAAAGCTACTTGAGACTACAGATTAACTTCACTAAAAGCCACTTTCTCATCTCCAAAAGTTCCTATACACTTGAACCACTCATTGCATAATCTACTGGAATGCATTCCATATATCCTCCGCTAATGTACTTGGGACTTCCTATGACAACAGAACGCCTCAACTTCCTCAAATGCTCACCTCTTATTAAAAGAATTCAGAAAAGAATTAGCTCCTGGGTGAATAAAACTCTATCCTATAAGGGTAAGTTACAATTTGTAAAGTTTGTGCTTAATTTTTTACATATATATCGGAGTTCTCACATCTTTCTTTCCTAAAACATCATTAAAGCCATGGAAAGATTACTCAAAAACTTCCTATAAAGTCATCTAGATGGTTCCTTAGCAGTTAAGGTAAAGTGGACTAACATATGCCTCCCTAAGGGAGAAGGTGGTTTGAACATTTTATCCATTAATACCACAAACTAGGCATTGATTCTAAAGAGATTTTGGTAGATCTTGATTGATAAACACTCATTATAGATCAAATGGCTACATTCATATTTTCTTCAAGGTAAATGTATATGGAAAATAAGCAAAAGCATCTCACATTCACACTTCCTAAATCAATTACTTAAATTGAGAGACATGGTATAAGATGATGTCACAAGTAGAGTTGGGAATGGTTAGCTAATCTCACTATGGTTTGACAATTGGTTGGGTTAAGGACCACTCTTGCAATCTCTCTACACAACTAGGATCTCATCCATCTCTTCACTCCACTCTAGGCTAAGCTCAATTATTCATGAAAACTCTGGGTAGCTTCCACATCATCTAAGACTTCTATAGTCCACATATCCAAACTCTCCTAATATATTTTACTAGAAAGGCTATCCTGTTCACACGTTAACCAACAAAACTACCAAAGATCTCTTGAGAAGAAGATGCTCCAAAGTTGATAGACACATAATTGTTTGGAGCAAGGCATTAACTCCAAGACTTCTATGGCTTGCTATTCAGAACAAGCTCAAGACTTCAAACAGATTACCTTACTTGCAAGTTGATAAAAATTGTCCCATATGTCAGCCTCATATAGAAACAAGAGATCATCTTTTCTTCACATATTCCTTCAACAGCAACATATGGCTGTATATTAAGAGAAAATGTTTATAGTCTGATATAGGGCGTTCCCTCACTAATATTATGCAAAGACTATCTACTTAGACAACTCACTCGAAACATGACAAACTCATCTTCATCCTTACTCTGGGGCTTTATATGTATACACTATAAAGATAAAGAAACTTCAAACGTTTTGTTAGTCAAAATTCAACAATGGATTCCATTAAATCAAGCATCATCAAAGTAAGTCGAAAGTTGCTAATTGTGAAGAATCTATACCAACACTGCACTGCTAATATTTTATATTCTCTGAATATCTGAAAATATTTATGCTTGACCTACTCTTTTCTTGACTCTTATTTTGTTTCTACTCCTTATGTGATTTTGTAATAATTGTAAAAGGCTAAACCCCTAAGCATTTTGTCTCCTCTGTATTACTTTCATTATTTATCAATTAGTACAATTTTCCTTTTCAAAAAAGTATGAAACACAAGAATGTGAGATGTGAGATGTGAAACAGGACATGTTATAATGAAAAAGAAAACTATTTCAATTTATCTTTAAGTTTTATTATAATGAACATAGTAAAAAGATAATAAAAGTTATATAATTAAAGAAAAATTTAGATATTTAAACCTATTTTTAAAACATCAATAACTAAAAAATGTACACTTTTATTTTAAAAAACCTAGTCTTTTAACACTATTCAGTCTATACCATCATTTTTAAGATTTAAAATCATTTTAAAGAGTAATTAGCAATACTTTGGAATTTAAACTTTATCTATACCTGTATTTAGGTATACCGACATATTCAAATTTATATATTTATTAAAGTAGAAGCAATGAGAATCTCTTCACTATCTTGTATTACCTAATATTAATTTAAAATTCGTTTTGGTTTATTTTTATTTTATTTTTATTTTCAATTTTAAGTTTTTATTTTAAATTTAATTAAAAACATGTCTAGTTTGATTTTTATTTTAGTATTTAATTTATTTCTATTATCTTAATTTATGACAATCATAAAAGTAACTTTTTGTTTTCTATTTATTCTCTATTACAATTTCA
>JANITW010000001.1:6598432-6612116 GCA_027564335.1 Erythroxylum williamsii | reverse complement strand
CCCTCCGACGCTCAAGTCAGTTTTTGGTGAAGGTGAGGTTGCTGAATGCAGAGAAAACTAGGTTATGATTGCGTACCTTGATCATGATGAAATCATACCTTATATATGGGATGGCCACTAGGGTTAAGTCTTTTATGTAGACTTCTACTTCTGCATGGAAGATTTTCTCCTGCTAATGGGCTATGGAGAGTGTGGATCGGGCTTGGGCTTGACACAGCCATTGGGTATGAGATTGATCTTTGATGAATGGACCGATCACCCCACGGGTCGTTTTGACTGAGTTCGGATCCAACGCGGCCGACCCGACCAATACACATCATCAATACTTGCATAGGCTGGATCATTACTTTATATTATTATTATTATTCATTAATTATTTATGCCTAGTAGATCTACATCACAGAAACAAAGCATTTTTTTTACCTATTATGTAGGGGTAAAGCTGCGTACTATTAACCTCTTCAGACCTTGCTTCATTGCAAAATTTCAGACTAACTACGATGATGATGATGATGATGATAAATGTATGCCTGTTTCGTATAGGCCTAATTTCGTATAGGTCTAATCAATATTGGTATGGGAGATTTAATTATAATTAGAAAGGTATTTTTAATGGTTTTTTCTCTCTCTCAAAAGTCAAAACAGCTTCTCATTTCTGAAAATCTTTAATTTTTAAATATTTATTTATTTACATATTTCAACTTTTACGTTTTTCAATATTTAACTTAACATTTCCTTTTATTCCCAAAAAATATTTAACTTAATGCATAAGTAACTCAAAATTGTTGATTTTCAATTCCGATAATGTAAGGTACAACAGCTTAAATTAAAAAAGATTAAGGTTAGTGGCAACTAATTTTTAATTATTATAATTAAATAGTTATATTTAATATCCATTTAATTCATAAATTTGTGAAAAAAAGTTGCAAATTTTATCATTCGCATTTACGTATCAATAAAAGTTAAAACCATTTTGCAGATTGGGAAAAACTCTTTGTGCTAATAGGGGAAGTTAGTACTTCTAACCTTTTCTCGTCTAATGATTTTCTTGATTTAGACATCAACTTTTCTTATTCAACATCCATTTTCTGATCAGCTGTAGCACATCACTGTTGATTATGCTGTTGAAGTATTAAATATTGCGAGTTAACATGTTATCGTCTGCTATATAATCATATATTCTATTTAATGGTATATTTCAATTCTTGATTATTGGCGGCCCTAAATTCAGGTCTCTAAATGCCTAGACTAGTCTTGTTTGGAAGATGGCTATAATTAACTTAGATAAAGTGAGGAGCATGGTTGTAAACAAACTTACGTCGATGCTTGTGTGTATTTTAAGTTGTTCTCAGGTAAGAACTTCATAATTCTTTTTTTTTTAATGTTGATGATATGTTGATTATGGGTCAAGACATAGGCAGAATTCAAAAGTTGAAGGTGGATTTATCTAAATCTTTCAATATGAAAGATTTCAGGCCTACAAAGCAAATATTAAATATGAAGATAAGTCAAGACAAGAAGAGTAGGAGATTGTAGTTATTTCAAGAGATGTATATTAAATAGGTGCTAGAAAAGTTCAATATGAAACATGTCAAATTAGTTAGCATGTTACTAGCATCTCACTTCAAGGTGAGTAAGCGTGCATGTCTCTCAAAAAAAGCAGAAAGATGGTATGTTCTCTACTCTATACTCATCTATAGTAGGGTCTTTGATGTATGCAACGGTATGTATAAGGCCAAATATTACATAGGCTATTCGGATGGTAAGTAAACTCTTGTCAAATTCAAGGAAGGTTTACTGGGAAGTAGTAAAATAGATTCTAAGATATTTGAGAGTCATGTAGAATTAGAGATTGTGCTTTAGTGATAGTAAGTCAACTCTAGAAAGTTTTACAGATGCAAATATGACTTGAGATCTTAATATAAGAAAATTCACTTCAAGTTTTCTTTTCAAGTTTGCAAGGGAATCATCTCATGGCAATCCAAGCTACAAAAATGTATGACTTTTTCTATAATTGAAGTAAAGTATATATCAATTTTGGAACTTATAAGGAGATGCTCTGATTGAAAAGGTTCTCTCAAGAGTTGGATGTAAAGCATGGAGACTATATAGTATTTTGTGATAGTTAAAAGTGATATTAACTTGAGTAAAAATATTATGTATCATTCTCACGTAAAGCACATAGATGTCAAATATTATTGATTGAAGTCTATGATTAAAGAGCAATAATTAATGTTGAATAAGGTTCATGTAAATTTAAATGGTACTGATATATTGACTAAAGCGATTCCCATAAATAAGCATAAGCTTTGTGGTATGCTTCCTAGGTGTATCTCAAGTAAACGATGGAAAATAACTTATTTTCCCTTTAATTAGGCTAAAGAGGGAGATTGTTGAGTGTACAACCCTATTTTGAAACTTTTGGTACTCGTAGATGCCTTTATGGTTTGTGGGGATGCCAAACAAATAAAGACAAGAAGGATGAAGCTCTTTTGGGAAGATATCTGTAAGTTAGTTGTAAGTACACACGCCTGCGTGGATCAACCGTATAAGTCTATGAAACTGTGTGAAGAAGGACATGAAGAGTAGTGACATACATGACCGTGTGTGACAACCGTGTAACTCTTTGTGACCGTATACAATACAAAAAAACTTATTTTGTGGTAAAGTGTAATTATAACGCTAAAAGTGAGAAAAAATAAAGAGATGATAAAGTAGTGTTGTAATCTCATCCTTTTTTTTAAATTGTTTTAGGAATTGGTTTGAGTGTTTGTTGAATATTACATCAACTTTAGTTCAATTTTGAAACTTTGTGAACAACTTTTTATAAGATGAAAGATCAACTTTTGTAAATCCTTATTGAATTTAGTGAATTTACTTGTCAAATTTGCCTATAATTTTTCCCTCTATATTGGAAAGTTTTCTACTTAAATTTTAGTATTTGTTTCATTATTAAGTTTTTCATTCTCGTATTGATTTGCTGGTGCAAGTTGAAGAGTATTTATTGTCAATATTTGGTTGATTTTTTTAAAGATTTGTATTATTATCTCCTAACAATAAGATACATATATATATAGTTTGAGACCCACATAAATTAATAAATTATGCCACGAGACATTCATTTTGAACTTTTTATTATTCTTTTTATACATGTTAAAACATTAAGGTTTAAATTAAAACTTTAAAGTCTAATTTCCCCATTTTGTCAATTTTATCATTATTGAAATGACTAGTAAATTATAATTCTCGAATGATTGATGTGGCCATATGATCCTTATGGCTTGTATAATTCACAACAAACTCAACTTTAAGCTAGTGAGCAATCATTTTATTTAGTATATATATACATATCGTCTAAGTTTATTCATTTGCTTTCTCATACAAATTAGAACCCATAAAAGAAAAAGAAAAAGTGAGCCATTTCTGGTTTTTGCCTAAGCCTCTGTCTACCTTGTAAGGGGTCGTCAGCTTTAAGTCCTGAAGCTGCTGGCTACAACGATTACTTTTACAAAATAATATAGTTACTATTTAGAAGATAAAAACACAAAGGCTATAACCATCTATTAACAAATTTTGTATTATTAATTAGAAGAAGAAACCTGCCATGGAACTGTAAAAGGATTTTTAATTCTGTAGTGGTCTCCCTGTGACAGCAGACTAAAGAAATGCTTGCAATATATACATTCTGAATAAAAACTAGAAAGCAATCACATTATTGCTGCCAAAACTTGCATATGAACTTGGCCTCGAGGCAACTTATATCTAATCCTAGTGATGCTCCTCTTTCGAAAATTAATACCAACTTCAGTAATTAATATGCTAATGGACATCTCTCTTATTTTAACCAATACAAACAATTAAGTGCTGCTATTTCAAACAGTTATTATGTCTGTGGGAAGTGATAACAGTAATCCGTCTTCTCACCCAGAACTCTGGTAAGACTCAGGAAATGATCTGGACAACAAAGTGTGCTTCAGCCTAACTATCAGAGCAAAGAGGCCATAGCATGGGATATGCATCAAACCTACTCCCAAGTACCTGTATAGTATGGTGCAGACAGAAAAGGAGTTTCATAATCAGAAAAATTAGCATCCTATCAAATATTAGCACTGTTCAAATTATTGAAATCTATCGGTGTCTGAAGTCTGAACATGCCAATCATACCGGAAGTCACCATGCATATAGTTCTATATTTGCTCCAACATATTTATGTCTGAGAATTGTATCATAGTGACAATATGATAAAGATGGATTACATACCACAAGGGAGCATATCGAGATGACAAATCAAGAAATGGATATGGCCACCTGTGAAGAAAAGATATAAACATTATACATGAGTACTAATCTGCGCATGTGTATGCATTGCATATCAGAATGAATATAACGTTACCACATCGAAACACAAATGTGGATGATCCATTGAAAAGCAACAAATATACTTGTCCACAGTACGAAATATGCAATCCGAAATATTGGAAACCTCTGCAAGGATAATATAGTATATCAGTAATTGATCATGAAGGTGAGAAATTGAAAAACTACCACCAACGGTAAGGATAAAATGGTTACCAAACAATTTAAAATGGCGTCACCAAGGAGGAAAACAGCATTGATTGAATGCATACAAATGTTCAACTGCAAGTTATAGAGCACAAACAATTAGAAAAAGGTACGAGAGAGGAAGTAGTGACACTGATATTTAAACAACGAGCCTTGTGTGTAGTTCTGTACTTGGTAGCCATGTGCATCATCTAATACTAAACAGATGGAAATATATAAAACGTGAAGGAGAGGAAGTATACTCACAAAATCAAGCCTGAAGTCTTTGCCAGTTAAAAATGGATAAATAATGAACCAGAATACACAATCCGTGAGCACTACGGCACCTGCACACATCTGTTTGTAGGTTGCAAAGAAGAAAATTAGAGGGACATTTCAACACTGCAGTGAAGATACCAGCACTAGCTGCATGGAACTAAGAAAATGAACTGAACTCAAAATACTGTAACACAAGAAATTTGTAGGAGGTGATCCTGTAATTCCAGTTGAGAAAGTTTAATACTCAACAAAGGTGTTACATGTCATGGACGTGAATTAATCAAACTTCTTTACTGGAATCTCAGCAAGAAAGAAGATGAAAAAGAATGAAGCAACATATGTCTAGGAAAGTATGAATAGAGGAATTTAAAATCGAAGTTTTTCTTATACACTGAAGTAATTGATTGCTTGACAAATATTACCTGAAAAGTAATTTGAAGTACATAACCCCATGCACCTGCCTTTTGACGAGCATGTAGTTTAACATCAGTGTTTATGATTTTGCGGGTGTTGATATCTGAAATTTCCCCATTTGAGGGAGCTACATATGTCCCACACTCTGCATCTACAGTCTCACTATCTGCCGAATCAACATCCAATCTGTTGTGGCATTTGAAACATCCATAAATGGACATTGATGATCCAAGCTACATTGAGATATAGAGAGTAAGCAACGTATGCAATATAGAACTGCAAAATGCTGAAAACATAGAAATCATCCCAAGTTCTGGTTATCAAATGAGGTATATTGACATTCAAGCATTTGTTTGTGGAGAAGTTGACAGAAGTTTAATCAATAAACGACAAGGATAAAGAATAAACAGATTTGCAGAAGAGATTTACCGCAAAGTAGATTGTGACTAAAGTGAATGTCCACCTGAACAGAAACGGAGTAAAGACTTTAGTATCCAATGAGCAGACTGACATCTAGCTTTCTTTCAGTTTCTGTTTCTTAGTTATCAGTTAGATAAACAAGGAAGCCAATTGAAGAAATAGCACAGAACCTTTTAAACCAACCATCTCCCCACATATAGCCAAAATCAAAAAGAACAATGAAGACAAAAAATATACTCTACAAAGGTACTCAGCCTCACGCCAAGGACAATGTAGATAGAGAACAGATATGATCCAATAGACAAACAGACTCATGAGCTCAACCATTATTTACTCCAGTCTAAAAGATATGAATAATAAACATTTCCAAGGATGACAAGCAATGCACCACATCAGTGATAACGTGTATCTTAGTAATAAAATACCGTCATTTAAACCACATTCCTTTAAGGGCATACAGAAACAACATAACTTGAACTTCTGAAGAAAATAGTATCCTTTTCATAAGTATGCATGCAAATGTTCATAGGTTTTTTTGTTACTATTATAGAAATTGCCAAGTCATTTCCTATTGAAGAAAATGAAAATAAGAGCGCAACAATTTTGTGGATGACTTACTGAGTGTAGAAGTAAAATATGCCCCCTCCATCAACAATGGCGTTTGCTGTGATCAAAGAAAACATGACAATAAAAGCAAAAATTCGAAAACCAAGCAACCAAGCAGGATGGATTCCTTTCAAACACGCCTTCCAAGCTTCATCCTTGTACAAAAACCCAGATCTTTTATCTTGCTGATTGTGTCTCTTATCAGATTCTCGTCTCTTGGACCCTTCAAATTTCCATATCATAATTGCTGCTGTTATCATAGAGATTACAAGAAATAGTGCACAGAGGAAGAACCTCCAGTTCAACCAATAACTTGGTTCTGTGGTATCAGCAGTCATGATGGGCTGCCAGGTATGCTTTGAGTTTGAGGATCCTGTTAACAAACTGAACAAGTTACTCAAACTTGCTCTACTAGTTTCCATAGTTTACTGAATTCTTCAGCAACGCTCTGTTTGTAGTGTATACCCAACATGCAAACTATGTATCACCCCAATAATGGATGTCTCAAAAGATTCAAACTAGTAACAGTTGAAATGAATTTCCATGTTCAGAAATCCAATGTTATAGCAGCAAAGGTTCGTTTAGTGGAAAAGAATCAGCATAATATACTTACAAATGAAAATTCAAGAAAATTCCCAGGTAATTCATAGGAAAAAACAAAAAGGACTGGGTCTGAATAGAAAGGGTTTTCAACAATGACAAAAGAAGAAAAAGAAACATGCAGAGCTGCAAGCCACAAAATTCAATAACTAAATGTAGCTTCCAAGACAATGTGGTCATGCGAAGACAACTAATTAATTATAAAGGAAAGCATTTCTTCTTCAGAGTAGTCAAGTTGGCGTAGAGGTAAAAAGAAAAATCTTTCAACACACGAATCAACCATCGCAGACGCGCTAAACTCCAATAGTTTCTCGTAGACATATATACACGAAAAATCAAGGAATCGATGCTGGAAGCAAGGAGAAATAAAGGGTACATTATATGCATACAAGAATAGACACACACACACACACACACACAAAATAAGAGAATCAGAACAAGTGCATAATCCTTACTTTACACATGAAATTTCAAAATTTACGTTAAACCCAGATTAAAGCGTGGCACTTACAGGTATGGGAAGAATGTTAATGAATAAAATTGGGGTCTTAGTGTAAAAGCAAGATTCTTTGCTTCCACCCTATCCACTCTGAGACAGAGCGAGAAAGAAACAAACTTTCACAAAAGAACAGTGTACTGACCCCACTGAGTAACAGAATTTGCAGATTTTCCAAACCCTGAGGAGCTGGAGACGACTCGGCAGATAAGAGAAGGGACGGTAGATTGTAGCTTTTGGTCAGGTTAACGGGTGTCCTCGTCTTGTTTTTAGTAGAAAACGATCAATGGAGGGTGGTTAGTGATGGGCTGGAGAGTGAGAAACGGAGCACAAACAAGACACGTCTCTTGGTTCGTTCCATTTAAGCACAAAAGTTGTAAGAATGTTTAGTTGAATTAATCTGAAAATGGGCAAGACAGCGAATGGGGGCATTTCTTTGATTATTAGCTAAGAGAAAATCGACATCTTACTATTATCTGTCACTTCTCTAGGTAAGAAGAGTCTACGTTATATGCAATAAGGAATTCTTTGAGAGTGAAAGCTTTTCGATGTCAAATTTTTCGACAAGTGGTTGATACGGATTTTTTTAACAAGATAAGAAGATGTGGGTAAAATCTAACTTAATGAAACACTCACAAGTGAAACAGATAAACTGGGTTACAATATATGAAATAACACACTAGTTATTATAACAGTTGAGAAATAAAAGTCTTTTTGAGATTGACTTTGCTTGATCAGAAAAAGGTAATAGAATCGTTATGCAACATGTAAATAGGATAATCAAGGCAAGGGTTATTGAAAGTTGGATTTTAAGACACAAGGTTTACCTGTAGGTAATGTAGTTGGTTGGATCAAACCGACAGATGATTTGGTCAAGTTAAATGTAAATGAATCGGTTAAATAAGAGCTCAATGTTGCTATAACTGGAAGATTACTTAAAGACTGTCAAGGTCAGTGGTGTGGTGAATTTCTACGACACATTAGAAAGAGCTTGCTTTTAATTGCTGAATTTTGAAAAGTCCACTGAGGACTTACACTGGTATGGATATTTGGATATAAACAAGTTGCCGTAGAAATAAATTCACTAGAGATGATTAACATTCTTTCCTCTTCTAATATAGTTTTGTCTAAGGATAATTTTTTAATAGCAAGTATCCTAGGTTTAATCCGTCTGCTAACATATATACAGGGAACTAATATACCGATGATCTGATCTCTCTTATAATTTAATCCAACTCAAGCTTGCATATATTTCAGGGGTCTTTGACAATCCTCACGGAGCTCATCCACTAAAATATGCAAGGATCTTTGTACCGCAGAACAAAGAACAAAGGATGTTAGTTTTTTTGATAGATTTTTTTCTCCTTTGTAAAAAAAAGAATTGTACGAATGAAAAAGTAAATAAAAAAAATTCTGGACAAGCCCAACATCTCTTCGTGGACTTTCGAATCCCGAAGCTTCTTGTTGTACCTCTCTTTAACATGTGGTTGTAATGTAAATAAAAGTTTTGTCCGCTTCAATCAGTTTTAGGTTCTTTAACATACATAGGCTTGCTCCTTTTTTTTTTCCACATTATGAGTTGGATGGAAAGCACCATCGGAATGAGGTTTTTGCGGGTACGTCACGAGTACGAGTAGATGCGTGAAATGTTTTTTGAGTCCTTGGCTGGTCAATTTGTTTTGTACAAAACTTCATGGGTGAGAAACACTTTTCTTTGCCTGCTCTAACTATATTCTGATGACTAGAATGGGGGATTTATGACTTAATAGCAATATTCAAACACCACGTTTATCCGCAAGATTGCTACAATTCCTATTAGCAATATTTTTAGGGAGGACACCTGTTTTTTATTTCACCTACTCTACTCGTAGTGAGGTTGAAAGGATAGCATGAAATGGAAAACGGCAGGTACGGCCTGTAACTGTGTGGACACTGGAAAGTTTTCCAAGAAATGAAGGATAAATCTTATTAATGACAAATTCTGCAACATATACAAGTGATGTACACCTTAAATAAGCTTGGAATAACCCATGTACAAGGCCTTCTCTATGCATTTCTGAAAACAAAGGCAATAGATTAACGTTATATTTGCTTCTGACTCTCGTCCTTGCATTAGTTATATCATTCTCGATCGAGCTTCTCAGCTACCAGATCAACTGGTAATGATCCCAGAGGAACCGAGCCATCCACCTCTTCAAAATAGTCACTATCGTCGTAATCATCTTCATCTTCATCGTAATCGTAATTATTATCCTCGTAATCTTCATCCTCATTGTTGGCATATATGAGATCTTCCCCAAAATTTTCACCAAGAGAATCATGCTCAAAGGCTGAAAAGGAGTTGATATCACCATCTTTACTAGATAAGACTACAGCAGGATAGGAGTGTTCTATGGCCTGTGAAACGCCTTCAAAGTCCTCTACTTTCCTTAAAAGATCATCAGGATCAAGACTAATCTCATTCAGAAAAAATGCCTTGTTTGATTCAATTGCATGCTTCCATAACAATGTCATTTTGGGGCTTGAACTCACAACATTAGCTTCACACTTGTTACATTCATTATGAGACATCCCTGAAAATTATGGTAAAAACAGCACTGAGAAATTGAAGTTGCAATATAATGGACTTGGCAGCTAACTGCAAATGAATCACAAGAAATCAAAGTCTACGGGATCCTATGCCACACTTAATCTCTTCCAGCAACTGTAAGGATATACGACTTGAAATACACTATTTATATCTTCTTGTTCCTTTCATGACATTACTTACGTAAGCTATTTGTCTAAACATTGGTGATTCCGCCAACAATCTAAAGATAACAATTAAAAGATAAAATTCAAATAAGGCATTTAAAAGAGGCTATTGCATCAAAGTCAATTCCCTGTACCGGTCAGATGTCTTATGGTGAGAGACAACAATAAGTGTGAAGAAATGACTATTATTTACATTGACGCTACTCCATCAAGGGGATGAAAATTCCATGCCTTTCAGTGCTACGAAATGAAAATATACCAACTCCTTTAAACTCCGGGTAGTGGCATACAAAATAAGAGTGGTGGAATTTGCAAGCATAGAATATCAAGCATGTCTCTAAGTAAGCCATTTAACCCCCAAAACTCTGTACCACATACCTGAATCATCTGACTGACTTGGAAAATCAACCCCAGCAGGAACTGCACTTGATCGGTATTTGGGATACCTTGGTTTCCAATTGTTTCCTCTCCACATCAAAATTTGCTCATTATCAAATGACAATAGCACACAAGGGACTAATTCCTGATAAGAAATGAACAATGACCAAATGTTATGAAGAAGGGTTGAAAAATAATAGGAAATAGAAGGGCATAAAAGTTCTTTTTCACAACCGCTCTAAGGTGCCTTAGATGTACTGCATAACCTCATGGCAATGATTTAGGTACTTTGGCAGTCCATCTCTAATTCATCTCATCCATAGTTAAATTTCCGTTCAGCTATTGAAGGAGTTGCAATATTCATTCCATATGTTCATTTGTTCATTGTCAACAGTATTCTTTCCGTATGAACAAAAAAGTAACCTACTTTACCAGGTCAAGGAGATAAAAAGAAAAACTAGAAAAGTTGCAAAGACCTTAAGCTTAGCACCCAGCTTCTTGTAATCACTCGGATTCAACCCTTTGCAATCAATCTTTACCAGTGCACATCCTTCAAAAGCAGTCCTAACATCTCTGACCAGGTTAATGTACACTCCATTTTTTGCTGCAAGTTAATGAACAAATTTACCCAATTGCTTAGGAGACGTTAAAGAAAAAACAGAGAGAATAGACAATCTTATTTTTGCACAAACAAGTAATTAATTTTCACCTAATTTACATATTGGCAAAAGATCCTTTCCTCTAGCTCTTAATTCATCTGCTTCTTCTTTTGTTAAGCCTTCAGGAGCCTCCTGGATAAGTTTTGGATAAACAGGAGCCGCCGGTTTCCAGAGCATCAATGGATACTGTGGACGAGTCCGATAGTTGTAGTTTCTACCTCGAAAAAGATAAAGCACGCCACCAACTTTATGAATGATCTTACCTCCAGTTTTCTCCTGTTATTGCAGAAACATTAGAATAGAATGTTGACAAAATTAAAAGAAGAAAAGAAAAAACAATCTTCCAAGAGCGAGTACCTCCAAACAGCGGCAAACATTATTCATATCTACAGTTGGAACACCCTTACAACGAACTTTACAAACACGCCTCCGCTTCCAATGCGAGTGTACCAGTTCCAACATATTATGAGTCAACCCATCTCTTCCTAAACACCAAATTCACTCATTAAACAAAACCCACCAATGACCACTTACAAAGTTACCACTTACAAAGTTATCATCCTTCTATTAACTCACCGAGATTAACCTGGCGATTATCAGATAAAAATGGCTTTACAAGCTCTTTAATCTCCCATTTTTTCAATGGCTCCCCAAGTATCTCCTCCCTCGACCTCCCTTCCTCCGGATGCCTCCCCACCGGAAACGGCCCCGGCATTTCCACATACTTTACTCCCTTCTTCCCCGCCGGGGGAGGATTGAACGAGTCGAAAAGCGGAATCTTTTTCTTCGATTTCTTCATCGGAGCTTTGCCGGTCCACGGCCGGGGCATTGTTGGAGGCGCGAACGGCAAGAATGCCGGCTCGCGAATCGCCAACGGCTTCACATTGGGAGTCTCCGAGTAACTGAACTGGAACTCGAACGGAGCTCCAGGGAGTAGGTAGGATACGCCGGATTCGCCGATCAATACGGAGCGCTCGCCTTCGGAGGCAATGATGCCGTCTTTCACCGGTTTGTAGTATTTGGTCCGCAGGTGGGGTTGTTTGAACGCTGGATTTGGCGGCGGAGGTGGCGGCGGCGGTTTGGATTTCCTCGCCGGAGGGGGGTATTTCGGGATAGGAATTGGAGGAGCGAAAGAGGAGTTATTCGGTTCGGATCTTGGTGGTGGTGTTGATGGGAGTGAAGCAAATGGGTTGAGACCTGGTAACGAAGAAGAAGAAGCCATTGAAGGACCTCAATTACCCGCCATTTTTTCAGATATAGATAATGTTGTGAGATATTTTTTCCACTTCCTTCGACGCCGTTTGATGTTGGGCCTAACCCCACCCCAAACCCATATCATTGTATGATCAACACAGTATGCAAAACAATGGCTCTGATTCCTTCAAAATCATACATATTACAGTACACCCAAACCCTAAACCTGTTAAAAGCCTCTTATAAAAAACGCCCTTTACTCAGGCCCTATCTTCCCTGCAGAAGGAAGATAAAAAATGCAGACCTTCGTGAAAACCCTAACCGGGAAGACAATAACCTTAGAAGTTGAATCTTCGGACACAATCGACAATGTGAAGGCGAAGATTCAGGACAAGGAGGGGATCCCGCCGGACCAGCAGCGACTGATATTCGCTGGAAAGCAACTGGAGGATGGCCGGACTTTGGCGGACTACAACATCCAGAAGGAATCCACCCTCCACCTTGTACTCCGACTTCGAGGCGGCGCCAAGAAGAGGAAGAAGAAGACGTACACGAAGCCCAAGAAGATCAAGCACAAGAAGAAGAAGGTGAAGCTACCGGTGCTCCAGTTCTACAAGGTGAGTGATTCCGAAAAGGTGCAGAGGCTCAGGAAGGAGTGCCCCAACGCAGAGTGCGGTGCTGGAACTTTCATGGCCAATCATTTTGATCGCCATTACTGTGGCAAGTGTGGCTTAACTTACCTTTACAATAAGGCTGGTGCCGATTAGACTCCTTTTATCATTTATACATTTTCATGTTCTCGTATGCTTATTGATTGACAGATATCTACAACATGCGTTCAATTCTTACGGATATTTCCTTCTCATACTGATTTGATTTCCCTGGTTGCTTATAGCGGAGAGCATTTTTCATTAAGAATTTGTCTGTTGAACAATAGGGTCATGGTAGGGTAACTTGACCCGTTCATCAATAACCTGAACCTGAACCTAAATGTCAGGTTCGGCAATTTCACGAACTTGAACCTGAACCTAAACCTAAAGAACCTATAGGATTGGTTAACCTATTTTCAGGTTCGGTTCTCAGGATAACCAGAACCTAATCTATTCATATCAATATATATGATAAAAATTATAAAAAAAATTGGTGAAAAAATACAAATTATTCATAAATGTGTGTATATCAAATCTATCAAAGATTAATCCAATATGTTAAACCAAAGCAAAGTAAAAAAAAGCCAAACAATGTCTTATAAAAGATCCATACTTGAAAAAAAGATAAAATATTAAACAATTATTCTTTGAATAGAATGGTAGGATGATTCACTGTTATACATGAAGCCACA
>JANITW010000001.1:6570450-6580760 GCA_027564335.1 Erythroxylum williamsii | reverse complement strand
GTACATTACTGTATGGTACGTAGTGTACGGTGTTTTGGAACATGTGCAGACTGAAAATACTGACAGTTTGTAAATTTTTGAATTTTGAGTGAATGAAAAGAAATCCAGTTTGGTTTTTAAAAAAGTTGTCAATTTTTTCGTACTGCTTTATGATTATGATGCCATGAGGAGTTTAGTGGTAGTTGTCAGTAGTGGTCTCTTATCGTAGACTATATACCGGAATGACCTACGGGCGTTCCGGTGGGTACTCTATGGTAAGGGGGCGCTACAAAAGTAATCTTCTAACGTACAATTGATATTTGACCAAATTTGGTCTATATAAAGTTTCTGAAATTTCAATAGTTACTCGTATTATCAATAACTGATGATGGATTGGTTGACACTTTTGAGATTAGGTTCAATTGATGTTTCCTTCTTCTAAATTAATAATTCATATGTTTAGTATACATAAATGATTAGCTTGTTAAATAATGAATTTAGTATACATAATTAATTTTTATTGTATTAGTAAATTAATGAATGGAATGCCTATTTTAATGAATGTTTATAACAAATTAATACATGAAAATCACAAAGCAATTATTATAATAATTAAAGAGAGTAAGAAAAGAGAGATAGAACTCATTTAATTAGTTTAGCTAAACAATCATTATCCTATGACTACTTCCAAGGTTTCAATTGAGATTTCACGATTTTTTTTTTTCAATGTGTAAAAAGGAACTCACTATGTAACATCTTCTTTGTATGAGTAAGAAGAATTCTCACAATTATTTTGCTCCGCCAAGGGTGAAGAGTAACCCTTTACAAAATTTGATCAAGATTCAAATAAATTCTCACAAAGTATATTTTAAGAAATTTCTCCATTTAACAAGTATATGTTAACTCAAGATTTATATTTTAAGAAATTTGTCGAGCGGCATCAATATGTGCTGGCTGACCATATTGTCAATTCGATTCGGTAGGCTCTCCTTGTGTCTGGAAAGCAGGATTCTTTAAGTCTAACTATGAGGTCATGTTGGTTTTTGTGATTAGTGGTTGGTTTTGTTGCCTGTTTATGTTCTTGGGAAATAGGGGTTGCTTCCCTTTGATTCTTTGTTAGCTGTGTTTTCATTCTTTATAGCGTACTCTGTTTTATAGTTATATATTCTTTCTTTAATTTTCAAAAAAAAAGATTTATATTTAACGATTTTGATGATAACTATATAATATTTCAAAATTTAAATTGAAATTATTTCCTTGTATAGATAATGATATTTTTTTATTTAATTTTTTCTTGCAGAAATTCTTTTAATAAACTTTCTTTATTAACATCTAGGAGGATATTACCTTTTCGAACAATTAACTCTGGGAATTTTTGTTCCAGGAGAGATGATATTGAAAATTTAAAGTCAACTCAGAATTAAGATGAAGCAAAAGTTAGTTGAAAAAATTAACTATTTAAAGAAGAACAACAATACTTGTGAAGCAACGAGCATACACAGACTTCTGAAACATTTAAGCAACATCTATTTTCTTAAGAGTCATATCATTTTTATTGTGTCTTAAAAAGTAAAATCATTTTATCGAGAGAGAGATTTTATTTGAGAACTTAATTTTGATTTTACATTTTATTTTTCTGTTAACTTTTAGAAGCTTGGTATACATTTCGAATATGAAAGGTTGGATAATCTTGAAAAATATTGACTTGTGAGTTTGGAGAAGCTCTTCAAATTTAATACTCGAATTCTTATAGTAAAATACTCAAGTTAGACACTTAGGAACTGAACGTTGGCTTGGGTTGTAGGCCAAACTAATATAAATAGATCGTTTCCTTCTCTCTCTTTTAAATTTTGACATTATATTATGAGTGTGTTCTTTTTAGCAAGAGACTCTTTCATTTTTATAAAAGGCTCCTTCTGTTTTCAACTTGCAAAAGGTTTCTTTCAGTTTTAATAGGCGCCTTCTATTTTAAAATTGTTTTAACAAGATTTATCATTCATTAGACTCTTTTCGTTTAAGTAAGGTCCTATCTCACAAAAGGCTCTCCTATTGCCTAACAGGCTCATGTCGTTTAAAAGGTTGTATCGTCTGGCAAGCTCCTACTATTTTTATTCAATAACACAATTCACGTCTTTCTTGCATGCATTTGCTTTATCAGTATATAATAGGTCAAGTCACAAATTATCAAATAAAGTCCTTCAAGATTTGCTTAGGACGAGAAAATCATGATGTGTTATGGCATCGAATCATATGGCACAAAATTTCCCCTTCTGTCGAATTCAGGAAGAGAATAGAGATCATTTATTTTTTATGTGTGAACTGAATAAAGTATGGAAAGTTGTTCTAATGTGATGTTGTTGGTTTACATAAGAGAATACCTTCTCTACTACTCAAAGAAGTCCCATGATCTTGTCTCATCTGGCAATTATTAGCATGTGTGTCCAATCTATATGGAAAGAGAGAAATACAAGACAATTTGGATCTAAAACCAAGCCTATAAACATTATTATCACTGAAATTCTAGACATAGTCAAGGAGCTTAAGGCGTTAAACAACTCTCTCAGCAGCATCAACATTCTCTAGTTTGTTACTATTGAATTTTTTTGTTTTACTTAGATAAATAGTTATTGATATTATCTTGTTTTAAGGGGTATCCCCCTCGATCACTTGTACACTCATAACTCTATTTTTTTCTTAATGCATTTTATTCTTTTTTTGTTAAAAAAATATAACTCAAAGGTTCCTTCTCCTACGCAGACCAAATAAGGATCTAGGATATAACCAACTTGACGAAGCTTATAATAGAGTTCCTAGTTTTAATTTTGATAAATCTCTAAGACTAACTAAATCAAGTGAGAGTTGTTTATGCTAATCAATTTGATCAAAATTTATATAATGATGGATAATTATGTCATAAACAAATTATATATACCCATTCTAACAAAAAATTATGAGTATCGTATTAAAACTTGTATCAATTTTGGTGTTTATTATAGTATAACCTGGGTATCCATCAATAATGGATACCAATTTAGATAATTTTTTAAAAATTATAAAATAGTTTCTTATCTTTTATATAACTAAAAGTTAGTCCTTGAGCCATAAAAAATCATTTTGGAGAAATTTCTCAAAATAATGTCATTTTGATCTTAAACTTCTTAAACCTAAAGTTTAAAATGACATCATTTTAAGAAAATTTTTAAAAATAAAATCATTTTAGGACAAAGGTTGGTTCCTAAGGCTAGCCTCAAGCTAGCCCTTTAGGCCTAAGACTAATATAAAACTAAGTTAACCCAAACCTACCTATTGACTTTGCATTAAGTCGAACTAAAATTACCGACTTTACCTAAATTGTTAACGAGCTGGAAGGTTTGTCAAATACTAAATTAACCTAATAGGCCTAAAAGTTTAAACTTTAACTAAAAGATACAAATTCATGCTAATTGGCTTATACGGCTAAAAAATTGAAATCAAATTAAGTAAAAGACAGAAAGGAATTTGTCCTTAACGGACCTGTAAGCCCAATTATTATTATTATGAATCTTATTATAAACCAAAAGGCACAAAGTTAAAGTTAATGAGATAACAAATCCAATTTCCTTGTGATACTTATTTATTAAACAATATTGGTTTTAAAGATAGAAGATTAAGCTTTGAAAAGAGAAAATAAACGTATGAAAATACAAATTGAGCTTTAAAGAAAAATATTAAGACTTTCAAAAAAAATCATTTTTATTAAGAATTTCATTAAATTTTCTCTTTTTTCCTCTCATTCCCCTTTTGGATCATGCATTTACATAAAAAACATAGGTAAAAAGAAAGAGATCTATAATTTTTGGATTGATTCTAAGGCTTGAACCTAATTGTTGGGTGTATTCATACTGAAGATGAGTCTAATTTATTTTGAAAGTCCCTATTGAGATTGCTTATTCAAACCAAAGTTCAAGTGAGCTTTTCCTATACATACATTCTAAGAGAAAATTTATTTACTAATTAGAGACTAAATGAAACAAATAAATTTATATTTAAACATTTAAAGTAAATGAACACCATAAATGGGCCTTAAGCCAATGTGATTATTTTCTTCTTGTGATATCTACTTGAGCCTAAAACATAATTGACCTAATTTGTTACTGTACTTATGTTTGTGATATAGCTTGGAATAAAGTGTTATTAGTGATTTTTTTTTTTTGGCCAATATTATTAGTAAAGTTTGACTAAACCTTTTGTAATAGAATCTACAGAGGCTTATGAAGTACTGGACTTTTTAAAAA
Organism: Erythroxylum williamsii; assembly: GCA_027564335.1. Lineage (NCBI taxonomy): Eukaryota > Viridiplantae > Streptophyta > Magnoliopsida > Malpighiales > Erythroxylaceae > Erythroxylum > Erythroxylum williamsii. The sequence goes on along the minus strand of JANITW010000001.1, from coordinate 6,576,507 downwards.
TCAGTTGATTTACTATTGTTCTATAAAACTAAGGCCATAAACATTATTCTTCTTTCTTAATAATGTTGATGAATTAAAATAGCAGCACATCACCAGAAAAACATGTCATTTAGGTTAGCCCAACTGCCATCATAGGTTTTTTATGCACGAAATGTGCTTATCAATATCAAATTCTTTCTAGTAGTTTAACACGTAAAACTAACAAAGCCTTAAAATTAAACTATCATTTAAGAAGGTTGAATCTCAACCTTTGGACCAAATCAACAAGATCCAAGACACCAAAATAGAAAAGCAAAACTAAAATAGATTATTAAAGGGGTAATGGCCTGGAGAAATTATCTAAGAACATAGATTTCAAATCACCAGAGCCATTTTTTTCCTGTGCCCGCATGTTTCAAACAGCATCCAACCATATAATAATTGGGAAAGAGAAAAATTAGATGGATGGGGTGTTATTGGAAGAGAGAGCATAGGAAAAATGGCAGAGGTGATTTGAAATGGTGGACGGAAATCGCATAATTATTAAAGCCTAATTTGATGAACAAAGCATCATCCATTTATTTAATTAAAAACAAACTGGATACAAGTAACTCCCGACTCCTTGCTGCTATAACTCTACATCTAGGGATAAAGATAAGTTCCTCCACAAAAGAAAACAAAACCATACTGGTTTATATGTCATTCAGCTAGCCTATAGCCCATCTTTTTACCTTGGGAACGAACCGAAATTGGCAATTCTATATAATAACTAGGGGAGAACATGTCATTTCAATTTACCTATCTTTCAAGTTTTCCATAATTCTGTTTTGCCATTTCATTACTCTACAGGATTTTCAACTCATGATCCACTCAAAGCTCTGGAAAACCTGAGGTTTCCATAATGGTTTATCATGGCAGCTAAAGTAGAATTTAATCCACATATCCCTTGTATTCATGTCTACGAGAAGGTTAGTTTCCAAAGTGACAAAATGTAAGGCAATGGTACATATTCCCAAAACTTAGCCTCAATCTCATGTTCATTCATTCCACAAGCAACGTGAAATAAAAACTAGTTGCGGATGCAATATGGAAACCTAAGACGGAGAGACTCTGCACATGTCCCAGGTTTCTTCAAGACATCCATGATAATCAACTTCGGAGCCCTTGTTAATGTAGAAATTTACTTAACTGGTTTCAGATTTGTCCAAAGCTGCAGAAGAAACTCAATATTAAAACGAAATTTCACTGTAAGGACACATGTACATGCAGGGGAGAGAGCGATTACTGTTATAGTTCAAAAGCTTCTCAATTAGGTCAACATGAGTCATTAGCATTCGTCTACAGCAATACCGGACCAAGCCAAGTGCATCAAGAGCATCTCTGTGTACAAAACACTCAATTATCACAAATTCATAATTATTTCTAACAAAGTTCACAAACATATTTTGGAACGATAGGATCTACCATCCTGCACAAGTTATAATTCATCTAATAAAATGAGGCATCAGCCATTTAATAGTGTTGATCAATCAATAAAGCAAGTGATGCGTCTTTAACACAAAACTGGAACTTAAGAACCACACTGAAACTATCCAGTTTGACAATCTTCCATCTTAATCTTTCTGGATTAGTTGAATCACATTGCCCTACTTCGTCACACTTGACACAATCTAGAATCAGAGACAAAAACTGCTGAAAATAAATGGTTTGAAATGGAAAAGTCAAATGTTCATAAGGGAAATCTTTTTACAACCCTTTGCATGAATTGTGGACTAAACTAACCAAAATATGAAATGTAAGACTTAAAAGTCGATAATGGAAAAGAATCACGGAAACTCAAAGCTGATACCTTTACTTATCAAGCAGACTTCATAACCAAAATAAACAAGAAAATTGAAAATGGGATAAACATATAACTAAATAACACCATAACATTTCCCGGTAAGAATGAAGCAAATTCAAAGGGGAACAAACAAATATTACAACCCCGACAATGGTCTGCCACCAAATCACAGCAGATAAATGGAAAATCTTCCACATAGGATGCTGTAGATTCATGTAGAAAAATCAAAACCCAAAAAATCCCATCTACGAATTCACCACTGCAACGGAGAAACTATATATATATGGATATATAAGAAAAACCCTTCTTTGCTCACAAAAAGGTATTGAAAAAAAAGGAAATAAAGAAAAATAATAATAATTTCGAATCTCACCCTTCACTGTAATCCGCCTGAAGAAGGTCGAGATACATGTCCCATTTGTTTCCGATCACCTAGCCAGACCAAGCAACAAAACCACAGCTTAGACTTTAACCGCAAAAATACTAGAACTAGAAAACTCCCCAACACGATCCATAAAAATTGGTACCTTGCCACATGTGAAGCAGCGAACTGGAATAATCATTCTCTCTTAGCGCTAACTATCTTGTCTAGCTAGTGAAGAGAAAACCTATAAGAAGTGCCCACAAATTTTGGGATTACGGAATAGGGATTTGAACCAAAAATTGAGAAGAAGCCACTACCAAGTGAGGAAGGATGAGGGAGGCATCTAGTTTTAACCAGACAAAGCACAACATTGTTTAAAGGAAGCAAGATGAAGTATGCGCATGCATCCAGAATATAAATTCATTACCTTCGGCGTCTGATCTTGCGTGGAGGGGACGATCGCCTTGGAAACTCTCTCAACGCCTAACCCTAATTGGGTAAATAAGGAAGACGCGATCCTCTGTTGTGGTACTAAAACGTTGTCGTATTGGGTTTTTTTTCAATCAATCTCCCTTGGAACGTTGTCGTTAGAGTTAATTCCTCTCCAAACTTTTTGTTCTGCTCCTTATTATTATCAATCAATCAATTTTTAATTTTTTAAGAAAAAAACCATATACTAAGTCCAATAACTTTCTATTGAATTTGCATAATATTGTAACTTTATACAATGAATTACATTATTAATTGAAAAATAGTAAGACAGACCTGAAAATTGATGCCTGTAACTCTGAATTCATTATACATTTATTCGTTGCCAAAATTTAACTCTCAATATCCTCGCACGTCTGCAAAACGATGCTGGAATTGGTTTCTGACGTACACTAGCAAAACAATGCTTCAAAATAGGTGTTTAGGTGAATACCTCCATTTACATATTGGATAGTGAGTATTAGGGAGGTCAAGTGATCTAAAAATTAATGGATAAAAGATTACTATATTTAAAAATTATTACAAATTATTCAAAAAGATAAAGATAGAGATAGAAATAGAAATAGAAATAGATAGAGATACTAAGTTGATTATTTAAATTTAATATTTTTAATTTTAATATTTGAAATTGAATTAATATCAAATTTAAGTCAAAATACACAAAGAGTTATCATCTCATTATATACATCTGTCTTTAACTTTGAAAGCAAACATAAAAAAAAGGATCGAGTAAATTGAATGGACGAGGAATCAAAGAATACCCAATACCTAATATAATACTCATATTCTTAGAAATCTTTTTTCAAGTTATATCTTTATAAGTTATTTTATGTACAAATACTTAATACTAAACAGTTAATTTTACTAAATATCTTTAAATTAATAGTTATCAAATCAGCTATATTAATTCGTTGTAAGATAATCGCTGATAGGATCAACTAACTGCTAATGCAATCTGCTGCTTATTAAACAGGTCATGGTTTTATTATTTGTAACAATGGACAAAAATTGAAAGTAGTGGACAAAAATTGCATATAATTATTCAGGCCTAATTCGTTAAAAAAAGTATATTCCATTTATTTAATTAAAAAACACTATATGTTGGTTTATTTCCTTGCAACCAATGTTTGGTTGTAAATTTATTTGTATAACATTATTTTATTCAATAAAAAACATACTTTATCTTTGTGTATTTGTTAATTATTTAATTATTAATCATAAAGATAAAATTCTTGGAATAATTCTCATGTAATTAAAAATTATAATGCGATTATAATTATGATATTCGAATTACATTTTGTATTATTCCTAAAATGTTTCTAGTCATAATTTCATCAAGACCAGGTGTTGATAAAATAGTTAGACTAGCACATGTTTTGTTTATTTCTTATAAAGAAAGTAATCGATCTCATAGATTAAAGTGTGGAGATACTTAAATAAAAACATAAGTACTTATTAGAGAATAAGTTCACTGAACTAGCTCAATTATGAGAATCCCAAATGGAACATTACTTGTGTGTCTATGGATTATCTCATTATGATAGTTGTATAATTGATCCTTATACGACTTGAGAATACCAAAGTTATTTTATGTAGGAATTAGTATATTTTGATGCTACTTATGTTATATTCTTGGAGTAGTTCAATTCGGTAGTTATTGAATATAGTATGAACTATGTGGACATAGTTGAGTAAATAAAAAAAAAATACTTGTCCTAAAGTAATTAAGAAGAATATTCTGTTGTTCTTGATTAATAATAATTTTATGAATCTCTGGCTAGAGTAAATTGAAATATGCAAAAGTTGTTTTCAAATATCAATTATAAGTCATTTACGAATTAGCAAGAACAGACATGATAGAATTACTTAGAGTAGACATGAATTCTATACTCTAATTCCAATTAGAACATTAGATGACGAATGATTAATTTATATATCATAGCCATGTATAGACAGGTTAAGTCAAACTACTTTGACATTCATAATATTTGGGTGGTCATGACATGTTGCTATACGTCAATCATGATTTGTGATTATAAATTGTTTAATTAAGAAATTAAAGATAAATTAAAAGGAGTTTTAATTTATCTTATTCTAATTATGAATTATAATTATAATTTATAATCATGGCCAACATATTAGGAACCTAATGGGACACACATAAAAGATCTATAAAGGAAAAAGTGAAATTTGAATTAAGTTAGACTTAATTGAAAGTTTTAGAAACTTTAAGGATTAATATATGATATTTGATCTTATAAGGACTAATTCATAATTATGACTAAAGTTTGACTTTAGTTGTTATTTTGATAAAATTCAAGAACATGAAAATATGCTTTTTCACATAAAAGGAAAAATTAGAACATTTGAGCTAGCACTTCTTACATTTTTCCTCTCAAATTAAATTTGAATATTTTCTAAATATATCTGTGGATATCGTTAGAGGCCAAACGATTGAACAACTCGTAGATTGATGGATTCAAGGCAAAAAGAAAATTACAACAGGAAATCGAAATAGGTTAGTATAACTTTGTTAATTTCTTATTTTATGTTTCAAATTAAATTTTGTTAAAGTTGATTCTGTTAAAAACTTTAACTTCATTCTATTGCACTTAAATACGATCTTTCATTTATTTTCTAACAGTGGTATCGAAGCTACCTTTAATAGATTTAATTTTGATTTGATTTTAATATGCAAAAGTTGCATATTTATATGTTGAAATTGTTTTGACAATTTGGTCCGGTGATCTGAAAATGTGATTTTTGGAAAGTCTTTTTTGGTGTGTTATGAAATGATTCTACACGTTCACTGCCTAGATTAGTGTTTTTGAAACTTGCAATTTGTTGTATTAATTTTTGGAATTTTTCTGAAAGTATTGTTCATACTCTATGTGATTAAATATTTTTCTGCTTATTATGGAAATGTTCCATTAATTTGTCTTTAGTTTGCTACCTAGAAATGTTCTTGAATGCCATCATTTGTTCTTTAGAAATGAAACTGGAATGTTTTATTTTTCTGGAAAATTTTATTCTTGTTCTTTTTTATCCGGAAAGTGTTTCTGGATATAGAAGGACATCTTTTATATCTTAGTTGACTGTTGTTCGCTTGTGTTAACTAAGGGGTCGTTTGGTTCCACTTTTGTTTTTCTGTTGTTGTTTTTAGTTTCTGTTTTCTGTTTTTGGTTTTTGTTTTTTTCCTTAAAAAAACGAAAACCTGTTTGGTTGAAATTTGTAATATAAAAACTGAAAATAAAAACCTGTTTGGTTGATATTTCTAAAAAAAACTGAAAACAAAAAATGTTTGATTTTATTATCATGTTTCTATTTTTTTGTTATTATACTATTATGTGTAATAATTATAATCTAATACATTATATTTTTA
>JANITW010000001.1:6550023-6560775 GCA_027564335.1 Erythroxylum williamsii | reverse complement strand
ATATCGTATCAAATTTACTTTTTATTCTTAACATATTTTATTAATGAATTTATAATATTTATAAATAAATATTATATTATATTCAATATTAGTAACATTTTAAATGTTTCAATGAGATCTTTATAATAATTTATTTTGCGTAAAGTAATATATATTTAAAAATTAATTACTTAGTAAATTATGTAAATAAAATAAATTGTGAGAAAGACATAAAATGAATATGTTAAAAAAAAAAGATAAAGTTATCTTTTTATAATTTTTTGTGCATGAATAATAACACACAAAATTTAGTACATTACTATTTATTATATTATTTTGGTGTTAAAATATAATTATTATTTATTACACCATTTGATGTTAAAATTTGGAGTCTTGTAATTTCTTTGCACCAAAAAACATGGCGTGATTGGTTGGAGATGGCCGAGGTTTGATTTCGTTTTCTAGTCAAGCTCTTGCGTTCAGTATGCTACGCCTACCACCCCTTCAAAGTTCAAACACACAACGTACCAAATTCGCCAGTCTCTTCTACTCTTGTTTAAATACACCAATTTCTGGTCAATATAAAAAGCATAGTAATTAGTAAATGGTCACGCTAATTGGCAATGACATGATACAATTTCCTTTCATTTCTAATACAGTAACTTTTCCTATTGTAATACTTTTTTTAATCTTATTTTTAATTAATTAATTCATTTTTTACTGTATCAGAAATAATTTTTTATTAGTTAAAAATAAGTTTGATTATGTTTTAACCTTTTCAAATCTTATATTTTAATAAAATTCTTATTAAATACGAGAATTATATATAAATTTATTTATTAATTCATCTTTACCTTTTACTTTAGTATTAAATGTCGGTTAATAAATATATTTTCAGTAAATATATCATTTGTAATCACCAATAATTCTTCACCTTAATATGTCTTCGTAAATTATATTGGTACGAATATTATATCAAATGGAAAAGTATTATAAATTCATAGGTACGTTTAGATGTAGTAATTTAGAATCACATTATACCAAATGAGTAGAGAGAATATTATGTATAAAATTTCATCCGTCAATATAACAATCTACATTTTCCTACCTAATTAGCAACAAGTTCTTTAGTCTCCAGAAATCAAAGGTAGATAACCTACTTGACATGATTTATAACGTAAATCATTATCGATCCTTAAGTTGGGAACACTCTTAATCTTTAATTAAACTAAAAGTCATAATGTTTTTTCAGATAAGTCTAAGCTTAGATTTGATCGAGACCTTATCAATCTGAATCCGATTTCTCTTCCTGTCTCCTCACCATCACCACCATGTGATTAATTTGTCAAAAATGAAAAGTTCGTGAAGACATGGACCCCATATGGCCTCTTGGATGGACAGTATTGAATCTGTTCCACAATGGAAAATGAACAGTGACGTATCTGATTATAATTAATTAATTGTTAATTCTTCCTTAGATTAGATGCAGGAAATTAAAATGGCATTTAACGTGGGTGGGTTGCTTAAATAAATCCCGGGAATCGTGGACCATTGCGACTCGTCGTTTGCTCACCCGCCAAAATTACCTGCCAAAAGAACCCACCGATATTGCTCATGTGGGGTTCACGTTCGGTGCTTGTACATCGCTAATCCCACCTTTTCAAATTGCATAACGTGGCACCAGGATTAAGCATTTTGCAATTTTTAATGCCATCATATCCAAAGGTTTGACGATTCAATTGATGGTGGTAACTTTGGGGATAGTTTTGGAAAGTGTTACGAAAAAGGAAGTTGGAATGCTGAAGGTCTTGTGATGATATAAGTGTTGCAACCAACTCTGACATGTTCTCATGATCCTCATGACATATTAAATGTTGGGTAATATAAACGTCCAAGCAAGAATAATGTGGATTTAGACAATCCATATAGGGACGATGTAACCGATAAAATGGGAATTAATAAGACTTAACATAAGGAAGTAACGTGCAAGAAGTTGTAATTCGGAGCACCAAGAGAGATTCAATCCACATAGTTACATTTTTACATCAAATCCAACCTAAAACACAAAACACACACTTTTAACTTCGCATTAGAAGAAGTTGGTAAGTGGTATTAGGAAACATTTTGTTAAAACATAGTTTTCTTGTGTATATTTGGAGGTTGCAACCACTACAAGCCCATGACCAGGACCAGGACATGGTTTAGCATCTTCTGTTAATTAGTGATTCGTAACATTAAGCAAAAGGCAAAAACAAAGTTAGGAGAAGAAAATCATGGAAAAAATTAACAGATATCGGTTTGCGTAACCACTAGATAGATAGCAGTAACCAGTCTGCCACTGCCACCATTACCAAATTCTTTTTTTTTTTTAAATTCAATCATTTCCTATTCTAATTCTGTTTCTTTCTTCAACCTCTCCTTTGCCCTCTTTCCCTAAGCATGTCTTGTTCGACACTCACCTTCTTCTGTTTTTATTCTTGAATTATTTTCTCTTTCTCTTTGTTGGTTTTTCCTTTTTTTTTTTTCTTCTTCATTTTGTTGGGGTGTTGAAGTTTTAGATCCTAGATGATCGGTTGTTCTGTGTGTTGTAAGAAAGATGCAATCTTTGATATGGCTGTTTTAACGTTTGGGAGATGTTATGATCGATTTGATTCTGGGCATGCTTTGTTTTTTCTGATTTTGAGTTGAAAGATCTCAAGGGACCATCTTTGCATGTAGAGGAATCAGATACAGAGGTAATTTTCTCACTCTGGTCTTTTTGGATTTTCCATTTCTGTGTGGATGCTTGTGTTTTGTGTGCTTGTTTCCTGTCTGTGTACTTTGATGCTACCACATTCATGTGTATCTTTATGAAGATCTAAACCTTCTGTGTTCTTGGATATGGTTTTAGATTTATCTTTGCATTCCAATTTCTGCTTCCACAATTTCTTTTTTCCTTTCTAAAATTTTCTGTTGAAATGCTTACTTGTTTCCTTTTTAGCATTTATCCCTTCTATGTTTCATCATTTTCTTGGATTGCTATCTCGTGGCCTTCGTTTATAATTGTTTTGCCTTCTCTGTGCAGGTAGGAACATACCTTACTGCACCGTATTGCGAAAGCATTATAATTTATGTAGATTAATAGTATCGGACAATGTTGGGTGGTAACAACAACAATCCTCTTCTTCCCGTTTTCGTGGACGAGAATCGTATTCCTTATCAGGCTAATGCTTCAAGTCAACTCCAGTTATTTGGTAATTGTGAGTTCTCATTTCATTTAGAATCCATTTGAGTTTGGATCTAGAATTGGAGTTTCAATTCATGTATATTTTTACTGTAGTTAAAATGGGTTATTCAAACTAATAATGTCCATGTCCTTTAAATTTGGATATCTACAAAATAACTACTTTTGAATTCCTTTAGAATAGATAAAGAATTGGAGTCATTGCGTGTCAGGACAACTCAGCATCCAAATCCCTGGAAATGTTGAAATACGGGGGTAGTGAGTTGATTGATTTTCTTTTGGCTGAATAAGAAGAAAAAATTATCATAGAAATTGCTGAAACAAGGTTAAGTGTAGCTGTGCTTGGTTGCTCAAATTGTGTTCATAATGGTGTCATTTAGAATATATGAGGAATTTATGAAGAAATGGTAGAAGGTTTAGTGGTGGGGAAGCTGAAATGCTGTGAGGTCTCCCTAAAACCCATTCCCACTCTTGGATGGAAGAAGATGAAATTTACGGGAACTGGTTGTCGTACTTTTCGAAGTTGGTGATAGTTGCACTTTTCAAAGCTGCCAAGTTTTCCAATAGATGAATAAAACATCTATTGGAATATACCTTCTTGATTTCAGAGACTGGATAGTTGCAATGGGTGGGTTTATTTTGTATCTATGAACAAGCATGATGACCTAAACTAAGAACATTTTCATTTTGACATATGATATAAGAAGCTCTCTGCGGGTATACTTGTAGGTTTTTGTGTTTCTTGTCTTGTCTGTTCATAATATGCATGGTGAAGCTGTTGCTTTTTATGCTGGGTTCACTTGACAATGCATTTGCACATCGCTTGAAACTTCCTTAGAATTAAAGCCAATAAATGGGCACATTTTTTCTTTGTCTTTTTTCATTGCATATTTCTACCATCTTTCACCTATCATCTTCTTACTACCTTTAAAAAAGGTTAAAATGAAGCTGTCATCAGAACATTGTTATTATGTGTGAAAAAGCTCAACAGTACTTTAGTGGGTTTGGTTGCTGGTGATGCTACCATTGTACTGCCTGTATTTCTTAGTGATTGTCCCAACTGGTATCCCTTGCTTAGAAGTTATAGGGGACTGCAATCAATGAGGCATTTCATGTACTCATCAGGGGCTAAATCTAATCTTTCTTTCTTTCTAATTAATTTGAAAACAGTCTAGTACATTCTTCCTGGTATTTCTCACAGTGTCTTCATAAGTAGCTGTGTCTTTGTCAGCAAAAGCGTAGAAAGCTTAAGAAATTATAGGAAAAAGTCTACTATTTCAAACTTTCGGTTGTCAAGATTTAGTGAATTGATGAGAGCTGCTTCACTTCTTCGTTCCTATTTCTGCATTCTCTTCACTGAATTAATTCCAAGTCTCAAAGGAAGAAGTTTTTGAAATAAAAAAGTAGAAGTCACAAAGGTAGCTGAGTGATCTTTGATTTTCTTGTTTGTATCAGTACCAACTGGATGCAGCATTAATCCAGTGAATTATTTTGGCAATGAAAGTGTTAATCCCATGCTTCGAGTAAACAAACGATCCAGAGAAACAGAAGATTTCAGTAGACAACAAAAGCTGCAGATGTCGTTAAATTTTGAGGTTTGTCAAGATGATGCTGACCGATCACTGAGCATCCCAAATCAAAACCCTGTGTCAACTGGTTTAAAACTATCATATGACGAGCGTAATTCATCTGTGACATCTGCAAGTGGAAGTATGACAACAACACCGGCATTTGTTTTGTCCCTTGGTGACAATATAAGGACTGAGCTTGATCGACAGAAAGAAGAATTTGATCAGTATATCAAGATCCAGGTTCTTATTTAACTTGTGATCATTTGCACCTACCATGGATTACCTTGCGATTTTTTGACCTCATTTTCATGATTCATAGAGAAGTAAACTTGGTTATGCACACTGTTTTGCTTTTTGCTTCCTCCTGTAAGAACCTGAATCATCAATGCTTTACAGATTGTGAACGTCAAAATCACCTGCATTCTGTTGTTCTCAGATGTTTTTTTGGATAGCTTGTACTGTCAAATATAGAATTTCTGTTACAAGGACCTCATTTTTATGAGATATAGAGAAGTAAACTTGTTTATGCATGCTTTTTTTGCTTTTCACTGCCTCCTATAAAAACTGGAATCATCAATGTTTTACATTTGGTGAAAGGCACAATATTTCTCCCACATGCATTCTGAAGTTCTCACTGTCAAGAACTTTTTCTTTGAACTTTTGCAGATGGTCCAAAATGGGATAGCTCGTGCTGTCAATATAAAAATTCATCTGTTACTAGGACTTCATTTTTATGATTTATAGGGAAGAAGTAAACTAGCTTATGCATGCTTGTTCGTTTTTTGCTGCCTCCTATAAAAACTTTAATCATCACTGCTTTACAGATAACGAAAACCACAATGCTTTTCCCACATTCGTTCTGTTCTCACACAAACTATTCTTTGAAAATTTGTGGATAGTCCAAAAATGGGATAATTCATGCTTTGAATATAAAATTTACATGTTACTAGGACCTAATCTCATGCTATAATGGATGCTTGCCACACATGCAGGAAGAGCACTTGACTAAGGGGGTAAGGGACATGAAGCAAAGACATGTCGCTTCCTTTCTTGCTGCCATTGAGAAGGGTGTTAACAGAAAATTGCAGGAAAAAGACATTGAGATAGAGACCATGAACCGTAGAAATAAAGAATTGGCTGAGAAAATAAAGCAGGTGGCTTCAGAGGCCCAGAATTGGCACTACAGGGCAAAGTACAACGAGTCTGTGGTTAATGCCTTAAGGACCAATCTCCAGCAGGCAATTTCACAGGGTGCTGACCAAGGGAAGGAAGGCTTTGGGGACAGTGAAGTTGATGATACTGCCTCTTACATCGACCCTAGTAATTTCTTGAACATTTCTGGAGGGCCTGCAAAGCTGCTCTCCAGGAATATCCAAGGCTTGAAGGAACATATGACCTGCAGAGCATGCAAAGCAAGGGAAGTGTCCATGTTATTAATGCCATGTAGGCATCTCTGTTTATGTAAAGAGTGTGACATGCTAATCAACATTTGTCCCGTCTGTCAGATGATCAAAACAACTAGCGTCGAAGTGTACTTGTCATAAACTACAAAGTAAATCGCTTAAAGTTACATACAATTATGTGTGATATTTAACACTTAAAAACAGTCTTTCAAGAGAGCTTGTACACGGAGGAAAACTTGGAACTTCCGTGAAATGAAGTTTGGCAACTTCTGTAGCTATATTTTCAGGAGCTTCTGACTGACTTCTCAAGTCCTTGCTCTCATCCTGCGTTAATCTGTCTTGTATTATATGATGTTCACACTATTATTAGGTTATGACTTGACTTGGGTCTTCTATGTTGGTATCTTCTTGCGGTTTAACTGAAAATCATCGTATTGATGAATCAAACTGAAAAAAACAAAGGAGGGCAAAATACTGGCTGCAAGGTCAAATAGCTAGGTGTTAGTAACACTAGCAAGATCATCTTATTAGTCAGCAGTAAACTTTGACCAAAGACATATGAAAAAGGTATAATGAATGAATCAAAGTTATCTAAATCAATATCTAAATCAAGACAGATCTGGGTTTCAATTATCTATGACAAATTGTTACTACATTAATTGACTTGGCTGTGATGAGTTAGTTTAATCATATGTGTATTTGGATAAATCAATTACTTAATTATGCTCTGATAGAACACTAGCAATCTTTATTTATATGTGTTCTGTTGTGTAGTATTTCAAACATCCGGTACATCCGGTGCTTAGTAAGTAAATGACAGTGTGTTCTTTAGACTATAGATCAAGAAACAGAAAGAAAAGACGTATAGCAGTAACGTATGCTCACAAGACTGCTCCTGGACCTTCTCCTCCAAGAACTCCCTGAGCAGACAACACCCTTTTCCTTCCTTTTAGCTAGCTTTCGAAAGGCCAACCACTCTCCCAACTTCTTCTAATTTTTCCTACTTTTTCCCTCCCCATTTCTTACCTCATGTTTTGCAGAAATACCCCCTTCTCTCTCTCCTACCCAGTGGGCCCTACTACTACCAAGTTAGTTAGGATTGTCTTCCCCTTTTCCCCCTGCAACAGCCCCTCTCTCTGTCTTCTAGAATTTTCCTTCAACCCCACGTGCCCCTTCTTCCTTTTATAACCTTTCTCAATTAAGGGTCTATCATTACCCCCGTCGACAAGTTTCAGCTTGTCCTCAAGGTGAAAATTTGGAAAGAGCTTGTCAATAGTTTCATAATCCTCCCAAGTACTGTCGTGATCTGGTAAATCCCTCCATTTCACCAGTACCTCTTCCCTGCCATTAATCAGTTTTCGGACTTTCCTGACCAATTCTGGCTGTAGCAGCAGCTCATTGTCCTCGGTTAATGACTGTGTAATGGCTGCGGGTCAGGAAGTGGCTGCACTGACTTCCTTAGCTATGAAACATGGAAAGTGGAGTGTATTTTAGCATATGGTGGTAATTCTAGGCGGTAGGCGACTTTGCCAATTTTCGCAATTATTTTGAAAGGTCCATAAAACCTAGGACTCAACTTCTCATTCACCCGCTTTGCCAAAGACTTCATTCGATAAGGTCTGAGCTTGATGTACACCAGTTCTCCCACTTCAAACTCCACATCCCTTCGGTGTTTATCTGCTGTATTTTTCATGCGCTGTTGAGCCTTTGCCAAATGTTCCCTCAACTCCTTGATTACTGCATTCCTCTCCTTCATTAATTCATTAACATCTTCCACAGCTGAAGTGAGGTCTTCCATCTTGAATAAGGTAGGAGGGTCCCTCCCATATAGGGCCTTAAAAGGAGTCATCCCTGCGGATTGATTGAAATTGGTATTGTACCAATATTCTGCCCAAGATAACCACTTCACCCATCTTCTTGGCTGACTCCCAACATAACATCTGAGGTAGGTCTCCAATCCTCTATTCACTACTTCGGTTTGTCCATCCGTCTCGGGATGATAGGAAGAACTAAACCGGAGGGTAGTTCCGGAGAGCTTGAAGAGTTCCTGCCAAAATAAACTCATAAACAACTTATCTCTATCGGAAACAATGGATTTAGGGAATCCATGTAATTTCACTATCTCCTTTACAAAAACAGCAGCTACTTCCTTGGCAGTATAGGGGTGAGAAAGGGATATGAAATGCCCATATTTTGTCAGCCTATCTACAACCACCATAATAGTATCAAACCGGTTGGATCTTGGCAGCCCCGTGATGAAATCCATGTTAATATCCTCCCAAACTCTTTGAGGAATAGGCAGCGGTTGTAGAAGTCCTGCTGGACTCAATGCTTCATATTTGCACTGCTTGCATACCTCACAATTTGCAACATACTGTTGAATGTCTTTCTTCATCCCTTCCCAATGCACAAAAGTAGATAACCTCTTATATGTTCTGAAATACCCGGAATGTCCTCCCACTGGTGTGCAGTGGAATTCCTTCATGAGCAGTGGAATTCTCGTGGATCCCTTGGGAAGTACCATCCTGCCCTTGAATAAGAGATTGCCTCCCTTGACTGAAAATCTTGCCGGAAGATGTTCACCTTTAACCCCTTTTTGCCAAAGTGCATACAACTTCTGGTCCTTCTTAACTTCTTCTTCCCATCCTCCAAAATCTTCATACTGCCATAGTGTAACAGCCCTCAACTCTAGGTTATCCTCCCTTCTAGACAAAGCATCAGCCACCCTATTTTCCTTGCCGGGTTTATAACAGATTTCAAACTTGTAGCCCATTAGCTTTGATACCCATTTTTGTTGATCCTCACTGAGATTGCGTTGCTCCAATAAGAACTTAAGAGCTTTTTGGTCGGTTTTAATGATGAAAGGGTGCCCCAACAGATAATGGTGCCACTTTTTGACTGCTAAAACAATGGCCAGTAATTCCCTCTCATATACCGAACTATTTTTCTTAGCTGAGGAGAAAGCTTGGCTGAAATATGCAATGGGGCGTCCTTGCTGCATTAAAACCGCCCCCACTCCCCACCCCGAAGCATCAGTCTCCAGCTCAAAGGGTTGGGAGAAATCTGGTAAAGCTAAGACCGGTACAGTGGTCATGGCCTTCTTGAGTTCTTCAAAGGCTTGCTGGGATTCTTCACTCCATAGGAAGGCATCCTTTTTTAGAAGAGCTATAAGTGGTGCAGCCATTTTTCCATAATTTCTCACAAACCTCCTGTAGTATCCCGTTAAGCCAAGGAATCCCCGTAATGCTCTCAGATTCTTAGGTGTGGGCCATCTGTCCATGGCAGCCAATTTCTCGGGGTCTGCGAGCACTCCTTCAGTAGATATGATATGACCAAGATACTCCAGCCGGGATCTAGCAAACACACACTTCTTGAGGTTTAACACCAATTTACTGTCTTGGAGTATTCTTAAGGTCTCCTTCAAATGTTTCCAATGGGAATCTTCATCCGGGCTGTATACTAGTATGTCGTCAAAGAACACCAACACAAACTTCCTTAAATGCTCTTGAAAAATGTCATTCATAAGTGATTGGAATGTAGAGGGGGCGTTGGTGAGGCCAAAAGGCATCACTAAGAATTCATAGTGCCCTTGATGAGTTCTAAAAGCTGTCTTCTCCTCATCTCCGGCCTTGATCCGGATTTGATGGTATCCCGATTTTAAATCCAACTTGGAGAATAGTTTAGAACCTCCCAACTCATCGATTAGTTCATCAATAGCGGGTATAGGAAACTTGTCCAGTAGTGTTATCTTATTTAAAGCCCGATAATCTATGCAAAATCGCCAACTCCCATATTTTTTCTTTACCAATAATACTGGACTTGAAAAAGGCCCCTTGCTAGGCCGAATCACACCAGCCATCAGCATTTCCCGGACCAACCTCTCGATTTCTGCCTTTTGTGAATGGGGATATCGGTATGGGCGTATGTTTGGTGGAGCAGCCCCTGGTTTCAAGGTAATGGCGTGGTCTTGCTCCCGGTGAGGTGGTAACTCTACTGTTGGTGTGTGCACTGCTGGATATTCTTCTAACAGATGTTGGACAGCAGCGAGTAAGGGCGTTTCCTCCACTTCCTTCATCTGTAATTCCCCGAATTCAATTAAATACCCTTGATGTCCTCCTTTAAGAGTCCTTATAGCCGCCTTTAGGGACACCATGGTTTTAACTAGGCTCGAGTCCCCTTCCAAGCAATATTCCTTTCTGCCTTGTTTTACTTTCATGGTTAATTGGTTCCAGTTGACTCTCACTTCTCCCAAGGACTTCAGCCACTCAATGCCAAGGACCATGTCGGCTCCCCCCATTTCAAACACATAGAATGGTTGCTTAATCTCCAATCCCTGCAAGTTCACCTCCACGGTGGGGCACTTTTTGCTGCCCTTTACCTTATAGCCATCCCCCAATGAAACCTCAAATATTTTCACTTCTGTGGTTTCAATCCTCAGCCTTTCCACTGTTTCTGAAGTAATGAAGTTATGTGATGCCCCACTGTCTATCAATATGAGAACTTTTTCTCCCATACAACTCCCCAACAACTTCATAGTGTTATTGGTGGTTATTCCCACCACCGAATTCATTGACAG
>JANITW010000001.1:6528080-6549560 GCA_027564335.1 Erythroxylum williamsii | reverse complement strand
TCTGGTTCCTTTCCTCCACTCTTTGGGCCAAATCCATAAGCCCCTTTAAGGTGTCAACCTTCATTAGCCGTAGCTCAACCCTTATTCCCACCTTCAACCCATTTGTGAAAGCTCCCGTCAAGCACTCATTGGAACCTTCTTTACTGTGGCTGAAAGGGCTTCAAACCTTTCTCTATATTCAGTCACGGTCCCTTCCTGTCTCAGCGCCATAAGCATCTTATATGGGTCCCCTTGTTGAGAGTGTTGAAACCTCTCCAGAAGTTCCTTCTTGAAGTCTCTCCAGGTATGTAATGGACTCCTCACCTCCATCCATTAAAGCCAATTGAGAGCTTTCCCTTCCATACATACTGCTGCTGCCTCCAGTTTTTCTAACTCTGTTACCCCATTTATGTCAAAATATCTCTCCACCCTGAGCAACCACCCAACCGGATCATCTCCCTCAAAGATGGGTAGCTCTAGTTTCCGGAATCTCTCACGGTTGCGCGTCTCCTCAGCCATCTCTCTTCTTCCTCCTTTAGCTCTAGATTCCAATGGTTCCCCCATGGGTTCCTTCCCTGGCCTTCTACCCATTTCTTCCATTCTAGCCATCGAGTCCCTTAGTTCAATTAGCCACCCTTTAATTTCGGTCATATCCCCCTTCATCGAACCTATCTCCTTTTCTACTTGATCCACTCTAGCCTTCATTCTGGTATTCAGCATGCCCCAACGTTACTGCTCTGATACCAAGTTGATAGAACACTAGCAATCTTTATTTATATGTGTTTTGTTGTGTAGTATTCCAAACACCCAATACATCCAGTGCTTAGTAAGTAAATGACAATGTGTTCTAATGACTATAGATCAAGAAACATAAATAAAAGACGTATAGCAGTAATGTATGCTCACAAGATTGCTCCTGGACCTTCTCCTTCAAGAACTCCCTGAGCAGACAGTACTCTTTTCTTTCCTTTTGGCTAGCTTTCGAGAAGCCAACTACTCTCCCAACTTCCTCTAATTTTTCCTGCTTTTTCCCTCCCCATTTCTTACCTCATGTTCTGCAGAAATGCCCCATTCTCTCTCTCCTGCCCAATGGGCCCTACTACTATCAAGTTAGTTAGGATTGTCCTTCCCTTTTTCCCCTGTAGCAGCCTCTCTCTCTATCTTCTAGAATATTCCTTCAACCCCACGTGCCCCTTCTTCCTTTTAGAAACTTTCTCAATTAAGGGTCTATCATGCTCAAAGAGCGGATCATGAGTGGACCAGACAATGAATGTATATCGGTTAGACCATTTATAAAGTGGCTTGAAACATTACCAACCATCACTTTTAAATGAAGATTACGAGTAATGTGATAAAGTAAATGGCTTGAAACAAGAAGAAGCAATCGTAAGTGATTTAATGATAATTTTTTAACATATTTTTTTTACACTTAGTAATAAATTCAGTATCAACCACCGTTAGTGAGTTTAGTAACCTTCCATTGCTTTCTTATGTTTCTTATGTTGAATTGTGGTTTTTGATGCATTTTAGTGTGACCATATAATCCTTGTCAAAGTCTTTGTAGCCATATGCAATCTATTCCACTCAATTAAATGAAAGAGAATAGATAATTTGCATAGTTAAGTCATGATTACCCACAATGTGCATAATTTTCCAATAGTAATAAAAAAAAAAATCTGCTTTTATGCCTAAATCCTTAAAATTTCAGTTGGTGAATGATAAAGAGAAACAGGGGAACACTGACAAGTAACAGTTAATTCTTGCGCCATCTCTACTGCCTCACTCGTGCTACATGGAATTAACATGGTACAACTTTTAGCAAAATCATTACAAGTGTGATTAGTAAAATCTAACAATTTGATATTTACGTTAGAAAGACTTCAGTAGTTTAGAATGCTGCATCTGTTGACATGATTTGCTTTTATCATGGAAGACCAGGCAAAAAGTTACTAGCAGCATTATAATATTGGTAAATTGGGAATTCAATGATCTCTGCATCGTAAAAAGCTCCCTTAGATTCTTCTTCTGCCGTCCACTCTTGGTTTCTTTGATGCAGGCCCAGCTTGGGGATGCTCAGTACTTGACTGGATCTGGGAAAACGAAAGTTTTGTTACTTTGTGAGTTTTAACACCAAATAATCCAAAGGAAGGCCATCACGTGGTAGAGCTCATCACCTTATTGAGCTTCTCCCTCACCAATCTAACTGTTTGATTCATAGATTCAGATGGAAAATAGTCCTGTGACATTAAAAAGAGAGAACAAGCACAATGAAGATAACAAGCCAAGCTCCCACAGAACCACAAAAATTTTCAATCCAAAATTTCGGTGCCTTATTCCGAAAAATTCCATGACTTCAGGAACTCAAAAGGAATCAAATGACAATCTTCATCCCAACTTGATCAGCAACTCTAGTAGAGAAGTAAACGAGGTTATCCTTATGCAGCCTAGTTAAACTTAGGTTTTAGCATAAATTTAGCTTTTTTCTTATTCAACTCATGGAAATATATACACACTAAAAGCTAATGAGTGTCTAATTGCAAATGAATTTAGACCATTCCTTACATCAAAGTTGAAGGCATAACAAAATGGTTTATTAAAATTTGTTAATAAACAAAAATCTTTAGAAATGAGCTTATAGGAAGTAGGCACAAACCTGGTCAGAAGAAACTCTTGAGATAGGATGAACAATAACCTGAGTATTATGCTGGGATTTTCCAGCGTCCCTAAACAACAGATTATCATAGCTTTCAATGTCAAATCAATACAAATGCACCTCATTATGGTGGAATGAAGCAAAACTACATCCTACCAACATTGCTCATGGTTCATCTGCTGAGGACCATCATGAGGTTGAGAGGGTGCTGCAACTAAACAACCCTCCCTTGAAGCTCCTGATCTATTCACTTGGGAGCCCTTCACTCTTCCAGCTGATAGTTACATAAATATTGTTAGATTCTAAGTAAAATGTGATAACGATTCACTCAACAGTGTCAAATCTTTAATTCTTTCAATCAAGATCTTAACCTTTTAATGTAACTTAACCATGCAAAACATTTCTTCGGACGGAAAAGAAAAAAAGATGTGATAAAAGAAAAAAGAATCATTTTGATACATGATTCTCTTCTTGGAATTACACCATCTTGTTTTAACGAAAGAAATATTTTGCACTGCTAAGCCAGATTTTCAGAAAAAAATTAGGAACTTGACTGAAAACAAAATAAAAAGTTTATTAATGTGAAAAATTAAAAAAATTTGATACTGAAATAACCGTTCACCCAAATAACAATTAGAACTTTGCCAGAGATACCAATCAAGAATTTCTCGGCCAAGCCACAGGAACTCACGGTTTAATCTTGCAAGTACTTCCCTTCTTCTTCCTTCCAATTTATCCTTCGTATCAGATAAGCTCTCAAACTGAGGGGCATACGAGACCTGCAATCTATTGCCTAAGAATACAAACTCATCCAATTTTCTCTTGGCAAACCTATAACAAAATGGGTAAAAAAACTCAAGGCCTAGTCCTCACTATTGGTCATTTCAATAGACTAAAAAAATCAATGAATTACGCAAAAATTGACCAACCCAGTAACCTGGCATTGTTGATCAAACAGAATTTGATCCAATAAACGTCAGTAAATTGTTCACATTCTTCAGCATCCATCGGTTTAAGACTGACCATTTAAAAACAAAACAATCAAATTCCCACTGTCAATTACAGAATATAGAAAACAGACCAACAATTCAATTCTGCAGCGGAAATCCTCTTAACTTACTGCAAGTCCAAAACTTTCACAGAAAATAGGACAAACAGTTTCCTAAAGAAACGAAGACCAAACAATGGGACTCACTTACTCTTCAACGTCTCCATAGGAAGAGAAAAGCTTCAACAAATCATCCCCACATCCCAAGGCCGGAACATTTCTCACAATCAAATACCTGCTCATAAACACCAAGTGGGTCAACCATAGACACTCAAGAATCAAACCTTGACGCTAGACATACACACACCTTGATTCGTCGCAAACTGTGTAAACACGAACCGCGGGTGGCTCGTCCTTGTACCGAGGCATGGCACACCCTCTCTCGCTCTGATTCTCTCTACTTAGGTTCCTAAGTTTTGTATTATAGTTTATAGTTTATACATTGATATTTTATATTCTATAATTAGTGAATTTTATGATATAATTATTTATAAATGGTATAAATTTTGTATTCGATAAACAAATAAATAATTCCTATTTATAATAAAATTGATTATTTGTAATTTTATATATGCAATATGATTATTTTAAATATTATATTATAGCGCTTTTCTTAAATTTTGAATATAATATTATTTTTAAATATTTTAGTACATTTAAAATTTTAAATTGAATTTCTAAATAATACTAAGTAAATGGTTTATATCCAATTAATCGGATTAATAACATATAATAAATATTTAAATAATTGTTTATTAAACGTATTAACTAATCAATATTAGTTTACAATAATTGAATTATAAATACAAATTTAATTTAATTAATATAAATTCAAATAAGCCCAACCCATGAACAGCATCATACGTAGGACTCACAGAAGACGACAACACAATTTCATCCAATGATATGGAGCCACATCATTGGCTACCAACATCACAAAGCAAACGTGGCGGTTATTTGGCTCTACGGCTCACCGCTACGTATGAGAATGAGGACCGCTAGATCACGATCATTGCATCGGATGGAATGGCAATTTTCGTGATTAGGTGGAAGAACCGATGGCATTTAATTAAACGACATTGAATAGCAGCCAATGGGAAGGCCAACGGTGTTCCTACTCCTCCTACTTAGTCCAGTTGTACGGGTTGGTTCGGTCTCAATTCTTCCACCTAAAACCCACGACGAACTTTTCATCACTTCTCGAAACGTGCAAAAGGCTAGGCGGTGATTTCTGATCATTTTGAAGGTGTCTTTCTTTCGATCTTCTTGTTTCTCTGTTCTCTTTTGTGTCCCGTTTCGTAACGGTTTCTTCTTCTGGACTTGATTTCAAGGTATCTGTTTGTTGAAAATTCCCTTTTTGGTCTGCAAAGGTCGGCCTTTCCTAGTTGGTTCTGTGGATTGTCACTTCTTATGTCGTTTGAACTAGATCGTGATATTGTCTTCTCCTTCTTTTTTCATTTTTGATGTTTTTAGAAGCTTATAATTGGGTACATGATCAATTTGTTTAGAAGCTTATAATTGGGTTGATATCTTTTATTACTTTCTTTTCTCGTCTGCCTGTTTATTTTGATTAGTTCACCTTTTGTGATTGGTAGATTTAGTTGATTAATTCTTAAAGACTTGTGGGATGCTATTACTTACTCTGCAGACTGCAGTATTTAATCTCTTGAAAATTGTTTCAATGTTTGAGAGATGTAATGTTATCCGATTTGCGGAGTGATGCACTGGTGGGACTAATCTAACTGCGCATGTGGTTGGGAAGTAGGATATTTTTCATTTCTTTAACTGATTGTGATGATAAAACTTGATACGAGTTCTTAAGTAACTCACCGCTTATTCAGTTGGTAAATTCCTTATATGACGGGAAATATCTCTTCTGTCTGTTTAGGTCATTGAGAAGGCGAGCTTTGTGCATTCATAGGCTCCAGCAGAACACTTCAATCAAAAAAATTGGGAATTGCATCCGTGTTCAGAACGAGGGGATGGGATCGGAAGGGCCAAAGTGTGTGGTCATTCATGTCACTGGATTCAAGAAATTTCATGGAGTTGCTGAAAATCCCACGGAGATAATAGTTAAGAATTTGAAAGATTTCATGCAAAAGAGAGGGTTGCCAGCTGGTGTCACTCTGGGGAGTTGCACAATCCTTGAGTCTGCTGGAATTGGTGCTCTTCCAATGCTTTACAATGTCTTAGAGTCTGGCATTGCATCAACAAATGCTGGGGAGAAAGAAAAAGTTGTATGGGTATGTTTTTGTGATAATTCTGATTTTAGAAATAGAAGATGCATCAGTAAGCTTTTACTTTTGCTTCTATTATGACCTTTTCTTCCTTGTTTGTTTTTCTGTGCATTGGTTTGGAATACCTGCTGCCTTATCTTTGCTTCTATGGTGCATGAGATTCAGCGTCCAAGAGATTACATTGCATTATGAACTGATACATATACCTTACACCTCACAAATCAATGCTACAGTAATAATTGATTATAGCTACTTGTATTATTTGCTCTCATTAGCTAGAAAACGTATTCAAGGTTTATGTAGGCCACTAATTTTGCAGAAGCATATGCAGTTGGTTGTTCTGTATTTTCAACTTTGGTAGTTTAAAATTTTTTACCGTATGTTACTTATTCAGCTTCACTTAGGGGTGAATAGTGGAGCTCAGAAAATTGCCATTGAGCGACAGGCAGTAAATGAAGCCACCTTTCGATGTCCAGATGAGCTTGGATGGCAACCTCAGGTAAATTTACTTTATCCGTCTAATTAGACAGCTCTTCTCTATTTTGGGTTCTGAGTCAGACATTGTTAAGATGATGTTATCCTGTCAATGTTCATCGGATTGTTTTGAACTTTGGACCAATGGTTAGCAATTTCAGTTTGTGCTATTTGCTTTATGTGGTATCATACCTTTTTTGCTTTGCAGAAACACCCAATTGTCCCTGCGGATGGAGCAGCTTCCTGGATTAGAGAGGTATGCAACTATGCTTGGAACTATTCCTCATTTACATAGCAACTGTATTGCCAAGTTCTTGACCAAGAAGCTTAAATGGTTTAAGTTGGCTCTCATGAAAAGAGTTTGTTCACTGTGCAAACAATTTGACAATCCAACTTAACCCTGCATAGACCAGGAAAAAGAAATACAAAAAGAGAACGAGAAAAACATCATTTCCCACTCCTCATTCTTTCTGTACACAGTTACGTCCTGCGCCACACCCAAAAAGAAGCAAAAATGGAAACAGCATTTCTCACTCCCCATTCTTTCTGTTCATGTGTGAATACTAACGTCTCGTTCTTTCAATTTTATATTTTGGTCAAGACTCGTTGCCCTGCAGAGGAGATACTAAAGTTCTTGAAGAAGAAGGGCTATGATGTGACTCTATCAGATGATGCGGGCCGCTTTGTTTGTAACTTTGTTTACTATCACTCTCTTCGTTTTGCGGAACAGAAGGGCCACAAATCTCTATTTGTTCATGTCCCTCTATTTTCTAGAATTGATGAAGAAACCCAGATGAATACTGTAGCATCTCTTTTGGAGGCTATAGCAGCAACATGTTAATAACATTGCTCTCCAGGTTCCTATAAATTATTGGTGTTTGCGTCCATTCTCCTGTAAACCGACTTTGTCGACTTAATAAGGAAAAAGTAAACCTTAATCATTGAAGCAAACTCCTATGCTTCTGTTTTGAGCGTAATTGTGTATGTATATATAGAGCACTTGCCTGCTCGAGTACAAGACTGGCTGGAAATGTTTGTCAATATCAAAGTTATTTTTAGTGTTCGGATATAATTGCCAGCGTCATCTTGCTTTATTCTTAGGAGTTCTCTTTTTGGCTATTTCCCGACCAAATTTTGCTTCGAAACATTTGTAGGTTCCAAATAATGTTCAGGAGATTTGGAAGCATGTGAAATGTATGCTTTGGGGGTGCCTTAGGCCCGAAGAACTGGGTTCATCTTGGAGTTGCCTTAAAGCATCGTGCCATCTTTCTCAACGAATCACAACCGTATTGCACGGTACAGGAAGATCAGAAGTACTTGCGGCAATTCATGGTTAACGTTTAAACCAGGAATGTCGGTTCTTCGCTTCTGTGGAGACAGGCTGGAAGAAATTTAACTTTGGTTTTCTGGGTCCTTCCTTTTCACTCTCATGTTTAACAAATCCAGTGGATTTGGATCATTAATGCAAAGTTCAACATGCTGCCCCATGTATCGTAAAATGGCAACTTTTTTAACACCAATGCAAGCCAGAGTAGAAGTCCGAAATCTCGTTGTTGTTGAAGATGCCATCAAATCTTCAGCTGACGGTAAACGCGAGATTTCGGACTTCTACTCTGCTTGTAATAGTTTATCACGTGATTATGGAATTGTGGAGTCTGTATTTAGATCTTTGGTTTGATGCTGTTGAAGATACTTGGGTAACTTGGCTGAATAAGGTCATACTTTCCAATGACCAGTTGCAGCTTGTTTCACTGTTGTGCAATAGAATCAAGCTTTAAAGCTGACATTACCGTTTCATGTTCCTTGATTGATGAATATTTGAGGTCTGGTAAAGTTCTTGTCAACTTCCCTCACCAAATATAATCTGGTTCACATTAATCATCACTGGCTTCACATGTAATGTAATGGGAACTCAATGTCTCAAGTTGCTTAAAGCAACGATTCAAAATGATTTGAAACATGACACTGGCACTAGGAGGGGAATATTTTGTGATGTGGAACTCATTGTTGCGAGGCTGCAGAATCCACAGGAATGAATGATAGGAAGAAGAGCTCCAGAAGTACTGATGGAGATGATACAAGAAATTCTGGAATATATTTGCAGTTGTCAAATGTTTTTGCTGAGATTGGCCAATTGGAAGCCTGAATGCAGATTAGAGAGATTGGCATAGCAGGGAAGATAACAGCAGATATTGGTTGCGGTTTGATTGAGGTGAAGAACTGACATTGAGATAGACATCCTTTTCAAAGTGGAGGTTGGAATTAAGCATCAAACATGGAGCCAGAGATGGCTAACAAAAATTCTGCATCTGATATGATGAAGATTTAGGCCATTTATTTGAAGTGTTACATCCAATGAGATTGCTTTTGTTTGAAGAATTCGGTTTGCATGTGACAGATGACGGCTGGGGCCTTAGTTTCAGTTGCCCTGTTAGGTTCAACGAAGCAATTGATGTCTTTCTCTCTTGTAGGATTTTGCATTGCTCCTTCTGTTCTGTGTATGTATGTAATGATGTATTGTATGAGTTAAGGAATTGCATTTGGTTGGAACACATTTTCGTCTGAATGATAATTTTATCCGTTTTGTATTGGGGAGAGAGCAGAGGGTAAAAGCAGAATCTTTGTAACTCTTTTTAGTGGCGAACTTCCTTCTATTGGTTGAAGAGTAAAGCAAAGAACTTAAAAATTTTCCCGTGTACTTCAAGTGTGGGCATGTAGAAAATGGAGGTCTTTATGTCCTTATAAGCCAAGCCAAATAGTCAACAAAACCCTTCATTTTCCTACTTTAATCTGCAGATATAAATTAAAACCTGGTGTTTGCTGGGGGTTACACGAATTTAACAAGTTTTGCAAAGCAGACAGAAGAGATAAAAACATGGACAAATTGTTCATCATTTCCTTTCTTGGTATGTTGGCAATGGTTTATGTAGTTGCAGGAAACATGGCATACTACAATATTGGCATGCTTGAGGAGCTAGAAAGGTTTGAGATAGAAGAAGAAAACGAGGTGGACCTTTTTGGTATGCCTTTATGGACAAGTGAACGTGGCAACAAAGTTCTTGTGAATGTGGATAGCTTTGGCGCAGTTGGAGATGGAGTTTCAGACGATACCCAGGTGCACATTCGATATACCATTTGCTGGAACTATATTGTTATTGTTTTCATGTTCTATTACGTTGTTTTAGGCCTTTGTAAATGCTTGGGGGACAGCTTGTTCTACTCCAAGATCAGTGTTATTGGTTCCTCTAGGACGCAGCTATTTAGTTAGCGCAACAAAATTTATAGGTCCTTGCCAGGATAATCTCATCATTCAGGTGATCTGTTCATGCAGTTCTTCAACTTTCTGTTCATGCAATGCCTTTTAGTTTCTGTTCATGCAAGCTACTATCTATTGCCATTGTCAAAATTTTGGTTATAATTTTTGGCATGCAGATTGATGGAACAATAAAAGCCCCAGATGAACCTGAGAACTGGGATCCAAAGCTTCCAAGAATCTGGCTTGATTTCTCCAAACTCACCGGAGTTGTGTTTCAAGGGAATGGAGTTATTGATGGCTCAGGAAGCAAATGGTGGGCTGCTTCTTGCAAAAAGAACAAGACCAATGTAATTTGCTTCCTTTCCTTTTTATCTACTCTATTATTGAGTGCTTCAATTTGCTTTTTCACTAACAAAACTTCCTTTTATTTCTCTCTTACAGCGTTGCAAAGGAGCACCAACTGTAAGGACTTTTTTTCCCACTTTGCATTACACTTTGAACCGAATCGTTAAAAGCTAAACTGAACACATTTCTTTTCTGCAGGCGTTGACTATTGATTCAAGCTCAGCTGTGAAGGTGAAAGGGCTTACCATTCAAAACAGTCAACAGATGCACTTTGTGATTTCCAAATGCAATTCTGTCAGGGTATCTCAAGTGCATGTTTCAGCTCCAGAAGATAGTCCTAATACTGATGGAATCCATATCACGGAATCAACCAATGTTGTTCTGCAGGACTGCAAAATTGGAACAGGTCCCTCCTCTATCTGTTTTCTCTTCTAAATTCAGTTCTGTTCTCGAATTGAAGCAAAACAGAATGAAAAGTAGAGCCAAGCATATTGCATTCTTAAAGTAAATGTCTTCAATTTGACTTAAAAACAGACCATAATATAGGGACATGAGAACACTGATTCTGAAAACTATGGCAAGCATTGAAGGCAAATCTCTTTCCATCAAAGTTGCAATATTATATGATCATGGACAAAAATATTGACAGATACCTGTGATGATTCTCATGGTACATTCAGGTGATGATTGCATCTCCATCGTCAATGGTAGCTCAAGTATCAAGATGAAGAGAATATTCTGTGGACCAGGACATGGAATCAGGTACTTTTCAGTGTCTAACTTCCGATCCTACTTCATAAAAATTCCTGAGACAGAAATTGCAGATACAAATTAGCCATCACTCAATCTATTGAATCTATTCTGCAATTCAGCATTGGAAGCCTCGGAAAGGACAACTCTGTTGGAATAGTCACAAAAGTGGTAGTGGACACAGCATTCATTAGGGATGCAACTAATGGCCTGAGGATCAAGACCTGGCAGGTTAAGCCATCAGTTATATTGGGTAGTGAGGAGCTGTTCCTGGAAATTCATTTTTGATGCTAAAGTTACATTTACTTTATAAACTGGTACAGGGAGGTAGGGGCTATGTTCGTGGTGTGCGATATGAAAATGTGAGGATGCAGGATGTTGCAAACCCCATTATCATTGATCAGTTCTACTGTGATTCCCCAATAGCCTGCAAAAACCAGGTAGCATTTTGAAATTTCATTCCATCCTCTCTACACTTTTGGTATATAATGGACCTGCCATGAAGTTGCCAACTCTCAGGAGTTTGCTTTTCAGGCAACTTGATCTCCCAACAAGAACCCTGTGCTGATTGTATATATGGTCCTTGTGCTTTTTCTTGTTAGACTGCTGCTGTTGAAGTAAGTGAGATCATGTACCGTAACATCAGTGGGACAACAAAGAGTGCTAAGGCCATGAAATTTGCTTGTAGTGACACAGTTCCATGTAGCAAAATTATCCTCACGAACATCTACTTGGAGAAAAAGGATGGGACAGTTGAAACTTACTGCAACTCTGCAGAAGGTTTTGGATACGGAATTGTCCATCCATCAGCTGACTGCCTAACTTCCCATGACAAAGACATAGCTGTTACTGATGAAGATCAAACTGTCAAAGAGTATAGTGTCATAGAGCAGACAGTAACAGCTGAGCTTGAAGAACCGAGAAATGAGGACGTTGTTCATACTGAGCTCTGAGTTGCCTGCAATCTGCATACATATACTATCAGAAAAAAAGAAGAAGTGACATTTTATAGCGACAGATTAAAGTGGCATGTGAGTTGTTATAGTACAAGAATTCCGAGTGGAGGTGTTATAAATTTTATGGGAGTATACAGATGCTAACTAGCTATGTAAAACAAAAACTATAGTTGAAACAATACTTTTAGAATTATGAGGATATACACAATTAATGAGAAAGATTATGATCCGGCTGTGAAGTACATCATCGTTATCATTGTCATCACTCCCAGTTCGAAGTCCCACAATAAAGCGGGGTCTAAAAAGGTCTAATATATCCCAAGCATATGCACACAATTAGTCTGATTGAGCTCACAAACCTATTTATAAACTAAGATGAAACGTTCTCCAATTTTATGATCTGTGAAGAAACAAAACATTTAAACATGAAAACTTCATCTAGTATCTGAACATAACAAGAAAAAAAGGACATTTTAGTACACCAATTAAAGCTAAACTACAGCAAGAATACTAAGTGAAAATTTTAATATAAACTTTGTTGGTCTTCAATGTATTGCTGGGCTTGCTTGGAACTTGTAGTCTTGTCGAACGGAATGAAGGTAAAATGGTATTCTATTAGCAAGAAAAAAGATGGACTTGATAGTACAAAGACGGAACAATATTACTCTTTCTTCTTTTGAAACCTGTACAATATGATGGACCGACATCTTAAGTTGGAGTTTGTGGACTGTCCAACAAACCCAACTTGAAAACACAAATGGTGATGATGATTCCTGTGCAATTTTTTAGTTAACATGTGTGCAAGTTTTGCAGAAGAGGGAATACAAAGATAAAGGAACCCTTTCTTCAGCTACTCTTGAAGTAGATGACGGCCTATATTCAGACGCTTAGTTTTTCAGAAGGAAACTGGATTGGCTAAATTGCGAATAGCTACTTTGTAATCACAATCCAGACGACTCGGTACTTTCATTGGAATTTGGAAGTCCTTGAGTAAGAGATCACAGTAGAGCAAACAAACATTTTCCCATACTATGATATTCTTCTTCAATGGAGGATCTAGAGACTAGGAGTTTCTTTGTTTTCCAAGACAACACAGCAACACTTCTGCTCTAAAATCTTAAAAAAATTGTCTAGTTGAGATTTATGATAAAAAAAATAGAATAAAAATTAGTTTATATGATATTAGCAAATAAATTTTGACAATACTATTAGTAATATATTTTTGTTGACTTTGTAGTTGCTTTCCTTGTATATAAATAATGACTTGTTTGCAAGTAAGTTTTATTATATTTATTTAATTTCAGTTAGTTCCATTAAAATAAAATATAAGATAAACTAAAAATATCAACAATTATTTTTAAAAATTATGGTAACCAAACTTTTTGAACGAATTATTTAAACACTCATTCGAATTTATTTCTTTTTTATATATCTTAATAATTAATAATTATTCCACAATATAGATGAAAAGAAAATCAATCAAAGGATGATAAGAAAAGTAATAACAATAATGGTTGAAAAATAAGTTAGAAATTCTAAACTCAAAATAATCAATAATCTAAAATGAGTAAAATTAAAATATTCATTTAATAAAAAGAAGCATATATTGAAAGGACTCATCCCAGAGTTTCCCTTTTGGAATCTGAGTAGAGCCCTCCCGGCGACTCCACAATAGCCTTCTAATCGATATCTAGCTCAATTAAAGGATTCACGCAAAGCCAAGCCATTCAACTATTAAAAACCTTTTATACTTTAACTTTTACAAGCATAGAAAATAGTGGGAACTCTTTTTTTTCAAAGGGTTTGATTAAATATTTTGACAACATAACGCCTGCTATTTTAAGATTCTCAAATTTCAAAAACCTGTATAACATATTTTAAAACACTTCTATATTCACACAAATTTCTCAACTACAAATTATGGACTTCAAGTCCACTCACAAGCAACCCCAAACAAATAATTCTCAATAATCATTACAATAAACTTTAAAAAGCTAAAACATATTCAAGCATTTCATTTAAAAGCTTTTATAAACATCCATTCTTTTACACAAAAGTATATATCAATATGACACAAACACAGCATCACCTAACGTTACAACTAATCTTGTGACAAAGTATCAATTATTGTAGCACCTATAAACGTACCTGGAGTGGTTTGTTTAAAAACATAAAAATAAAGGTGAGCTAAAGGAGCTTAGTAAGTGTAATTAGTTTACTAAAAGACAATTTTATAACAACATAACTAAAACATTCCATACAATCATAAAGCTTATGGTAAGATATTTTCCATAACAATTTATTCGTGCATTATCAAATCTGGTAATAACATAACATTTTGTAAAATACAATTTCAATTTTTTTGAAATACTATTTAGAA
This sequence comes from Erythroxylum williamsii, assembly GCA_027564335.1. NCBI lineage: Eukaryota > Viridiplantae > Streptophyta > Magnoliopsida > Malpighiales > Erythroxylaceae > Erythroxylum > Erythroxylum williamsii. Next base: position 6,535,482 of record JANITW010000001.1, on the reverse strand, counting down.
ATTAAACTTATAATATAATAGTTTCTATTTTTATTTTCCTTTTTCCTTAAACAATTAATAGTAGTGGCAGTAAGTTTTCTGAAAATTTTAAAACGAAAAAATAAACCAACAACTAGAATTGGTACCATACGATACCTCTCAAATCACTTTTAATAAAAACAGTGGTAGAATTACTATTTTCATGACTTTCTTTACTCAACATAACCTATCACTAGTTTTTTTTACCATATGGTACACAAGATATAAAGTCATAGAGTTGGTTTTGCATTGCTTATTTGCAACTGGTCAATCACTAGTTACGGAGCTAGTTCTATATCGTTTACTCGTACTAGTTTAACTGCTATATACCGGTAGTTACAGAGCTGGTTCTGCAACGCTTACCTATAACAAGTCTCGAAGCTAGTTCTACATCGCTTACCCGTGATTGGTTAACCACTATTTACGAAGCTAGTTCTACATTGCTTACTCATAATAGGTTAACCGCTATAAATATACCGGTATAATAATATGTATAAAGTTTACCAATGTATTATAGGCAAAAGCAACTCTTACATTTACAACTTATCTTATTTTCTAAATCAAGTATGAGAGGATTTATAAGTGAATTATTTCAATGTACTCCCAATTATATAAAATTTAACTTTCAAATTAAATCTCATTTATTGCCAAAGAATACACTTATGCTAATAATATTCACTTATAAAATATCATTTGTATAAAACTCAGCATAAATATTCATTTCATAATCAAATGAAAACCATTTGCATAAACTCAATTTAAAGAACACATGTCATTAATATTTTTACGAAAAATTAAGTCATATAAAATAGTTAAAATATGCTCACAGTTTTGCAAACTTATCTCCAAGCACACTCAAGCGTTCGGTACCTTTCCTTTACCTGCACAAAGCTCATTTCGTTTGGGCATTTATTTCCAAATTAGGAAATAAGGCATTAAAACTATAAATTCGGTTTAACTGAATTTGAGATTTGCATTTAATCGTGTAACACGCATGATAATGATATTTCTACTTACTCTCGTAAGCTAACCTATTAGTCACCGTTCTCAAATTTAACTTCAAAAGTCACTTAAATACCATATTTTATCCATTCTAACTTACCAATTTCTTCAAAAGACAATCTCACCCAATTTAATTCACTATATCACAATCATGCATTATGAGTCATGGTTATGAACCATGTCCAAAATCCATACCTTCACTTGTTCCTTAATTTTCACATAGTAAACATTCAAATTAGGTTTTGAGGTCTCTAGAAACTTGTTCCTCTATGTCTCTAGCTTCTATATGATCAAGAATCATGTCATTTCAACTTCTAAATCATGAAAAATGTACCAAATATCACAAGCCATTTCAACGTAAGGGCAGTATCAGGTTACCATTTTAAATCTCAAATTTCAATATCATTAATCTCGAATTAGGTCTAGGTTTCTTCTAGAAACTTTATTAATATGTCTTAAGTTTCATCTCCAATTTGAATAACTCAATTTGAAGGTTTGTAGGTGAAGTTATGGCCAAACCATTGTGACTGGTTCAAGTTAACCTAAGACAAAATTTCACTACACATTCCTCTCTTTTTATTTTCAAATAGTTCTTAAACACATCAATGTCACTAAAAAAAACCTATAAAAATTAAAAATTTAAGCTAGGAAACTTACCACTTTTTCCTCCAATCTTTTGAGTATTTGATGAATACGTCAAGATTTCTCCAAATCACCATCAAATTTCATAAAAAATGTCTACACTCTTCTCCCTTTCCCCTTGGTCGATGTTCACCCTTGGCTTCTCTTCTTTTGCCTTTCTTTTTTTGTCTCTAACATTACTCTCTCATCACTCTCTTGTTTATGTTGAAATAAAAAAGCAAAATGGCTTAAGTTTTGCCTTTTAATGGATGCACATGTCACCTTCCTATTTTTCATCACTAATGACTTATTAAACACATGTCATCATCTCGTTGGTCATCTATAATAACTCATCAATTCACTAATATCATGTAAAAATATCAAATTGTCCCTTAATGCATTTAATTGACCAACTAATCAAATTAAATCCCAAAAACATTCCACAGCTGTCTTATTTTCAAATTGACCATGAAATACTCTAATTAGGGTCAATATTTATTGATTGGATGCTTTTAAAAAATTTGAATGTGTTTAAAATCATAAATACCCATTATTTTCCAAAAAGGTATTTTGGTCTAATAATTTTGAATTACCCGAATTCTATTCAAACAACTTCCGTTTTGATCAATTTTAGTTCCTATGGATTTCATTCCTAATTTTGGAGTTTTTCATCATATTGTGAAGTTATTTGGTAACTTTTTAATTGCCCGGAAGAATTTTCGGATTGAATCTAAAATCACTAAATGTTATCGAAATCATCCAAATTTCATTCAAAAGTATCATCTAAATCTTTTAAACACATTTCGGTGCTTTTAAAACTCGTTTGGACTTATTTCGTAGGCTTTTGGAGTTTTACAAAATTTTCTGAGAAATTTTCAATCAAGTCGAAAACTGTCTCTAGTCTATCCGTGATCTCCGTTATAACCTCAATAATACATTTAAATATTTAAATTACTTTAATACACCACAAATAGAGCATCTTTAATACACCACAAATAGAGCATACTCTATAAAATGCATGTACAATACATTACAATCATCAACTAGAATGTTACATATATAATTATTGTATTTTATACAATAACAATAATAACAACAACACTTAGTATTACATGGCCATACTTCTAACTAGTAGATAGGCTATTTTCAAATGATACACATGAAGGAAAAAAAATTAAAATTAATAAAAATAAAATAAAAATAAATAATAGTAATGAAAAATGATAATAAAAATAAATTAAAATATATAATAAAATTTAAATATAAATAATTTCGTATGATTTCCTTGATGTACATTTTTTATAATTACTAATCATAGACTATTATAAATATCATATGAACAAAAAGGTTATACATAAAATAAGGGTGCAATATGATTAAGCTCTTAACATTTATTGATTTAACACATATTAATTTAATAAAATTAAAAAAGTATTTATAAATATAAAACTATTACGGTTACATATGCCACCGATTTGCACAATCTAGAAATCTGTGCAAATGTTGGAACAACTGCTAGACAAACTTCAGGAGTAACCTCCTAATAATGGTTCGCCAATAGCGCATGCTCAGTTTAAATGCATATCAATTATAAGAACAAAAGCATCCAATAGGAACTCTAAGGTAAAAGTTATATGATACCTTTGAAACTAACGTCAGTATGTTCTATTAAAGAATATAAACGTAGTCATCAGTTATCTGGTAATATATACAAGGAAAATATAATAATTATCACTAAATTTATTAGAAGATCTAGAAGATCCAAAGCTCCTAATCAAATCTCACTTTTAATATCATAAAACATCAACGTACGGTTAAGTTTTCAATCCTCCATTACCATATGCACCATGCATGCAGTTAAACTACTTAATACCTATTACAAACATTTAATCAGATAACATATAACTAAGTAAGCAATACCAAAATCCTTAGATTCATTCAACAAAAACCCTAGCAGCTCTTTACCAGATTGAGATCACTTGTCGACCTCACTTAATTCCTTTAGAATTTTAGTTTTGTGTTTTTAGAACTTAATTTGTCTTTTATTTTTCAAATTATTTGATATGATTCACACCTAAAATAAAAAGACATAGTTCGTTTTCTTTAAAAAAAGTAAAAGAAATTTCAGACATTGCATTGTCCATCTACTTTACTCAATTATCTGAAGATTTTGGTCAGTGTTAGCATTTATGATCATGTAAACGGATATTATTAATTAATTAATTAATTATTTGGTTTTGCATATCGTTAAGGATGTGGTAATTAAGGGTATGCCATCACGTAATGCTCCTTTTTCACTTATAACTTACTAATCCCTACCGGCTCTATGACAACACGTTCATAAGCTCCACGTACTGCTTCTCTGTGACATTTGCATGTACATTATGTGTCTAGTTGTGTATAGTTATTGTCTCTGTTGGTAGATACAGAAAACAAAACATAAAAATATTGTATCTTATAGGGTTTGGTTACTAATCCAACTTATTTTTGTTCTGATTCCAGATCACAAAAACATAATTTTTTTTGTTCATTTCAAAACTGTGGGACAAGATTTCTTGTCCCTGTGACAGAAACAATACATATAGGCAACTTTCAGGAATACTCCTCCCCCACACACACAACCAATTTTTTAAAAGATTTGTTAACCTATTATGTAATTAATTCCATAAATGCTTAGATGTTTTATTAAATTATTATATACTAGAATTTCTAATTTGTAGGATTTTTTTATTTAGTAACTCATTTAATTTAATTTTTAGGTTTCTCATTTCATTAAATATTTAGGTTTCTCATTTTATTTCTTATCCAATGTTTGGTTTGAAAATATAAACTTGGAATAAGAAAGAAATAAGTAACAAAAGAACAAAATGTCCTTATTATTATTAGTATTAGTATTATTATTATTATTATTATTATTATTATTATTATATAAAATTACTTTCTTATTGTTATTGTTGTTGTTGTTGTTATTATTATTATTATTTGTTAACTTTTTTACTAATATAAATTATTTGTTTTAAAGTAATCAATGAATTACATATTTTCAATTATATTATACTGCAGGGGTACTTTAGTTATTGATATTGTTTTTTTATGTTATGTCAAATGCAATCAAACACATTTATGTCCTCAAGATGAACACAATTTTATCTATTTTGTCCATCACAACCAAACACATTACCGTCTCCAATTTTTCTCTATTCTGTCTCCAAATTTTTGTTTCGTTCCGTCTCAGCATATGGATCACAATAACCATACACAGAGTTAATAACATTGCGACTTCTATATGGCTATTCGTTATAAAGAGGTTATAATTAGAATGCTAGGAAAAAGTTCATCGCAAGATAACGGAATATAGGGCCGAAATCGAGATGAATGAATGTGTTTAAGAAGAAAACTGTGTCATGAACAAGGGTCACTAACTTAGAAGTGATTGCTCACCTAACTATGGTACAATCGGCTGCGTGGACGTTACCTCCCAAGATTTACATGACACACTCTGCTCTCGTGCATTGAAGAGAAGTCTTGCTCATAACTGGAATAACAGAGAGAAAAGAAGTTGATTTTTTTTTTGGTATTTCTCAATTGTAGAAAAGGGATCATATTGTGGAGCAGATAAACCCCTCCACTCAATATATAATCCGTAATTGAAATAGAAAATCAGGAAGGGAATTAAAAGCGACGTTATGAATAAGGTCAATAATCAGAAAAGTGTAATAGACACTTTCATTGACTGAAAAACAAATGGATGAGGCTTAAATATACTAAGCACGCGTCACGAGCACAAGCTGACCCAACCGATTGGCCAAACAGACGACGCTTGCGTGGAGATACACTTATTTCCTCTCACCATAAAACTAATGGGAACACTAGCTCACACATTCCACTAAGCATAACAGTATATAAACTCAAGTGAGCAAGTATAAATTCGCAATGTACAAGTTCAATAAGCAAGAGAGATAAAAACTAAGTTCCAAAACCATTGCATTACGAACAATCCCCCACAAATGCAATGGTAAAAGATAAAATATAGTTTTGAGCATACAACGAGATTTGACACTTAAGTGCTAGTGTCTTTTGATTGAACTAACACATAGTGAATTTGAGCACTTCTCTCACCTATAGGTGAATGAGTCTTGAACTTATAGGCTCAAAGATTGACCCAAAGAAATGCATCTTACCTCATAACAAAATGAGTTCTGTGATCAATAAAACAACACGTCAGTCAATAGTAACCTTGGGACACTTATGAGTGCTCTAGAACGACTGTCTATATCTTTCATAAAAGGAGGCCAACCATTTAGACTCACGTAGGTGATTCCGTCAAGTCTATCTCCATATAGAAGACCCTCAAGGGATATCAAATCATTAAGAGCTAGCAAGCTCATCCTCATAATCATTAAGAGGTGGAAACATCAAGTCTGTCTGACAAGGACCTCCCATCAATTTAGTCTATGGATCCATTAAGAGCACATAGCTCACCCTCAATGTACACGGGTTATAGGAATGGAAAGGATGTGTACAAGTGTGAGTATTTCATGACTTCGTTTGACCTACAAATGGGTATCCACCATGAGTTCCTCACCTAACAGGGCTTAAGTCCCAGTCCCTCCCACAAATCTAGGACTAGTTTTCTACTTAGTCCTTTAGTCAACGAATCAGCTAAGTTCCTCTCAGATCGAACATAATCCATAGAAATTACTCTATTGGTAATCAAATTTCTCACAGCTTTATGCCTAATGTGTATATGCCTCTTCTTATCATCGTAGGTACTGTTCTTAGCAATGCTAATTACAGCTTGAGAATCATAATGTAGAGAAACTGCAGGAGTGGGTTTCTCTACCAAAGGTATATCGGATAGTAAAGACCTCAACCTTTCGACCTCCTCACCTGTTAAGTTTATCGCAATAAACTCAGACTCCATATTATATCGTGAAATCATAGTCTGCTTAGCAGATTTTCAAGATATAACAGCTCCTCTTAGTGTGAATAAATATCCACTAGTGGAGCTCACCTCATCGATATCAGTCACCTAATTGGCATCACTACATCCCTCTAAGTTTAATTTAATGTATAATTATTTCTAAGAATTATGTCTATTAAATTGTAATTATGTCTATAAGAATTTCAAATTTGATCTGAAGTTGAGTTAAGAGTTCTATTTCAGTTTAAGAATAGTCTGAAATGTTTTGAGAATAACTTTTAGTATACTAAATCAAATTATATGATCTTGGTGTTATTAGATACCTAAGACATAGGGGAATAATTGTTTAGAAGAAAGAGTTATATAAATTGCTGGACCTCGCTGCCAGAGCCTAACATCGGATATTGGACCCCACTGCCGGAGCCCAATATCGGACCTGAGAGCGTGGTGCTGGACCCATGAAACGTGGTAATTATGCAATTTATGGAAAGATGCGCGGTAACCTAATGGACCTGCTGGAGACATAAACTTGAAACCATGCTTTCATGTGATTTAATCAAACAATCATAAGTCATATTCCAAAAATGAGTTCGATGGACCCATCGTGAGAGTTTTTCAAGCTTTACAAACATTTCAGATCATGCTACAATCATTGAGTTCAAATGCCAAAATACAAAAATACATTTGACCCATAAAACCCGAAATGTAACTAAAGCCTTGCTTCATGAGAAAACCGGAAAATACAATAACACAATAAAAGTGGAGTGCTGCCATGACTCGTGACTCACTCGATCGCTTGCTCGTCACCTGAATGGGGGAGATTAGAGGGGGTGAGCT
>JANITW010000001.1:6514271-6527980 GCA_027564335.1 Erythroxylum williamsii | reverse complement strand
TATATACTTTATTATAAACATGAACCCACCTGAATTCCGTGCTTGTTCTTGCCTAGGAATGTATTTCCTCCTGATCCTCTTGCTCCTCAAACCTCTCTTGATTTCCTAAAATAAGAACCAAAATCCTCATTCAATAACTTAAGCTAAAACCATAACCCTATTCTTGACTTCCATCCAAAATTTCATATTCTTAAGGACCAATTCATCAATTCATTTATTCCTAAACTTGTAGCCTTACTTCTCTTGTTTACAACGCTTCAAACCTCACCTCAATCGGACATTTGTACTAAAAGATATGCATAAAACACTGAAAATCATCTTTGCTGGAAAACTGGCCTCGCCGCGACCTGTGACTGCTCGTCGCGGCGTGCAGACTGATGCACGTCACGACTTGCAGTTGGCACATTGCGGCGTGCATAGCCAATGCACGTCGTGACGTGGGTCTGGTACGTTGCGGCGTGCGAAGCCCACTGCGCGTCGCGACGTGCGTCTGGTACGTCGCGGCGTGCGGGGCTTTTGGGCGTCGCGACGTGCGGGCGGGTGTTCGTCTCCGAAACCCAGATTTTCGACAGATTCTACCCTAAATCTGCTCATTTTTCAACTACAACACTTCTAACCCATGAATCATGTCTTATACTTCTATTCTACACTGATTCTAACACCAAAAACATCAATAAAACAACAACCCAAGCAAATCTGTAAATCTTTCCCATAAACCCTAACTCAACGATTTCTACTCCATTTCAAGCAATACTAAGTTTTAATCCACTCAAACAAGGATAGATGAGTGTAACTTACCTTAAGGATGCTTGAAATCTGTCGGAAACGTCAAACCCGAGCTTCTCCCTTTCTCTTCTTCTTCTTCCTTCCCACGGTTGCTTCCTCTCTTCGTTTCTTCTCTTCTTCTTTCTATTTCCTTCTTTTCTTTTCTTTCTTCTTTTCTTTTAATTTCTAACACCTACAAGGAAGAGCAATGACTAAAATGCCCCTCCATGCTTAGCCTAAAACATCCTAACTCAAGTGACTTGACTATTTTACCCTTGCATATTTTTACTCTTCCATAACATTTATTTCATGCTAAATTCAAACTTAGCTTAATTTTCTAGTAACACTTTAAAAAAATCAAATTATATCATAAATCATACTAGCAACTTAATTCATGCTTAATAAACAAGTTTGGGGTCTAACATAAATACTCCATTTTCTTGATCTTAATGATCATGTAAAGTAGACCCGAAAGTCTAATTGGAGAAAAAAAGATGGAATGGTTAATGAGTGTGTGAATTTTGGAACATTTGAAGTAAAATGGATGTTTGCATTAGATTATTACAGAAGTATACCCGAGACTTTTTCATTGAACATGAATAATATATGATACATTTTTAGATGTATTTATTCAATTAAATGAGCAATGTAGTAATATGAAATATGGATGATTGCATATGGAAGTACACGTGGAGTGATCTCTTCCAGATATTACCGGGACTTTAAGGCAATAAGCAAAATGGAGCAATTGTGAGTAACCTAAGATGATCTCACTTTAATTTTCTTTGTTTATTACTGAATTGAATTTGATATATGATAAATGTGTACTGGATTCCAGACTATACTTTTCCGAGGCATTTTGATGCATGTAAAAACCATTGGAAGTACTATTGGAATATGAATGAGATTGACTAATTGATACTCAACTTCAATGTTGAATGCCGAACCTATTTCGATGATTACTGTGACTGAAAAAGTGAATGCGAATGTAATAGACTGAATGTGATACTTGAATTTGAAGAATGCATTTCATTCCAATGCATAAAATATAAAGACAGTTGTGACTGATGTCACCAATGAAAAAGAGCTTAAAGCTCAGATACCTGTGAAAAGAGCTTAAAGCTCAAACACCTCAATTTGTACAAAGAGTGCCCTAAATCCTCAATGGATAAGGAACAATATTAAAGGTCCTGGTATCTACAACATATATGGGATAGTGAAAAATGCACCCATTCACAACAATGTAAAAATCAATGTGAGTCTCATAAATATTGCATTCACATATGATATGAATAAAGTAAATGATTGTAATATTTCGAGACTTTTTCTTACATGATGATGGAAGAATTTATGGATGAGTGTGTTCAGCAAAATTGTAATGAAATGATGAATTGAATGGATTATGTGATTAAAATGTGACCATTGTGTATAACGTGTTTTATGATATTACTTGATGATAGTCAAGTTGAAGTGAATTATGTGGTAACACGATTATCAATTGTTATGTGGTTTGACAAGAGTGAACCATCGAGGATGATTACTCTGCTGAGTTTGCAAAACTTACCAAAATGCAAAGTTGACAATTTCAAATTCGAGAGAGCGACGACTTAGCTTCTAAGACTGCATTAGAAGTGTTTTTATAAAACTTTTGAAGTAAAGGCATCATTCAAAGGTTGATCAGCTAGGACTGAAGAACTAGTCTCTGTTTTTAACTTTTGTTAATTACTCATGTATTTAGTATACTTTGTAGACTAAGCTGTAAACGCTCATAGGATGATGTTGTATAAATGTGAATGATGGATAATGCTACATTGTAAATGATGGTTTGTGAAATAAAATGAGAAAAATTTTGGATTTTAGAACAAATGTTATTTTGTGATTTTATTTATGATGCCACGCTATATAGTGAAGGTGAAATAGTTAACACGCCAATTCTGTCGGGTATGTGCATGTGTGACCGTATGGCGTACATTCATGTGTCGGGCGGGATTGAGGTGTTACAAAGTAATACACTAAAGAGAAGATGATCCTAATCCTTTCATATTATAGAGGTTAGATTGAAAGTCAGTTTACGGTGATGGTCAGTCTAAGATAGGGATAAGAATCATTAAGAAAGTCATAGAGATCATATCCTTCTAATAAACTCTTTGGATTGGAGGCTCTATATAATGTAGTTGATAGTGGTCAATTTTTTATAATGTTTAAAAGTGTTGTTAATAACAAGAGGATTATATGGTCCCTGGATATTTTAAATAGTGCTATGAGCATTGGACGATACCACATAATAATCAGTATAAGATACTTCAATGATTGACTTAGTACCAGTGGAAGATTATTATTTTATATACTATAACTAATCAATTACTTATTTTTTGTGAAATAATTAATTAAATGCATTCTTTATCTTATACATATTTGTTTAGTTAACTAACAAATGGGATAAAAAATTTGTAAATTAAATTATGATGAGATCATAATTATGAGATTTATATTGAATTTAAGTATTATCCCTAAGTTTTTAAGGTTATTGTTTTATTAAGATTGAATATTAATAGAGAAAAAAGATTAGAACACCTTACATTTTTTCCTTATGAAAGAAGTTGTTGATCTTGTAGATTTAAATATGAAGATACTTAAGCAAACATGTATATATTTGTTAGAGAACAAGTTCGCTAAACTAATCCAATATAAAAATTCTATTAAAAATTTACTTGTATGTCTATAGAAATTCTTATTGTGATGATTGTACAAGCTATCTTTTAACTTGAGAGCTCTAAAGTATTCCATATAAGAATTGTTATATTTTGATACTACTTAAGACTAACCCAAATCAATAGCTGACGAATTGATAATCATCGGATATAATATAAGCTATATATAGGTAGTTAAGTGATCATATAAGATTTATCACTTTAAAATAATTAGGAAATTTTTTTTATTAATATTGACTAACATTGATTTCAGAATTTTTTTGATAAATAAGAACAAATATTAGATATTTGACCTTATTTGAACCCATTCGTATTTACGTTTTATTATGTTATGAATGAATTAATCAAATTAGAAATTAAATTTTGATATTTGGGAAATTATAAACATTTTATTTTGCTTTTTCTATCCCAATCTGAAATTTCAAAAGTAAGCACACAAAAGCCATCTTTTTCTTAGCATTTTCAAATGTACATCTACACATATTAGCTCGAAATAAAATTGACCATTTTCGGAACCACCTCTTCTCATACGTTCAAGAAGACATAATATACTGAAGGTTCCATTTGAGAGCAGGCAGGGTAAGCCACTTGCAGATTTAGAAATACATGTGTATGCACAGTGCATGATATGAATATATAATTATCCCAGTTATAGACTCTGCTGCTTTGGATGTCATGTGAGGCAAAATGTGGGACTTAATAGCTTGCATTACAGGCCAAGTTACTAGGCAAAACAACACAGAAAAGAAGTCTCTAAAATGATGTCTTGTCCCTTGGTAATAAATAAAAGAAAAGCATTAATGAAAGCAAAGACTTTCAGGGCTCAAATTAGCCCGTGATTTCTTTTGGCCGTGAGATTGTCACTGAGAGGTCGTCTGGTAGTGGCGACCAATCAAGAGAGAGAGAGATGGAGGGAATACCATGGTTCAAACAAGAAGAGAAAAGAAGAATAGAGGTACAATAAAATGGGATATCAAGTTTGAATTGAATGTCCTCAGAAATTTGCTGCTGTCGTACTAGAATGTTAGCTGGCCACACATGGGGACAACGTGATTTTTCTTAAAGCCCTTGTGATGGGTCATTTCATCTTCTCATCATATTCTTTTTCTTCTGGGGAAAAAAGTGAAAACAGAGAATGGAATGTTGAATTATGTGTACAAAATGCATGAGTACTTGATGGCATGGAAGTTACTGCCTTGTCTTACATATTCTGCTTTCCTGCCTTTTGTATTTCTTGAATGATTCGTGAAAAGCAGAAAACCAAGGAAGAAGAAAATATGTTTTAGGATAGAATGCAATTCTATTAAATGATGACAACAACATGCAAATGCTTATAATTAAGGAGCAAAAAAGACACAGTGCATGTGGTGAATCTGATACGACTCTTGTGATCCAAATTATATACTAAGAAGAAATCTTCTCATGGCTTAGGTTAACTTAAGTTGATATGAAAATAGATGCTGTTGTTAATATTCTTTACTCTTCCCAGCATGTCCTGACTGAGGATGTTTTGTTAGTTGCAGGTATTCGAGGGCTTTTACATCGGGACTGGGAGGTGGTCCTGCGCCACGTCGGATGAGAGGACAACCAATGTGCTGACAGACTCGCGGCCTATGCCAATTTCTTAGATCCGGGCCTGTTTATTCTTTGAGAGCCGCCGGGGGACATTTTGGAGCTTCTTCGACAAGACGCGAGCGGGGCTTTGTACCCCTGTCTTTTGTGATCTTTTTGTTTTCTTTCCATTGTAATAAGAAAAAAAAAAAGAAAATAGATGCTGTTGAAGGCTGTGTGTGTGTATGAAAAGAAATATTAATTTGACGGCTGAAGAATTGTCATGAATTAGAGAAAATGGATGCATAATGAATCACACATCTCAATACATGGAGTTCACGAGGGCACTCAAGTTCACGAGCATGTATCTTAATTATATAAAATCAACAACAAAAAGGAAGATCATACTGGATCCAAACAATTTATTATTGGCTATTGAAAGGCCACAGGGTCCACCCAAATTGACTTCCCATCAAGAAATCAAAAACTAATAAGTATATCATTTTAAAACAATTATTACATGCGTGTGGTGAAGCATTTTTATAAATATTCCTGATGGCCTACGTACACCACAGGCAAACTCCTATTATATTACAAAATTTGTAACACTTTATGCCAGTACATTTCCTACTTCACCAACATGGGTCTCATTATCAACATATAGAGTTGAGAATACCATTTGACCAACAAAAGAATTTGTATTCACAAAATGGAGAAGAGGAGTGGATCCACTGAAATATTCTACTGTTAACATTAATGGAAGCAAGCATTGGAAGATAAGAAAAAGAGAGAGAGATATGGAGCTTATGCTTTTTGGTAATTGTGTGGTGAACAATGTCTCATGCAAAGTGAAAGGAGAGGAGAGGTCCAAGGCGTAGCCTCACGGATAAACTTGTCGGATGCTGACAATGAGGCATTGATCCCAACAATGTTCATTAAATAACCGAGCTAAGTGTCTGCTTGCAACTATTTTGGAAGCTCCGATTCTCAGTAATTAACTGAAACTAACAGAACTAACCCCCCAAAGACCGTGTAACTTCTCTTTTAAGTGTTTTTATCTTACAGGGCAATAATTCAATAGAAACAATTTAGCATAGGAAGACATTTAAGACCTTGAACAGGCGTTCTTGTGATCTGTCGCAATCTAAGCTTATCCTTCAAGAGCCGAGGGAAGCTGAATCCGAGAAGAGTTGCATTTCTTTGGTCACATACTGGTTGAAGCTGCAGAGACTTCACGAAATGATTTATGTACAGAAATCAAACATCCGAATAATAGAAAACAATCTGTTACTCTTGTAATCATTGTCAATTATGCTCTCAAAACATTGAAACTCTGTTTGTACAGGGCAACAGTGGGCAATGGTGGTGTTGTTCCCTCAACTAAAGTCAGGAGATGAGAGGCCATGGAGTTTCTTACTTTCTGTTTATCTTTGTCTGGTCTCATAGGGGAAATTGGGGACTAGTGCTTAAATAAATGTAGAAAGCGTAGTGAAGCCATTGCGGGGCTTGAGGTTCATTAGCCATAGTCGAGACTGGAACACTCAAGAGGACAAAGAGCAAAACTCTTGCCCGTGAACGTTGCATGTGACCAATAAAAGAGCTGTTGTAATCAGTGCTCTTGACCCATTCACGTGTCTGTTTTTGGCTTTTACAAAAGTTATGCAATGCGACCCTATCAATAGAGATAAAAGCGAACAAGCAAATTCAAAGTCTCTTCAAAAATAATGTCATCTTGATAGCAACAGACAGAAAGAAGAGGAAAATAAAAGGGACTGTTATAGCTTCATTACTACAACCTGCATACCCTTCATATTTCAATCCCTGAATACTACTCTGTACATGTAATGGTTTGATTCATTTGTCTTGTCAGGTATTGAAATCATTGATGTACAGTATGAAGTTCTTTGCACAAGCAATTGGATGAGTCACATGCGCCAATGTGTCGACATGTGGCACAGAAAGACTGTTGCTGACCTAAATGAATCCAACCAAACTTCACATAAAGGAAAAGAAGATAATTAATTGAAGAAGGAAAAGAGAATGAGCATGAATAACCTCTAGCATTATCAAAAGATTCAAAGTAATATTTGCTTATTCTTACTATATATATGCATGCCAAAGCATCAGTTAACTTTGGCAGCCTCAGTAAGCTCTCTTGTTCTTTAGCTCCTTCTGTCCTCGCTCTGTCTCACAAACATGGATGGATTTTGTTTTAGGAGCCTCACATTCATACTATTCATTGCTTTTTTAGTATGGTCTTCAAGTTTTGATACTTGCATTGCCCGGAGAGGCAAGCATTGGAGCCAAACCTCAGGTTCTTTATTGAAGAAGAAGAGTCAAGCCAGAAGCCACAATAGTCACCATTCTAAAGGATCTAAACCAAAGCCTCCACCTAGCACAGCTCCATTGCCGACCCCATCTCCAAAGCCGCCGAAAGAAGACACGCCTCCAATCCCTCCACAACAAGGGTCTGCCACATTTAATGTACTAGATTTTGGCGCCAAGGGAGATGGCAAGAGTGATGATACAAAGGTTACCCTCAATACTAAATTTCTACTTGTCAAATGAATTAAAGTGGTTTTAACTAGTAGATCAGAAATATGCATGGAGCACATATTGTTTACATGAAAATTTAAGCAGCTAGTACCCCGAACATGGCATACTTTTCGTTCTTTTGAACACACACATCGAGTTATACGTGTTCTTCTTTCTGGGTAGGATCCCTCCAAGGAAAAACGCATGTATCCTCTGCAAGTCTTGGGGAAAGGCCATAATGTTGATGTTTAGTTAGTCCATAGCTGCATGTCTGGAAGTCAAATGTAAACTGATTTTTTCATTCTGTTCATTTCTCTCATAGTATGACTTCAAGTACAACAATAGTTAGTGTCAATTCAATTAATAACAACGTAAAGCAAAAACACATTCTGGCCGCCAGATCAGGGCTCCTCTGTTTAAGGATAGTATCCCGGTTTCAACATGTTAACAGGATACCGACAATATGTTCTTCTGGGGTTATGAAGATCACGAATAAAACAACAGGAAACTGAAACAAATACGGATAAAGATGAAACAACACAAAGGTAAAAAGAAATGGAAAAACAACAGAACCGAGCTTGGTGGGGACCAGTCCAAAAGAATGGATTCTCGTTATGGCAGTTATGTCACGGTTCCAACAATAATTGCATACAGTTGTTGGTTTTAATAGTTAAACTACTAGAAGTAAAGTAATTTTCGGGTGATGTGCAAATGCAGGCATTCCAAGCTGCGTGGGCCTCAGCTTGTACAGTTGAGGCATCAATGATGCTAGTTCCAGCCGAGTATGTTTTCCTCGTGGGGCCCATTTCTTTCTCTGGTCCATACTGCAAACAGAATATTGTGTTCCAGGTAAATGAATTTTATTTCAAAATGTTCTTCAACTGCTTGCTTCTGTCTTTCTAAGTTTTTGTCTTTTTGGTCAGCTGGATGGCACAATTGTAGCTCCAACAAATTCCAATGCTTGGGGGGCTGGGAGGGGAGTTTTGCAGTGGCTTGAATTCACAAAACTTGTGGGAATTACAATCCGGGGAAAAGGTACCATCGATGGCAGCGGTTCAGTCTGGTGGCAGGATGAACCCTTTGGTGATCCCGGGGACGATGAAACCAAACTCATAGTTCCTTTAAACAACACAGTAGCAGAGCACCCGCCAATTCCTGTAATTACCTCAAATGTATATTTCATTTTATTGTTTTATGATCTGTTCCTCTCATCATCCTTCTCTGCTGTACTGTGTGGTAGATAACAAGTGAATTCAGCAGCCAGAAAATGCCAAGTATTAAACCAACCGTAAGGACCACTCTATATTTCCGATCATATTTCGTCGTGATATTGTCCATATACATGATTTAGCTGCTTTCATTTGACAGGCACTACGAATTTACGGAAGTTTCAATGCAACAGTCACAGGCATTAGAATTCAAAACAGTCCTCAGTGCCACCTCAAGTTCGACGACTGCATTGGAGTGGGGGTACATGATATAAGCATCTCATCTCCTGGTGACAGTCCTAACACAGATGGAATCCACCTTCAGAATTCCAAAGATGTCCTAATACACACCAGCGATCTTGCTTGCGGTAATTGTATTGCTTCCTGATCTCAATATATAAAAAAAATGCTAGTTTAACTAGCTTGAGTTATGACAAATAGCAGTAACATCTGCAGAGTTAAAGAAAAACAGGTATCTACGCATGGAAAGGACCAAACAGTTCAGATCCCTGCTACTGATTCACATAATCACATGACAATCTTATCTGCAAAGTTGTGAACTTTAATCTCAACTTCAATGGCCACATGTTATTGGACACGTGTCAACACAGGCTGTCATTTCACATATTGCATGTTCCCATTCAGAATAGGATTAGGCTTGGACCCACCCATGAGATGAAGACATTCTGTTTCACCCAGTTATCTGTCTTTATCAGCTACTACACAAAGTCCTGACAAGTTTTAGCATAGCGTTTACATAAATGGAACTGTTAAGATGTTTACATAAGTGAGAACTATACCTACAAATAAGTGCAGTCTTGCAGAAGTAAATAAACCTCCAACGATGGAGCTAGTTTATGTTGTCAATAAATGTATTAACATAGAACCAAAATCGGGAAAGGAGATGGAGAAGATTGAATGTGATGTTTTTGCAGGAGATGACTGTGTTTCTATACAAACTGGATGCACAAATGTGTACGTACACAATGTGAACTGTGGGCCAGGACATGGAATAAGCATTGGAAGTCTGGGAAAGGATAACACCAAAGCCTGTGTCTCAAACATCACTGTCCGAGATGTCACCATGCACAATACAATGACAGGTGTCAGAATAAAGACATGGCAGGTACGCTATGTAATCCCACGAACAATCTACAAGAAAACAGACTATTTTACAAATCAAAATACCATTAGAGAACTTTCATATTCAAAAGGTTTTCAAAAATTACAACAATGAGCTAGATATTTCAGACGAATTGAGAAGTCTACTTGAATAACAGCTTGGAGAATCCATGAAACTGGAATCTGGCAAAAGATATTATGTTATATGCAGAACTTTCTTGGCATGGAGAACTCATACTTTTGATCAGAGTCCAAAATTTTCCTAGAAATCATGTTAATTTCCTTTTTAGACTATCTTCGCGTTGCTTTAAACTCATAGTGGACAGAAGTCGATCAAATATAAGTTGGAATGCTTATACGAAATAACTGCAGTTCTTCCACAAGCTACTTACCTGTAATCTTAATATTCAAATGCAGGGCGGATCAGGATCTGTTCAGGGAGTGCTGTTCTCCAACATTCAAGTTTCTGAAACCCAAGTCCCTATCATGATCGATCAATACTATTGCGACAAAGGCAGCTGCAAAAATCAAACATCAGCTGTGGCTCTATCAGGGATCAACTATGAAAGAATAAGAGGAACATATACAGTAAAGCCAATACATTTGGCCTGCAGTGACGCCCTACCATGTATGGATATAAGTCTAACCACCATAGAACTCAAACCCCTGCAAGAACAGTATCACATGTACAACCCCTATTGTTGGCAGACCTTTGGAGAGCTAAAGACTCCTACTGTTCCCCCAATTGACTGTGTACAAATTGGCAAGCCATCAAGTAACCGGCCTCATCAGTCGGGTCAAAACTTGTGTTGAGCATCACAATGTACAATACCAGGTTACTGGTGTATTGACATGTGAAACCATCAAACGCATTTAAGTATAAAGGATTTACTTTTAGGAGTGCTAGCTTACAGGAACTCTTGCTTAACTGGTGTATTAATGAGTCACCATTGTTTGTGGGAGTATACATGCATTATACATAACAATACAGTCTACAGTGTAATGTATTGGTGGTTTGTGAGAATACAAGAGTGTATGTGCTTTCCATCATTGTCGAACATTGAAAAAACAAGCTCCAGATTCCGGATCAATCAGAATCATGAGCTGAAATAGTATGAAAAACATATCTAAAAACAGAGCAAGGAAGTTTGATATCATGCAGGAACGTCCTACAATAATGTCATTTATTATGATTACTCCAAACTGATGCTTTTTCCTTAGCAGATAGTTTAGAGATACTGTCATACTATTTAGGCATAGTAATGTGGTCTCTTACATATATTGATAGATGGGAATATATTTATTTTATTCGTTTATTTTGATTTTTTATTCGTTTATTTACTTTATTGTTTAAAGCTCTAAAGTCATGATTTTATGGATATTTGACTTTGACGTCATATTTTCCTTATAAGTAAATTCTTACTTTATTACCATCATCTCGGCATATAAAGTCCACACTAGTAATTTGCTTTGTTGTGGGTTTTCAGAGGTCTACATCTTTTCCTAATATGATGCATTCCGTTTGAAAATTTGGCAAACCAATGATTTAGAAGATTTTCTGGGAATATACATGCCGAATTCACTTAGTTTAATGGATTAGTTGATCATTCTTCTCATAGTTTATCATTGATTATAAAGGTACGTTCATCATTTTTTTTTTAAGATTTGAAAATTGGACTGCATCACCAATTATATTCCTTGGACATCTAACTGTCCCTCTTATTTTAGAGACCTATAAAATAAAGTATTTGTAGGAAAATAGAGTGAAAAAGAATAACATAATGAATTATGTGGTTCGGTTAATTCGATCTACTGTCACAAGAAAGAACGACTAGTATGATATTTTTTTCTTCTTTTTTTTTCTGTACAAGATATAGAGTTTTATCATGTACAAATGGGGTTCTAATTTATGAAAGAAACCAATTTACAGAAAGATACAATTAGGAGAGATTGCCTCCAATTTAGGAAGACTAAAATAGAAGGAAATCTCCAATCTAGTGATTTCTACACTTCCCCTCAAGTTGGATCATAAATATTGATCATATCAACTTGCCAATGAAATCATCGAAATTTTTCCTCAGGCAACCTTTTAGTGAATATATCAACTGTTTGCTCCTTTGTAGGAATATATATATATATCATACAGATTATCTTTTCTTCAACTTTCTCTTTGATAAAGCGTCGGTCCACCTCTATATGCTTGGTTATGTCATATTGAACCAGATTGAGGCACTACAAGAAAAGTCTAAAATAGAGATAAAATAATACCGACGGTGAAGAAACCGTCGGTAATTACTAATGGATATCTTGTATCGGTCAGTAAAATTGACCGGAAAATAAAAAAGTTAAAATTGTGATTTGGCGACAGAAATTTTTGTCGGTAATTTCATCGATAAAAGCGTCGTCTTTCTGATTCAAAAGTTCAAGGTTTTTTATTATAACAAAACGACATCATTTTTTATTGAGAACAAAATGACATCGTTTTGTTTCTTCGAGAGAACGTTTTCTTGCACACCAAAACGATGTCGTTTGGAACCAAGAGCCAAACGACATCGTCTTGGTTCCAAACGGATGGTTTAAAGTTAACAAAAATGACGTCGTTTGGTTTGAAACTAAATGACGTAGTTTCTCACTAAAACATAATACTTTAACTTAACCAAAACGACATCGTTTGGTTTAAAGCCAAACGATGTCATTTTTAGCTATAGCAGAACGTTTTTTAGTTAACCAAAACGACGTCATTTGAAATTAAACCAAACGACGTTGTCTAAGTTAACTGAGAAACGTTATTTAAGATAAAACCAAACGACGTCATTTTGGTTTAATTAAAACGCAACCCTTTCTCTAACCTCTGAGGTAAGATTTCATTTTTCACTAACCTCGGTACCCTTTCCTTAGATATATGACCTAATCTTTTATGCTACAGAAAAGCAGAACATTCATTATGTGCACTATGTTTATTTCCTATAACACGGTCAACATGAAACAGAGATTCAGCAAAATCAATATCAAGATTGAAATGATATAAACAATCAATTAAAGTACCAAAACTATAATAGTACTTGTGTTTATATAAAGAAAACATATGGTTTCCAATCTTAAAGTTAAAACCATCATTATCCAACTTTGTAACAGAAACAAAATTCCTAGCACAGTCAGGAACATAAAGATAATTTTTTAGATCCAGATGACACTCATCGTCAAAGATCAATCTATATGTCTCAATACCCTCTATTCGTGCCTTCATTATGTTCCCCATATACAAGAATTTATCAGTTTTGTTTATAATCTAGATTGAAAGGAAACCCTATTTAACATGTGACCCATGAGTAGTTGCACCAGAATCTAACTACCATGTATTATTAGGCACTTTAATAAGATTTGATTCAAAACATATCGAGACATAGTATGTACCTTTCTTTTCGAACCAAGCCTTTCTTTTAGGACAATTCTTCTTGAAGTGACAAGACTTTTTGCAGAAGTGATACCTTTTATCTTTATGGGTTCAACCCTTATTAACTTTGCTGAGAGCTTTGTTCTTATCTTTACTTTTCTTTCCTGGTTTGTTTTTGTTTCTACTAGCTCCTTGATGAAACCTGAGATGAACGGAGTGCTCCTTCATTTTCTTCAATCTCCCTTCCTCCTGAACCAAATGGCCTTAATTTGTTGAATGTTCCACTTTTTTCTTAATAGTGTTATAATTTACCTGGAACTGGCCGAACTCAAGAGGAAATGAGTTCATAATGAACTGTACAAGGAAAGACTCACTTACATCCATACCCATGGATTTCAGCTTTGCAGCTAGATTTGACATATG
>JANITW010000001.1:6495003-6510578 GCA_027564335.1 Erythroxylum williamsii | reverse complement strand
ATAATGAACTGTACAAGGAAAGACTCACTTACATCCATACCCATGGATTTCAGCTTTGCAGCTAGATTTGACATATGTGTTATATGATCATGAATAGGTTGTGAGCAATTAAACATTTTGATCTTCAGCTCACTCATTAAACTCCCCACTATGGACTTGTCAGCTATATCAAATTGGGAATATTCCTTAAGCTTTAATATGAACTCCTTTCCATTGTCCATTTTAGGCATTGACAACTTTATATTTTCTGCGATCATCATTCACATCAAATTCAAGCTCAACTAGATAGATGGTTCTCAACTCTCATAATAAGACTTGTCAGCTTCAGAACTAGTCTCAATTACGGTTGCGGGTCTAGCATCTAAAACTATGGCCAAGTCCAAATCCATTACACTTAGTTGGAACTAGATTTGTTCAGACTAGTCAGCATAGTTCAGACCATTGAACTTGATTAGCCTATTTCCTAAAGTCAACAAATGAGTAGATGTTGCAAACACAACATATAGCTCACATATTAATGCTTTGAGTAAACTTAAATGGATTCAAATTAACTAATACAGTTTAATTATGCATTTAAATTCTCCTTTGGTTGAAATTTAAATACATAGATGTAATTTATGATGCAAATACAATACACTATAATGGACAATCAGTTATATTCTAGTCAACATGTATGTTATCTTTGGATATACAATTATATTAACCAAATATGTTGATAAAGTCCCTTTAATGTCATTAATTATAAACAAGTCTACCTTTAGGTGACCTCCTAGTGTTGTAATTAATAATCGTAATTGTTTAGTCCAACCTTTATGTCATTTTAGCATCATATCACAATGAACAATTTAAACATTCACAATTAAATGATTAATATTTTCAAGCTAAGCCACTTTGGTGACTAACAAGCTTTCCATACAATAAACACTTAATTGGATAATTATCACACATAACAAAATTTAATTTAATTAGTTTG
Organism: Erythroxylum williamsii; assembly: GCA_027564335.1. NCBI lineage: Eukaryota > Viridiplantae > Streptophyta > Magnoliopsida > Malpighiales > Erythroxylaceae > Erythroxylum > Erythroxylum williamsii. The sequence goes on along the minus strand of JANITW010000001.1, from coordinate 6,509,605 downwards.
GTCACTTTGGTGACTAACAAACTATTTTAAACTACCATAATGTTATATATTACACTCAACATATAATAGGAAAATTTAATTCAAAGCATTGCATAATGTAAATGGTCAAAGTATTAATTAAAACATAATACGGCACAAAAAGTTATATCATGCACAGCAAACATAAGCGTAACTTTTATGCATATAAATCTAAACTAATTAATTGATTACTTCATTAATTAATTTAAATTATCAATTAAGTAATGAATTGTGAGTTATGACCCAAAATTAAAACACCTTAAGTAGGACCAATATTCAAACCTATAAAATTATTTTTAATAAAAAAAATAATTGACGGACGCGTATATAGCACACGCTTGCCATTGCCAATTTTGGCCTATGAGGTGCGTGCCTCACCATCTCTCTAGCGTGCGTCGCCTGTTATATGAGGCGCGTGTGTTGTACGCGCCTCATCTTCCTCAAACGACGCATGTTGGTTGTTTTTTTCTTTTTAATTCTATTCTAACATCGTTTTTTCCTTTGATGGATTCTTCTTACATTTCTATGTCAGAATCCTCTCTAGTTTGAATCAACAACAAAAACATCTACTTACTTCTTCTGTGGTCAATAAACAAAACAAAATAATGAGTTGCTCACTCTAAAACATCCATTCATATCTCAACACCAAAGGTTTGTTTTATGTTTATGTTCTTGTTTATAGTGCCATTTCAAATACAGAAAACAATCGTTGAGGAAAAAAAGAAGAAGAAAAGAAACAAATTATTGATAATGGCAGACAACAAATAATGCAATACATACATATCAACACTTTGCTCTTATACCAATTGTTAGACATTTATGAATCGATTTATTTTGAAATATTTGAATCCATAATAGTTTTGTACTGATCGATTCCCTCTCTTCTTTTATTCTTTTATGATGTGTTTCTTCAAATGGTTTGATAACATTTTGAGAAGTTTCTAAAACTTATATATCAACAACCAACCATCTGTTGGTTTGTTTTTAAAAGTGAGAGGGAAAGATCTTGGACCTATTTGAGATCTATTATTTAATACCCAATAATTATTATCTTGGGTTTTTTTCATGGGACTGAAATCTATAAGTTACACTGGTCATTAAATAATCTAACAAAATATAATAAATATCAAAGTGGTTTAACTCGACATGTTCTATGCATTGTTATATTGTATAATTTAATTATTTTGTTATTCAATGTTTCGATTGGCTAAAGAGTATTGATACAATGTCAATGCTTTTAAATCCAATAAGTTCATTCTCACTAATTAGTAATTAATTTAATATTGATATTTGAAAATACCTTTTCAAATCTTTGGGCAAAGAATTTCTTAAATTACTATTAATAAAAGTAATAGAATATTCTCTCTAATTACTTTAACGAATCATTTATTAATTTACTCAAGTATTTCGTATGATTCATAATATATTTAGATTGAGTTGCCCTATAGCATTAAAATATAGTAATTTTCATTAAAAAATACTTTGGATAATTGAAATCTAAGAATCAATTATACAATTATCGTAACAAAGATATCCGCAAATACATGAATAATATTTTATTTAAGGTCCTCATAATTGAATTAGTAGAGTGGACTTATTTTTTAACGAGCAATCATGTCTATGTATAAATATTTTTATACTTTAATTTATAAAATTAGTTACTTTTTTATAATAAATAAACATAACGTCTTATAACGTTTCATTAATATAGATGAAATTATAAGCAAGAGTAATTTTAAAATAATACATAAATATAAATTAAAGCTAATAATTATAATTTTACCTTAATTTCAACGCCGCAATAATTATTCTAATTTTTTCTTTGAGTTTAAAAAATTTAAAATATCAAGTACAGGTCTAACAAAATTTGGCGGATTTTTAGTATTTCCCAACAGAACAGGGATTCTTTTATTAAAACAGCGCAGGCGGCAGTCGGATTTTATGGTTCTAAACCTGTCTGTGCGACCTCGGAGACGCTGCAACTCTAACTGAAATTCAAAAACTTCCATTCCTTTAACTTACTACTTCTAATCCTAGTGTTTATGGAGACTACCGGCTGCTGAAGAACCCAACTATTTATAGTGCTACGAGAAGATGAGCGGAAACAACGAGTTTCGTTTTTTCTTGTCGTGCGACATCAATCTTCCGGTTACTTTTCGCGTCGAACGGCTTGAAGGATCTTTGCCCTCTTCTGAAAATAAGAATTCAGGTGTTCGCATGTTTTGTAGTTAGTGTTAGTTTCGGTTGATTGGTGTATTGGATTTTTCCAGATCAGTAAAGTTCGTCGTTTCTTTCTTTCTTTCTTTTCTTTTTTTTTTTTGGTTATTTGTGATTGTTCTGACAGGAATTGATTCTACGAACGACGAAGGAAGCGCGGAGATATTCGTTGAGTGTGCGTTGTACATTGATGGTGCTCCATTTGGGCTTCCTATGAGGACAAGGTTTCACAATTCTTAGCATTTAGTTACAACCTCCTATGAGAAGGTTCTGCCTTTTCAACTTAAAGTTATGTCTCTTCGGTTGGTGTCAGGTTGGAATCAGGCAGCCCATCTTACTGTTGGAATGAACTCATCACTCTGAGTTCTAAATATCGAGACTTAACTGCGCATGCACAAGTTGCTTTTACGGTAATTGACCAATTTAGCCACTAACTTTTAAGTAGCAGGAGAAATTGAAATTTTCATATTTCTTCATTTAAATGGAGCAGCATCTTTTCTTTTAGCCGGTACTGATAATGCACTTACAGCTGCATCTATTCTACAAATAATATTTATCCGTTGTTAGCATCCCCTTCAGATTCAGTATCATTGCTGTCCTACTTACTGATAAGGATTAGAAGAGCATACAAATTGTATTATGCATGTGTCAGTTAGATTATTTATTGGTGTGCAATTGCTTGGATACTGAGGTTTATGATTTTTCTTAAAATTGATCTATTTGGAAGTATAGGTTTGGGATGTTTCTCGTGGAAAAGATGATGGATTGATTGGTGGTGCTACCATAATTCTATTCAATAGCAAGTTACAACTAAAAACCGGCAAGCAAAAGCTTAGACTTTGGAAAGGGAAGGAAGCTGATGGATCACTTCCAACAACCACTCCTGGAAAGGTTCCCAAATATTCTTTTAAGTGGAACGCTCATCAGTATAGTCTTTTTTATGCTCTAACTTAGCTGTTCATGTGAATTTAGGTCCCCAAGCATGAGCGAGGGGAGTTGGAACGATTGGAAAAGCTTGTAAACAAATATGAGAGGGGGCAAATCCAGCGTGTTGGCTGGCTTGATCGGCTTTCTTTCAAAGCTATTGAGAAAATCAAGGAACGTGAAAGTAGCAAAAATGGAAGCTCTCACTTGTACTTGATTGTTGATTTCTGCAGCTTTGAACATCAAGTTGTTTTTCAGGTAATGCTGAGTAACATACATCATATGACTTTCTGGCTGAACATTTTTGTTTATAGCTGCTGTGTAACCACAAAACTATGAGTTGGGTCATGTTGAAATGATCAATTGCAAATAGGGAATGTAATACATGAACCTTAACACCTCCTTAACCACCTCAATCCTTGCATTTCAGGAGCATTATTAAGCTTGTGAACACATATTTCTAGTTTACAAGCATGAGAAGGATAATTGCTCAGCTTTTCTTTTTATCAAATTAATTGGTGTGTTGTTTTGATGTTTAAACTGAAGGAGTCCGGTGCAAATTTCTTGTTACCATCTCCTATTGCTTCAACAAATGAACTTGTAATTGTGTGGGACCCAGAAATGGGAAAGATAAACCCTTCAGAACACAAGCAATTAAAGCTGGCCCGTAGTCTAACACGTGGTATCATTGACAGAGATTTGAAGCCAAGCTCTAATGAACGGAAGTAAGTTCAAAATTCCTTTGATTGAAGATGCATCTAATTTGTTTTTAAACTATGTTTAGGTTTCTTGTACCTTTTTGTTCTGGACATTATGTGACTTCGGTCAATCTCTTACCTATGTGCTTTCTAGTTTCAAATGCATAATCTAGGCTAGACATCTCAAATTGTTTAAAGATATTCCCTTGTGCTTGTTGAATCTGATCTTTTCTGGCAGTTGTATAACTAATTGTAAAGGATTAATCATATGCTTATGGATTCTGTTATTGAAGCTGCAATTGTTTGCATACTTGCTCTTGCTTGATTGTTGAGAGGCTGATTTATTTTGAGTTGGAGGTGTGTCATCATGCTTCATTCTTTTTTGTAAGGTCAATACAGAGAATTCTAAAATATCCACCAACAAGGACTTTGAGTGGAGATGAGAGACAGCTTTTATGGAAATTCCGCTTCTCATTGATGTCTGAAAAGAGGGCTCTCACCAAATTTCTAAGATGTGTTGAATGGAGTGATGTTCAGGTGAGTAGTTATTTTTTCCCGTTTCTCTCCTTGTAGTTAATGTCTTGACCAACTCATTGAAATACTGGTTTTTCCTTAATTTCTTAGGGGTTCTCATTCAACTTTGAGGCTATCTTGAATTAAGATTTGAACCTACATTGTTAAAACAGTCCTAGCTTTGGAAAGGGATACAAGCAATTGGAAAAGTTTTTCTTCTAATAATTGGTGTAGTAACTGTTTAGTTTATATGCATCTCCTTAATTCTATCCGCATCTTCTGACCTTAAGCATGTGAAACCATTTTTTGCTTTTGTAACTTTCATTCTTGTGCAATCTAGTGGTGTGTCATTTGCAAGTTAGTTTGTAAGGAACAACATTCAAATCATCTCTGAATATCATTGTGGCTTATGCATCTGCAGGAAGCAAAACAGGCATTAGAATTGATGAATAAGTGGGAAATGATTGATGTTTGTGATGCGCTGGAGCTACTGTCATCAGTTTTTGAAAGTGAAGAGGTATGCATCTTTGTTAAATTGTCTCTGTTCATTGTCTGTCAGATTTAAATCTTCAACCCTCATTTCGAGCTTGATCTCATAATTGGATTATGGACTTTAGGACATTTCTAGCTTCCCACATGGTTCCACCAAAACTTGAATGAATTGCATGTAAACATAGAAATTAAAGGCCTATGTTGTCCTCAATATCATAAATGAAAAGAGAAACAGATGCTATGATAATGCTTTAGACTTGATAATTTGTGATCACTACAGGTCCGTGCATATGCTGTTAGTGTTCTTGAAAGAGCAGATGATGAAGAACTTCACTGTTACCTACTTCAATTGGTTCAGGCACTTCGATTTGAACGCTCAGATAAATCTTGCCTTTCTCAGTTCCTTGTTCAACGAGGTACGCAATCTACTTTGCACCTGTGTATGATAGGCATACACTAGCCTGTATTTATGGAGTTAGGTTGTTCACCGTACTGAGACTAATCCTTATGTTTGCAGCTTTAAAGAATATTGAATTGGCTAGTTTTCTACGTTGGTATGTGGCTGTGGAACTTTATGACCCTGCCTATGCAAAACGTTTTTATTGTACCTACGAGATCCTTGAAGAGAGTATGATGAAGGTGTGGTTTGCTTTAGCTGTATTTCTCATCATTGAAGTTATCTGTATGCCTAATCGTTAATAACTTTTGTTTTATGGTCATTGATGAGAATCTCTTGTGTCGAGGTGCACTATATGAAGTGCTGCTTATGGGAGTACTTTTGGTTTTAGTATCTAGTTGCTTTGAAAACGTCTTTAAGTGCTTCATGAAAAACATGAGCCATGACACCCATTTCCATCTAGAGTGGCACCATATGTTATTGAGTGGGTTCTATGCACACCACTGAATAATTGAATACAAGTATAATACAACTTAGTTTAATTAATATTTAACCCTAAAAAAAACAAACAAATGTGACCATACTGAAACATTTTTTTCTTAAACCAGGAACAATTATACTCAATTGTAACAGTTTACTGCAATATAAGATATAATATTAACGTACTTAACTGAAAAAAGATAGAATTCTACAGAATTCTACTCAAAAGTAATAATTATTTCCTTTTAGAAACCTTGAGATTCATGTTGTATATTGGTAAAACCTCATATATGTTTATTTGTAAGCATAAAATTTTTGAAAATGCTTACAAAAGCCTAAGAAATTTATTTTGCTTTGATTATGATCTCACCAGTTTTTGATAAAAGAGGGAAGTTATGTAAAAACAACAGGAAGAATTACTCAAATATCAGGGAGTGAGGCTTCTTTTGGTCTTGTTATAAATGTCGTAGCTAAACCTATTGTCGATCAAGGTGAAATTTCTGCTTCTGACTCTGGTTCATTGAATCTCCCTCCCTGGATATTACTTCAAGAAGTTTCTAAGTTCTAGTATATGAGAAGCATTAGAAACACAAATTTTAAGTGCACAACCCTACTTTGAATAAACTCTCCTAGCTGGACGGACAGCTTGCACTATTATGATACATGTAACTAACAGTTTCATAATATAAAAACTCGTTGCAGACAGTTGAAGATTGTACCAATGTGCTATTTATTTATAACATTGAACTTAGTTCAATCATAGTTTTATTTGCTATTGACATATGTTTGTTTATCGAAATATTTGTTTGCAAACAATAGATTGATTCTCAGGCTTTGCACCTTATTACTGTTGAATTGTACAATTTATACAAAGTCTGCTCATCTCCAAAAGTATAACAGTAAGTGGTCAAAATATTAAGGAACTTATTTGGAGATGTTTTATATAGAGACAAAGCAGAAAACATGGAACCAACATCTTAGCACTAGTGTATTCTAGAGCAAGTGATTTAGCCAATCCAGTGTGGTTGAATGTAGATTGCTCGGATTTGACGTTGGTAAATATTTTTGATGATGTGATCTATTAAATAACTATGTTCTCTTTGAAAGTTGCCAGCTGGTTCACATGGGGAAGAAGATGGCTATAAGAAATGGCAGAGTTTGGTTCGTCAGACCGAGTTGACTGCCCAGTTATGTTCTATAATGAGAGATGTAAGAAATGTACGAGGCAATACTCAAAAGAAGATCGAAAAGCTTAGACAACTTCTTTCTGGTCTTCTTAGTGAACTCACCTATTTTGAAGAGGTATATTATCTGTTGGCACTGTTTTAAGGAGTTGTGACTGCTCAAATTGAATTTCTGTTTTGCAATTAATGAGTTACTCTGTTTTGTAACCAGCCAATAAGATCACCTCTTGCCCCAGGCGTCCTCATCACTGGTATTGTGCCATCAGAGTCATCAATTTTCAAAAGTGCATTACATCCCTTGCGTCTGACTTTCAGAACACAAAGTGGTGGTACTTGCAAGGTCATATTTAAGAAGGGTGATGATATACGCCAAGACCAATTGGTAAATACTTAATTTTTGGATCTCTCTCTCTCTCTCACACACACATGCACTCACTCTTCCACATACATACATGTGCACATGCACTCACCTTACTCACTTACCCCCTCTGGTGCCTCAGTAGTAAAATTGGAGTACTGAGAACAATCTTAGAAACAATTGTCATTTGTCTTGTTGATTTACAATTTTATAGGTCATTCAAATGGTATCTCTAATGGATCGACTGCTTAAGTTGGAAAACCTAGATCTGCACTTAACTCCATATAAGGTACTTGCTACTGGACAAGATGAAGGCATGCTTGAATTCATACCTTCACATTCCTTGGCTCAGGTATTTCTCTCCTCAAGTTTTCTTGTTTAATTTGAATGTTCTTCAGATTTCTTCTTGTTAAGGCATCTTACGAAAAAAAAAAAGTTCTGGTATTATACAATTTTGCCATGGATTACTAAGATGGCTCTCTGTAAATCCAGATTCTCTCTGAGCATCGTAGCATTATAAGCTACTTGCAGCAGTTTCACCGTGACGAACATGGACCATTTGGGATCACAGCTACCTGTCTTGAAACATTTATAAAGAGCTGTGCTGGCTACTCTGTCATAACATACATATTGGGCGTTGGAGACAGGTAATTATTTGGTCAGAGTCAGATATTTATCTTCACAAGTAAATCACCCTATCAATACTTTTTTTCATGTTGAAGCTACATATAGAGAAGTGAGGTGAGGCAGGATGCCTATTTCTAGAATTGTGTGAAGATATTATTACTATTTCAAGAAACATTTGTTGATGATGAGCTTCCATCCCTTAAATTTCATTAGATATGCATGAGTTTGGGATCCCTTTGTTCATCCTTTTGTGATGATGACATAAGGTACCTTCACTTGTCAGATTGAGTAAACTTTCATTGAAGTTAATTGCACAAAGATGGTTTCCAATTTTTGTGATGTACCTTGGTTAAAGTTTTGTGATCTACTGATGAGGCGATGTTTCTGAATTGCATATGATCAGTAGGGTATTGGTTCTGTTCATATCTAACTAAAGCTTTATCAAAGCAAATTCTTTGTCACTTAATTGGCTATGGTGAATGCTTCAACATTTGATTGTATATCTTCCTGGGTCAATTTATTAAATTGCAGGCACCTTGACAATCTTTTACTTCGGGATGATGGCCGTCTTTTTCATGTTGACTTTGCTTTTATTCTTGGCCGAGATCCCAAGCCGTTTCCACCACCAATGAAACTTTGCAAGGAAATGGTTGAGGCCATGGGTGGTGCAGAAAGGTGGTTCTCTGATTTTCTCCTTTTCCTCTTTCTATGTCTTACCAATGAATTTGTGGTGGTTTAAAGAATAAATTTCTGACTTGTTTTTTCATCCTGCAGTCAATACTATACCAGGTTCAAATCCTATTGTTGCGAGGCATACAACATCCTCAGAAAGTCTAGTAACCTGATTTTAAATCTTTTCCACCTGATGGCTGGTTCAAACATTTCAGATATAGCTTGCGATCCTGAAAAAGGAATTCTTAAGGTAAATTCCTTTTATGCTTATAATCCACTTCAAAATTGTTTTAGCGGTTTGTCTTATGAGTTAAAAAATTTTCATGCTAACAGCTTCAGGAGAAGTTTAGGCTGGACTTAGATGATGAGGCCAGCATACACTTTTTTCAGGATCTTATTAACGAGAGTGTGAGTGCCCTGTTCCCTCAAATGGTTGAGACCATTCATCGCTGGGCGCAGTATTGGCGGTAACTCCGTAATTAGGGTTTTTCCATACCTCTGTAAATAACAAGGTGATTTCTGGTGTTCTGCCCTTCTGATAAATTTCCAAATTTCTTCTCTGCAACTTATTCAATTTGTTGGTCATTTCCCCTGAAAGGAGAGCATTCGTATTTGACTCCTTATGATGTATTGGAGACGCGGACTAGATTTAACAGACCTATTTTGCAGATTTTAAGCGGACAAATAATGTTGAAGGAGACTCGATTCTTGGTTCTTCAACAATGTGGCTCAATATCATGGTGAATAATGTTATCTTGACTTTTTTATTGAGAACTTTTCTATCAAGTTTCTGATGATATTGAAATGGTCCACCATAGTCATTTTCATCTTGCCGTTTGTGTTCAATTTCTCATGTTAACGTTTCTGCCGAGGCCAAGTGGAACAGATGGGTAACCTTTCCTTGTTCTTTTTCTGTCCTCGACTGCCTGCATATGATCTTCTGTTGACCTCCTTTAACCTATGAATAATGATATTCCTGAAGGTTTTAAGGGGCAATGTGATGGTTTGGCATGTAACGCCTAATGAATTCTGCTGCCTGCAGTCGCACACTTCAAATTGAATCAATTAATAAAAAACTGTTTTTCATGGTTCATTTATATTTGTTCTTTCTGAAACTTTTTCCCTCCTCTCGTTGCAGATCAGAAGTCATATTCGAATCTTTGAAACAAGTAAATGCTCCAGTTGAATGGAGGACTACTAGGAAACTGAAGCTTGTTAATCCTTGTAAATGCCCATCTCAGCGTCATGAATGTAAAACGTAGATCGAGCATACTATTACTAATCCTTAAAAAATCCCATTGAAAGTTTTTTTATATGCACAATGTTCACCAATGTCGCTTATTATATTTATTTATTCATTAATAACAAACATCAGAATCAAGAACCTTGTCAATTCTGGCATTAGTTCCTTTCGTAAGGCTTAGTACGCTTTGTGTTCTAGTATGCTACAACATCAAGATCGTTTAAAATGGAATATTATTTTGGAAAATTTTATAAAGATATAAAAGTTTAAAACATAAATCTCTCTTTTAATTTAAAAAATTTTGGAAAATTTATTTTGTCCTTGAAAAATTTCCAGTATTTTTTAATCTTTAATCTTTCAAAAAAAATTCTAAATTTTAATTAAAATAATGATGAAACATACATGATATAAATATTAGACATAGGCTAATCAAATGTAACTTATACTACGATTCAATGTCCTTTAAATTAAAATTAAAATTTTTAAATTTGATTCAAGTTAATAATTTATTAATCTCTTCCTTTTTAATGATGACAAAATATACTTAATATTAGAGAACAATAACAATAAAATCAAACATATAAATAAATATCAAGATAGTGATTAGCTCTCCCTTAATTCATGGATGAACATAACTCAATATGAATAGCATAATTCAATATCAAGAACAAAAGAGATATTTTAAATAAAAGAAATATCCTTACATGAAAATAACATAAATTTACTCAAGCATATTATGTAAAGTTAAGAAATACAAAATGATAAAATAATTAATGCCTTAAATTTCATCACTCCCCGTGAATGTTATTACTCTCCCTAAATCTAATATCACAAAACTTTCTCCCCCTTTCTGGAATCATCACCTAAATTTATACTCAAATTGACACATAAACATAAGTTATCATATGTTTTTAAATTACGACCTAATAATTACCTTATATTGAATGTTACTTATGAGAGACTTAAATGAAGATTCTTCTTAAATTTACAAAACTATTAGAGTCTTCTCATTGTTCTCGTCTCTTTTACTTGGTTGAATAATTTTCCCTTTTGAAAAGTCTTTAGTGGCTAAATTCTCCACATCTTACGATGGTATCTCTCAGGCTTTTTTTTTTGGAGAAAGAAAGGTTAGGTTCATCAAGAGAAAAATGAATAAACACCCCAATAATATTCAATTTGCTAACTACTACATCTATTACATACTATTTGATCTTTCTTTTCTAATAACCTTACGAACCAAGCTAGTCAATATGTTTTAAGAACCTAAATAAGCTTGCTTTCTTGGTTGTTAGATTCCTTCTTCTTTTTAACCCACACTTACAAAGGTTTTATTGCCATCCTTTGTTTGATCAAATCAAAATATATTAATATGTCCATACTTATACAAAAATGACATGTAATGTTATACATGTGATGATGAATAATAAAAGGCATTTATATATTTGTATGCATAATAAGGAAACTTCCTTTGGACATTAAAATTATTGAATGTTCTCCTAGGGTAGTGAAATGTCCTATGATTATATATATGATGCCTACTATGAATGAAACCTTGATGTATGCTTCTTTGAGTTATAAAATGGTGGAGTCAGTTTGCATGTTATCACAAAAGTTATGCCTATTCTTCCCTTAATAGTAGCGAACTCTATACCTAGATTATGAGCCACATATAAAAGCATGATAGTATTAGTGGATGTCGTATGTGCATGCAAAAGCTTGGCTGTGGATGCTTTATGCTCATTTATCACATTAAGTAATGGCTCTTCACAATGTAAATATTTTCCCTTAACAATGAAGATCATTTAGAACTTATGACATATAGAATGTATTTTTCTACTTGTTTCAATTAGTTAGATAAAACAAGATCCTAATGAACTCATTGTAATGTTGTAATGTTGAAATACTTTGCTATAGTTAATGAAATATTTATTCATTTTCCAAAGTGAGTCTTTTGGATCATCAATTTAACAAAGTGAGCTTACAAATGATAACACAAAATGAGAAATTAACTTGATGAACCTTAATCTTCTTTTATTCTCATTTGATCTTCATTTTGTCTATTATAAACTTTAACTTCCCTTGTTTAACTTCATACACTATCTTATTGAGTTTATGACTTCAACTTATTCTAATATTTCTTTTCATCAAAATAATTAGCATATTAGTAGTAATTATGTTTTGTTATCATCAAAACATTAATTGAAAACTAATTGATATGTGTTTAATTATTGATATATTTAATTATTTATACTTAGCGATTAACGATATAAAAATGTTTAAGATACTCATTTTAGTTCATTTGTGAATTTAGCTACAATTTATAAGTAAAGAAATTAAAGTTAGTCGAAAGTTCTATATTTTGGTTATTTCCTAAAGATTCGTCTTCGCTTGTCTTCGTTGAATAATAATGATAAATATTGGAGTGAGAGAAGACAAGATAAAACATAAAACTCATGGAAGAGGGCTGCTGGAAATCAACACTTACGGTGGGCATATAGCTAGAAAAATCAAGGAGTATATGATTGCATGATTTTGCATGCAATTACATGAAGTTAATGGTTGATAAAACAAAGGTGGCCAAGCAAATGAGCGGCCAAGCAAGGAGCCAAAATGACATTGTCACAAGCAGCAGAAGGACATGCGTACGCTACGTTTCTGGACATGCGTTAAATGCATACTACCAGCGTTAAATGTAGAAGTAGTTGCGTTTCGTGCTTAACAGAGGAGCAGCAAGGATTTTAATTGATGGGAGACCCTTAATTATCCCATCGGTGGAATAGAGAGAGGGGCCACAGTAGAAGAAACAAGAGACTGCGATAGAGAGCAGCACAGCAGGCATGAGAGGCTTCGTCTGCGGTTTGGTTGCTGGAGAAAGGCTTGTGGCTGGAGCAAGCTACAGGGATGAGACGCAGCACTGAGGAGCAAGCTGGGAGGATTTAAGTGAGTAGAGGGACAAAATTAATTCGTCCCATCAACTACAGTGAACAGTGAAAGAAGCTTGTAACAGTGAAGAGAAATCAAGGTTTTTGGCTAAGGACTAAAAAGGGGCTAAAACATTCTTCTGGGAAAGACCCATGAAGTGCTAGGCATTTCGACACCGGTTTAGAGGTGACATCGACGCCGACGACCCGAGTTAAGTATTTTTTTTTATTATTTTGTTGTTTCTTTCTCTTATTAGGAATTGATTGTGTAATCTGATGTTAACTGATTTGGGTTTTGTGTATGGATAATCGGATTTTTGTTATTGTTTGGTTATTTGTATATGAACCCATCGGGTATTGTGAATTGATGATTTTAATGCGTTCATTGAATCGTTAATTTCAAACCCATTGCTAGAATTTCGATATAATCCGTAATTGTTATATTGAAATTCATGTGTAGCGACTAATGATTCATAATCATTAGGGATAACATGACCTAGGTTAAATGATGCATCGTATGTAGTTGTTGCCTTGATTAATTGATTTTCCTAATTCGTAATGCTACTGCCTAATTAAATATAGAGATTGTATCCTAGGTTGTTCGGTGGTTAGGTTTAATTAACGATCGTATTTTGATTAAACAAAACCTAAGGAAAAAATCAGATTAATTTTTAACCCACGATTAATAGTTACTAGGAGAGGTTAAATAACAACAAATTAATAAAATATGCTTAATTAGGGTATAAGCCAAGATTGAACCAAATAATCGGGTTTCTACAGAATTCCCTACTTTTATCATTTTTTTGCATGTTTTCTTTAATTTGCTTTTATTTGTTAGTTTTATTTTATTTTCTTCTTTAAAAAATCCAAAACCCCCCGTTAAGTTTAAACACCGGTTAATTTCATTTCTGAAACTTTACACACACTCTCTGTGAGATTAACCTAGACTCACCACTGCTATAGTAGTAGTCTAGTTATTTTGACTATCGTAACGACGCCCGGTCAAATTTTGATTTTTTCTACCTATTACGCGGGTGACCCGGGTTCGATCCCCGGCAATAGTGGCAAAATTTGATCACACGTCGTTACGCTAGTCAAAATAAAATAACTAGACTACTACTATAGAGTGGCGAGTCTAGGTCGATCCCACAGAGAGTGTGTGTAAAGTTTATGAAATAAAATTAATCAGTGTTTAGGAAAAAGGAGAGTTTTGGATTTTTCAAAGAAGAAAATAAAATAAAACTAACTAATAAAAACAAATTAAATAAAACATGCAATAAAATGATAAATGTGAAAAATTCGGTAGAGACCCGGTTCTTTGGTTCAATCTCGGCCTACACCTTGACTAAGCATATTTTATTAACTTTTTGTTCTTTAACCTCTCCTAGCAATTATTAATCGTGGGTTAATAATTAATCCGAGTTTTTCCTTAGGTTTTGTTTAATCAAGATACGATCATTAATTAAACCTAACCACCAAACAATCTAGAATACGATCTCTATATTTAATTAGGTAGTAGCATTATGAATTAGAAAAACTGATTAATCAAGGTAACAACTACATTGGATGCGTCATTTAACCTAGGTCATGTTATCCCTAATGATTACGAATCATTAGTCGCTACACATGGATCTCAACATAACAATTACGGATTATATTGAAATTCTAGCAGTGGGTTTGAAATTAACAATTCAATGAACGCATTAAAATCATCAATTCATAACACCCAATGGGATCCTACACAAATAATCGAACAATAGCAAAATTTTGATTATCCATACACAATACCCAAATCAATTAAAATAGGATAACACAATCAATTCCTAATGAGAGAAAGAAACAACAAAATAATAAAAAA
>JANITW010000001.1:6389984-6417134 GCA_027564335.1 Erythroxylum williamsii | reverse complement strand
CGAAATTTGCATGTGCACAATTTCACTGTTTACTAATACTAGTATGCATGAACAATACTAATTAATCCCTATCAATCCCATCCTATGACAATTTACTATTTTACCCTTCCTGTCAGGGGTGGGATGTTACATAAGAACCATCTCATTCGGAGCTTTATAGATCAAGATATGCTTAAAAAGCCAAAATATGTTCATAACCTAGTCATGCTCTCTCAACCGATCTATCACTTTCTTTCCATCAATCTTTTTCAAATCAAGACCAAAGACTATCAATTTTTTATGGAGAGATAGAAAAATGTGTTAGGAATCCATTGGTTTAAGAATAACTTAATTTGGAGGTCGGATGATGAAGTTATGGCCACAAGAATCAAACATGAATTTGTCCTCAATCATATTAGACCTATCTCGGGACAATTAGCATAACTTTCACTAAATATGTCAGATTAAGGTCAGATAAGGATGGTTTCGAAGAAAAAATATGGATCTACAACTTTTGTGAAGACTTCTAAAAACGAGTTTGTCATTTGGAGGGTCAAATCATGGGCTGTGTGGAAATACACGGGTAGACTGTGTATCCCATGGGTTAGATGGCCTTTTTGTTCTTGGAAAACACAGTCAGAGTTGATTTACACGACATGACCGTGTAACCTTTGGATTTTTATTGAAATTTCCCTCTCCAAGACATCTCCAATGGATCTTACACCTATTCTAACACCACTTTCACCCATAATCATTCCAAATTCAACACTCTTAGTGCTATATCACTTCATTTATCATAATTGTTCTATGTATACATCCACTACAAGAAATTAATACATTTCGCGACGTTTTGTTGGCAAAACGTCACAAATTGTAAAGAATTTTTGTGACGTTTAATAAACGTCACAAAAAGTTCAAATTTTTTGCGACGTTTTATAAAAACGTCACAGATTTGTAATATCATTTACGATGTTTTTTATTAAAAACGTCACAAAATAAAATCCACGACATTTTGTTGAATAAAACGTCGCAGTTATTTATTGGTTGTTTACTTGATATTTAAAAGTCCATCTTTCTTCTCTGACATTTCTTCTTCTTCACTCTCATTTCTTCTTTTCTCTCATTCTCAACAGAAAAGCACCGAAGAGAACGAAAGGCCCGAGTCTGTTACAGCAAAAGTGAGGCAGAACCGTAAAAACTAAGGGATGAAACAGGTGTTAGCTGAAAGAACACACTCTCAAAAACTAACGGTTGCGATGTGGAGGAGATTGTCCACTTTGCATCTAAAAACCCTCGCTGTTGCTACCGCAATCACCTCTTCACGATCTACACCCTCAGCCACTCAACACTTCATTTTGCGGTCTTCGTCTGTTTCTCCCTTCACTCAATATTTCAGTGTAGATTCAGGTGCCTCTATCCTCTTCTAGATCTTCTCCTTTGTAATAGATTTGATTTTCGTCCTCTTTCTTTAGAAGTAATTGGATTGTTGTGAATATGTGCGTGTTGTCTCCGTTGTTGATTCCACTTGCTTATTTACTGCCAATCAAAACCTTCGTTTTGGGTTTTCGATTTTCAGTTTTGGGGTTTATCGATTTGCGGATTATTTCAGGCATTTAGGGCTAAGTTTTTTAGGGACAAACTTTTGTCTTGAATTACGTTTCCTTATAGATACAAATGAAGTTTCTGGTAGAGGAGATGCAAGCGATAAGCAAAGGATTAGAAAAAGTTGTACAGGAACTTACAAATTTTGAAAATGATGGTCCTATATCAAAAAACTTATGCAAGGTATATGTTGTTCTTCTTATTTATAATCGTGAAAGAAATCTGCTTATTATTGTTTCTGTTATTGTTTCTGTTGGCTTTGTTGTCTTTATCATGCATGCTTGTTGGGCAATTTAATTCTTGTTGCTTGATAATGTGGTCCTTTTATGTATATGGATCTGGAGTATACATGTGAGCAATGACTTAGTCCCTTATGTGCTTATGAATTTGTTGGATGACTACTGCTCCTCTCTTACTCTTTAGCTCTCTGTGCATATACATCATATTTGTGTTCATTTATGTATCTCTCTCGTACAAGTTAACTGAAATTTTGCTTAGAAAGAAAAATGCTCAAGTAGAACCTGAATTAATGGACTCTCTGATTCATGCTACTAAAGATGGTGGCTGGAGTAGGCTTCACGGTTTGATAGATGCAGAGACAGCAATTATTAGTGTCGACGACATAGAAATCGAATCCGAGGAGGAAGAGGAGGTATTATAACTATTAATCCATACGGTTGTCTAGGATTCTTGTGCTTATTTCATCACTTCTTTTGGTTCTTTTTGGAATGATGCTCCAAATTGATTTTTTCATCAAGAACAACTTTGCAGTTGATTTTCTTGTTTTCTTCCTTTTCCAGTTTAATATGATGAGATTGACTTTTAGTACTTTTGTGAGGAATTAATACAGATTATAGGCAGCTACAACAGTTTTCAGTTTTCTTGTTGTGATGCTAGATTGCTTTTGCATTCATGTTGTCAGCCTTCGTTAGCAAATCATCTTCAACCACCACAGTGGGTTTCTCGTTATTTATTGTTGGCTTTTTGACACAGGCAAGACTCCATGAATACATTCTCTTTTTAATAAAATCTTGGTTGTCATGTAAACGTGAGTCTAGTAGAATCAAACTCATGATATAATACCTTCCAATTGAAATATTGCATTCACTGTTCAATAGCTAGATGGAGATCAATTGAAGTGAAGTAGATAATGTTCTTTTCAAACTTCTTTAAACATTTGCTTTATATTAGAATTAGGATCATAAGCCCAATTGAAGTTTCTCTCATCAAATAGGTTAGTCAGTTTTCATATTTTTCAACTTAGCAATAATTGATTCCTGATTTCTCTCGTCAAATATGCTTGTTAGTTTCATGTTTTCAACTTAGCAGTAATTGATTCGAGAAACAAAAGTTATGTCATGAGAAAAAGCCACAATCTTCAAGAGCCATGCTACTCTACAGCATTTGAAACAAAAGATATCCGTTCTCTGCTTATTGTAGTAACATATGTCACTTTTATATTGCAGCTTGGCAGAATGATGTCTACAAATGGCTGATCAGTATCGTAGTTTTTATCTTTTCTTTTAGAGGGTGGCATTTATAATTGCATAGGTTCAGTCCCACAGCATGAGCAACTTTCTCCAGATGACGAAGATGTCCTTGAAGAGGAAAACATTTTCAAAAAAGATACAAGGGAAGGAACAGTTGATCCAAATGTATGAATTAGAAATGATAAGAACTTGAAATTTCCAAAAGAATACCTACCATGTAATTTCCAAAAGAATACCTACCATGTAATTTCCATAATTAATTTATTTTTTTAGCTAATTGTCATCACACTTTATAAGTTTATTATGACATGTTTGCGAATTGCAATTAAATAATAGATTTTCTGCAGGTATACAATTTTTGTGATACATGAATAATTATTAAAATGAATGATATACTAAAAAGATTAAAGAAATAAAATTCATAAATAATGTTGAATGTTGTTAAACAAATAAGATTAAAAATTAATTATTAAAATTAAAAAATTATTAAATTAATTTGATTTGGAAAAATAAAAATAATACAAATAATAATAAAAACGTCACAGAAGACAATCCGCGACGTTTCTAAAAACGTCGCGAAAGACATTCTGCAATGTGTCTAAAAAATGTTGCGGATTCCTGCACATTCTACGACGTTTTAAAATGTTAAATAATCTGTGACATTTTTTTAAAACGTCGCGGATTGTCTAAACTTTCAGTGACGTTTTTTTAAACATCGCAGAATGTAAGTATTTTTTGTGACCTTTTCCACTAAACGTCACGGATATCTTTTGCCTACACTACATTTCACGACGTTTTTTGTGACGTTTTAAAAATGTCACAAAGTGGCCTATTTTCTTGTAGTGTAACATCAACCAAGTCTATATTTAACAAAAAAATTAGTGAGCTCTTTTTGTTAGTCCAAAATGGAAATTTCAACTTCCTTCAATTTTAGAGGAATTCAGTAAGAAATTGTTAATACAATCACTTCTATATTATCAAAATTTAATCTAAAATATATATTGGGAAAGCTTAGCCCTTTATGGGTCTCCAAAATATGCATGCTTTGCCCATCATTTTGGTCCCAAAAATGATTCATGCTTCATTTGCCATCAAAATGTTCTATTAATATGAAAAGTTAGGCTTTTAGGCATATACAAGGTTTGATCGGTTGTCATGTATCAAACCGTATAAGTCATAAAAATGTGAAAATTGACAAACAAAGAAGTCTTGCTAAAGACAAGCTCTGAGAGACAGGATGTGTCTCTGTTGCTTTGCTAGAAAACCTCACTACTACCAGAGGAAACTTTCAAGTCCACCCCCTTTCCCGGCGTTGGATGTAATTAAAATAAAGCTTATTTAAAGGGATCAAGCATGCATTAGGTATACATATCATACATAACAATTACAAATGCATCAGTCTTCTACTGCAATAAAACCACATCCTTTTATCATAATTAGGTTGGTAGAAAGAAATATAAATTTTACTTTACTTCAAAAATAAAAATTTGAAATTAAATCGATGCACTAAATTTTTGTGGAACAAATTGTTAATATATGTGTCTTTTATCAAAACACTTCTAAAAATAAAAATACTTCCAAAAATAAAGTTACAAGCTATTTATAGGTAAAGGGTAATGTGCTTAAATGTTAATAGAGAAAAAGAAGATGAGCGAATGTAATTTACATTTAATAATCATGTAATGTCTTTTGAAATATAATCTTAAAATTTTACTCTCCCAATGCCTAAACTTGTACATATGCTACCCCATAAATTAAGAAGTATGTAGTATACTTCAGGGTCATTCCTAGCGTTTTGAAGGCCCTAGGCAAAGTAAAAAGTCTGGTTTTTAATTAAAATCAAGAGTAAGCCCTATTTTGTCTCTTAAAAATAGGTCATATTTTGTTCTTCATGAGAGTGGGTTCTCAGTAGTTGCCCTGACTATCCTTGCCTAGTGTTGAGCTTGGCTTAATCTCACCAGAAGGTGCCAAATGTAATTTACATTTAAGAATCATTTCTCGTCTTCTAAAATATAATCTCAAAATTTTATTCTCCCAATCCCTAAGTGTGTTTTGAAGTGCTTTCTTAGATGATAATCATGTGTTTAGGACTTAGAATTATGTTCTTGTTAGTGTTTTCTTGTGTGTTTAATTGTTTGATTTTTTTAGAACAACAATTTTATCTTATTATTAAGTTTCAAGGGTTATGTGAAGGGTTTGTTGGTGAGTAGAAACAAGAAAATTTGAAGGAAAGATGAAGAAAGAGTTGAAGAATAAGAAAATACAAGAGCTTGCATATAAGCAATATAGGGATGAACAATTTGGCACCATCGTGCAATAGGTTTCAATGATTATAAACAATCGTGCTTCCTCAATACACGATCGTGCACATGCAATTTTCAATTAGTGACAATTTTATATTTTATAGTTTAGGGGCTATTTTTAGAACCGAAACAAGTGGAAAAATCCTATAAAGAACTCCTAAAAGTATCAAAACTATAAAAAGAAAAAGAAAAGCACAAAAGAGAGGCTACGCATCATAAAATAGGGGATCAAAAGTTGGAACATCAAGTTCAACTCCAATTTTCTATTATTTCTATATCAAGGCTACAACTTGTTTTCTTTCTTTTCTCTCTTATACCTGATTGTCTTGGATGTTAATTCATATTAGTTGTGTATTGAACATGATTATGGATTTTGAAGTCCATATTATGGTTTATTCTAGAATTTTTTTGTATAACTTTATCTTGTTGAATTCAATATATTAATGATTTTTGGTATTTTTCATGCTTATACTTGATAAGAAATCGAGAGATTGAATCAAAGTTATATGTGTTAGGTTGTAAAATGATAGTTAGTACTTTAATAGATAAATAAATCTTAGATTAATAAGCAATTGAAGCTAGATCTTAATTGTGAGCTATTTATCTTTATGATTTCTTCATATCCAATTGAGTAGTTGGGAGAAGTTACAATTCAATTGTTATCTATTTCGATTTGGATGACTTAATTATATCTCAAAAAAGGCTAATCAAAACCTTAGGATATTTAAGATCAAGTATAATTGAAATAACAAGATAAAGGGAAGAAAAAATAAGGATAGAATAACCCCTATGTTTTCATTATTGATTAACTTCTTTCTTATGATAGCTTTACTTATTAAACTAATTTTAGTTAATTTATATTAATTTCATTATCCTATAATTATAAAGATGCAAAGAGTTTAATCTTTTCTAATAAAGGATCTCTTCGTAAAATGCTTTTTACCGCTTAGTGTGGTGCTGAAATGTCTGCAGGTTCCTTTCTTTCCAAATTTCATATACTAGCCCTGCAAATAAAAGAGGGCTTCTTGTCTATAGTCACTTTATCACATTGGTTATGTATTGTCTACAAACTCCATTTAAGATGAAGCTAAAAATGTTGAGGAGAATAGATTAAGAAATCTCCTTTGTAGATATTATGTGTAGTCATAACCATAGATGATTATGTGTCTTAATTAACGAATTATATAAAGCACAATTAATTAAGGAGATGAACCAGTTAATTTATCTTTGATAAAATGCCTTCCATGCCAACCATAAAGTAATATGTGTTTTTATTATACTTTGGGAAACTAAATAAGTTTGAACTAGGAAAATTCCTGATTCTTATAACTAAAGAATCTATAAAGGATCCATTATTGAATATGTTGGAGGAGTTTTTAGTCTACACCATGCTATCACCGAAAGAAGAGTCATCTACTTTCCCTAGTAACAATATTTTCAAACTCTTCATAGTCTTCTAATAACACTTAATAAAATAATCCATTGCCACATGTTTGACTATAGGATTTATTGAAATATATGTTCTTAGGTGACGAAGTCTATCTCACGCCATCACTAACACCAAGTCACTCACATCAATGTAAAATCTGATATTGGATCCATCATCCATTTTGGTTTGAAACCATTTTCTCTCTTAACCTTTAGGACGCAGCAAATGAAACATTGTCCATAAGGAATCATGTTTAAGTTCACAAGTCCAAAAATGTTGAGATGCTAAGAAAGCATCCTCCTAACCTATAAGGATATCTTATAAAATAAAAATCTCTAAATCCTCTTTATTTGAAGGACTTTGTTAATTAGCTTCAAGGGAATTACTCCTAAACCCCTTATTGGCTGACAACTTGTTTTCTTTATTACTTTAGGAGTGTCAGAGGAGTTGGAATTACATACCCCTAAGAAGTTCCTCAAAATAATTTATATGGTTTTACAAAGGAAGATGGAAAAGCAATGTGAGCAGCCTAATAAATGTGTAAAGAACTCAGTGTAACATTAGTTAGCTTAATTCTTCTTATGAATGATGATGTCCTGTCATACCAACTATCCAGTCTTCTCTTTACCTTGGAAATTAAAGGAAGCAAGTTAGCAAAAGAAGGCTTTTTATATGAGATAGGAACACCCAAAAAAGTAAAATGGAGGAAAGGGAGGCCTTTTTCCTTTATGAAGTTTAAAGAACTAAGCCAGTTTGTCAAATTAGAAATACATGAGAACACAAATAAGTTGATTTCTTTTTGTTTATGGATATATTTGAGATGATTTTAAAAGTCTCAAAGGAATTCATTAGTGCCTTAACTAAGTAAGTACCATTAAAAATCAAGAGATCATCAACAAAGCCTAGATAATGAATACCCAATTTCTTTCTTTTTTTTTTGTAAAACTTCAACATTGTTTATAAGCTAATACAATAGCTAATTAATTTGGAAACAACTTCTTTACTAAAGGTGAAGGGGTAGAGGTATAGGGAATCGCCTAATGCCCTTGACACAATTGATCAGTTTAGTAGGAGAGCCATTTTCCAAATTTTAATAAAACACTGAAGAAATACATCAATGTATCTAACTAAAAAATCTCATAAGAAACCCAAAATCTTGTATGGTGTGAATAAGAAAGGACCAATCAAGATAATGAAAGGCATTTATAATGGCTGGTTTAATTGCACATTTTTTAGGAGATTTCTTCCTTATACAGATCTTGAAAATCTCCTAAACTAACATCATCTCATTTAAATATAAGTCACCTATGTTTTAATGATTTGCAATTTGAATCCTTTTTTGATCTTATTGACAAGAGCGTAGATATCACCTTCTAGGTGAAATTGCTATATAATATAGGCTTGAAAGCACTTAATGAGATTGGTTGGATACTTTATAAATGAGGCTAATAATGGTCACTTTAAATTTTCTCAACAACTAACCTTTATGAAGGAAACTTAAAACTACATATGTAACCATATTGTTAATTAGATTTCAAGACTTGTAAAAAAAAAAAACACTTAGTTGAGGCCATCAAAACTAGGTGTGTTGTTTGCTTTTAAACTTCACACAACATTTTGAACATCTACTTAGGTATAGAAACTTCCAAATAGGTTGCACAATCACTTAAGATATTCTTAGTAATAAATGAATTCGATAAGGATTTTAAGGAACTTATCTGATTGACTATTGCATGTAGCTCATCTTGTGATGATACCATTATTCCATCATGTATTTGTAAGGAGGAAATTCAATTAAGGTTTCTTCTAGTAAGTCGAGAATTATGTAAATAGGAAGTACTTTTATCTTCATTTTGTAGCCATTATACCTTTGATATGTTCTTCAGAATAAAATTTTAAACTTTGCACAACTCTAGCATATTCATTTATAGCTCTTTGTTCATCCTCTTGAAGAACCTTGTTGTAGGATCTATGAGAGAAGTTTAATTCTATCAAGTTACTCTCTAAAAGCTACGATAGCCTCATTTATGTATATATATATATTAATATCCTTTGTAGTATCATCACAAAAATCAGGATCGTTATTCTAATAATTAATAGATATGAAGCAACAATTGGATTTATTACTAAAACTCAAGTTACAGTGATTGGAGAGTGTTCAAAAAACTGAAGGTTTTCATATCCAACCTTATTGTTTTGGAGTCTAGAAAGTTAGATGGAATTAACCATTATGTGATTAAGTTTCTTTCTAAAAAACAATGGATGTTTGCTACTTGTTGCTCCAAACGAAGTGATTTCCACGAAATTTTAGGTCAGTCACCTCAACATTTGAAACATAGTTAGCTAAATCCTTGGTAATTTTTTTTATTGCATGCACTACCATCTATATTGAGAGGGTGCAAAATGCTTTTAAAGTCAACAACTATAAGAGATGAGTAGTAGAATGGATATCCTATAATTTTATCCAAAAAATAGTTCCCAAAAAAATGAAATGTAACACACATATACCCTATAAGAGGATATCAGGTCCTACAAAAAACAGAACTAAACAATCTATAGCATTCTAAGTTTTTTAAGAAACTCATGAAACATATACTACATTTCATTTGTTCTTGACAACAGTTAACCTTATACCCATTTTATAAATATCATAATACATGTTTTAAATATTCAGATTCAACTTGAATTATAGTTATTACAAACTATATACATCGAATAAAAAAAAGGGTCTCATCGTAATGAATACAACCCAAAAACGATCTAAACATTTAAAAAACAAAGAGTCTTCTTCTTGGAAACTGCGGTTGTCTTTGTCCTAGTCTTTAAACCTTCTTATCAGAACCTATATGGAGGCAAAACCACTATGATAAACATATAGCTTAGTGGGGAACAACTAAACAAGATATAAACTGGCAACTGTCTCCAGTAGTCGTCTAGCATTCATATGTATAGAATCAAATCATATCACAAGAAATCTTTAATTGTTCATATTAAAAAATAATCCAAACATTATGTGTCTCAAAATAGAATATGATTCATCAATACAAAACAAAACCCATTTTCCTGTGAATTTTAGATCCAAACATCTTCTTCTAAATTTCCAAACACCAACATAACAATCCCTAAATCATGCTTCAAATATACCTTAATTGTTTGCCAACTTCTCAATAATTTCATATTCAATTTTAACTCAAAATTACTCATTTGGCAACTCACAAGCCAACTTCTTTCATTCAACAAAATCTATAGTGTAACATCCCATCTCCCGTAGGAAGGGTTTATTGGTAATTTGGGACGGGTTAGGAGTATTGAATTATAACTCGCCATGAACATGCATTATACACGTTTTAATTATCTCATGTGCATTGGTTGATATTTTTAATTATCCAGTTGGTAACGTGTCCTTATTTTAATTGTTATAGAGGCACAGTTGGAACGTCATCCCACAGACGTTGCAGAGACTTCCCGGCATTAGCTCGGAAGTTATTAGGTGAGTAACCTAGATGGTTCCTCGGTTAGTAAGTGTTTATAATTTTGCACTTAGAACCCTGTGGAGAATAATGGTGGGAAAATTGTGTTTGTTTGTGCCTGTATTGCGGACCGGAGGTCCGATGGATTGGAGAATTCTGACATAGAAGTGTTATATGTGATTTTCTTGCAATTACCTGTGCGAGACTTATGTGTATATCTTGAATTGGGATCTGATATGATGTTGGTGTGGTTTTATTTGGACATATGCATTTCATGCATAATTGCATGATCAGTAATTGGCAGTTGTGACCAGAGCAGCCAACGAGAGCTTAAAGCTCAACGTGATTGGGCCTTGAGCCCATAGTGATTCAGAGCCTACGGCTCACCGTTTAATGCGCCCTTAATGGGACAGTTTCAGGCGCTCAGTCACAACAACGTAATAAATTGGAAAAGCGTCACATACGCATTTCATGTGCATTTGAATTGGTTCTTTTGACTGATATCGTAATAATCATGTGGTACTTCTGAATGTGTTTTAGTGAAATAACTGTATGTATCTGTGATATACTGTGTATATGCATGAATCGGGTGAACCATCGATGATGGTTCCTCATTGAGTTCGCAAACTCACCCAAAATTGCAAATTATTTTTCAGGACCGAGAGAGTAGACTTATAGCTCCAGAGGGACTTTTCCTGCCGTGTAGATTGAGTTGGCAAGAGAAGTCATGGCACACAGGTCGGTCAGCTGGCACTTTTTGAGGGATGACCTAGCTAGGTTTATGTTTGATTTTCTTTTGGACTAATGTACAGAAAATAACAGTTGTGTAAATTTACTGCTGTGAGGTTATGAAACGAGAAATTATGGTTTCAAAAATTAGTGGATTTCATATTAATACTTTATGATTTTTGATGCCATGTGGAATGTTAGTGATTGTTCTTAGTGCACCCTTATCGTAGGGTGTGTGTCGGAATGACCTACGGGCGTCCCGGTATATATCCTATGGTAAAGGGGTGCTACAAGGGTCCTGTTCTTTCTTTCAACAACTCCATTCTGCTGAGGAGTTCTTGGACATGAGAAATTATGAGTTATGCCATTATCATCATAGAAATCTTCAAATTTTCTGTTATCAAATTCTCCTCTATGATCACTTTTAATTGAAGTAATGTAGTACCCTTTTTCAATCTAAATTTTCCTGCAAAACTTATCAAAAACTTCATCCTTGTTTACTAGAAAATAAACCCAAGTAAGTCTAGAATAATCATCTATTATAACAAAACCGTAGTGTTTTACACCAAAACTTTGAATTCTAATAAGACCAAATTAATCCATATGTATAAGCTCAATTGATTGGTTGGTAAATACAACATTCTTAGGCATAAAGCTGCTTCAAACTTGTTTTCCTTTCAAGCATGCTTCACAAACCTAATTATTTTTTAAATTTAAGTTTGGTAATCCTCTTACTAAATCATTTTTGGACAATTTTGATAAAAATGCTCGTACTAACATGTCCAAACATTCCATGCCAGATTAATGAGTCCTTTTTTAGAGATACAAAACACTTAACTTTTTTAGAAGACGTATCTTCCAGTTGAGCATAATATATATTTTGATTTCTAGGACCAACAAACATAATGTTATTGTTATTATTATCAATTATTTCACAATGAGATACATAGAATGTGACTCTATATCCCTTATCATATAATTGACTTACACTTAGTAGGTTATGCTTCAAACCATCAACATAGAGAGCATTATCTATAGAAGTAGAGTCAGAGGCATCAATTTTATCAATTCATGTGACCTTTGCCTTATTTTTGTCAACAAAGACAATATTACCTCCATCCTTGCTTTCAATATAGCTAAAATATGATATTTCACCTTCATACGTCTTAAACAACTACTGTCAATTATCCATTAATTTTCTCTTGTAACTATTCTAAAACATATCTGCATAATATATTATCTTAATTTAGGTACTCAAACTTTTTTAGGTCATTTCAAGTTAATAATTTGACCTTTTGGTCTCTAAATATATATTTTAGATAATTTCTTTATTCTACGAATATTACAAGAATGACTAATATATCCATGTTTCCCACAATAGAAGTATAAAACAGATAAATGAAGGTTACTATCATTTTTACCATGCATTAGATTCTTACTATTTTGACAATAACTACTACTATTTTTAAAAAGAAGTTTATGTACGGATTGATATTATTATTTTCATTATATCCTATTCCAGCTTTATCAAAAACTCCTTTACCATTGCCAAGCAATGAATCAAGATTATTATTTCTATTAACAAACTTTGTTAAATTCTTTTCCAAAAATATGATCTTTTCAAAAATATTTATTTTTCAAGTTTTAATGTAGCAACCTTTTCTTCTAATTGTTTTATTTTTTCATCTAAAAAATCTTTTTTGCACATCTTTTGTTTATAGTTATTTTCAATCTTAGCAAGAGACATGTTTTTAGATAATAAGTTCTTATTCACTGATTCTAATGATTTAATTTTATTCCTCAAAGATTCTAATGATTTAATTTTATTCCTCAAAGATGCATCATTGTTTTTAGCCTTTTCAACCTTTTAAAAATATTGCCTGTTAACTTCTTATATTGAACATATAGGTCATGATATGCATCTCTTAGATGATTAAATTCAATGTCAGAATCAAAATTATATACCTTTTTTTCACCTGAGTTAGTCATAAGGCAAACATTACTTACTTCCTCAGACTTTTCTTAATCAAAGTTTTTGAAGTCTTCATAAGACCAAACTGCAGTCATAGCTTACTTTTTAGGTCTTCTATTTTCATTTTTATCCTTTTAAAGAAGAAGGGGACATTCTAGTCTGGTATGCCCAGGCTTCTTGCAATGATAACATATAATTTGATTATTATGTGTATTTCTACTATTGCTATTGTCTTTTGACAAGAACCTACTATTTCTAGTTTTCTTATTTCCTTGTCTTTTCTTTATCAACTTCTTTTTATAAAAAAGTGCATAATTTTATCACAAAGTTGAATTCATCATCTCCATCTATCTGTAATTTAGTGTCACTTTCATCACCATTTGATGGAGTTATGTCATTAGCAGCTTTCAGAGCCATTTCTCTTTTGTAGGAGGATCCTTCGTCTTGTCGGAGCTCTATCTCAAGGATCATCAAATTCCTCTTAGCCAATCAAGTGAAATAGTGTCTAGATCCTTTGTAGTTTCTAGAGTTATTACTTTGGGTCTCCGTTCTTTTAGCAGTGACCTTAGGATCTTTGTTACGAGCTCATCATTAGGATATATTTTTCCTAAGTTCTTCAACGCTGTGATAATGTTGTTGAATCGTCTAAAGAATTCGTTTATGGTTTCTCCCTGTTTTATGCTAATAGTTTTATATTGATGCATTAAAAGACTTATCCTATGCTTCTTTACCTCATTGGTTCCTTCGAAAGTAACTTGAAGCTTGTCCCACATTTTCTTTTCTATAAAATAGTAGGATATCTTTTCATGTTCTTTTGGAGAGAGTGCACAAATAAGATGATGTCTTACTTTAGCATTCAACTGTGCATTTCTTCTATCAACATCAGTTTGTAATTCGACGTCATCAGTAGCAGGAACTATATCTCTACTTTTGATAGCTTGTCAGACTTCAATGTCCATAGAGTGGAGATAAATTGTCATCCTTTTCTTCCAATATGAATAGTTGTTTCCATTAAAATAAGGAGGCTTTGTAAAAGACTGCCCTTCAAGATTTCTTAAGTTGTTTGCTATGATCTATCACATACTGTAAAACACAGTAAATGTGAAACCAAGGCTCTGATACCAAGTGATAAAGCAACCACATGCAAGAGGGGAGTGAATTGTGTATGGCTTGAAAATTTTTGCTAGTTACTATCAATTTGTATAAACAATAAGGGCTTATTAAAATTTAAGACAAAAAGAGCTTGTCAAATTTTAAAACGAAAGGAGCATGTCAAACTTTAAAACAAAAGTAGTCTGTCAAACTTTAAAAAGAGAGGAGCCTCATGTAGACTGAAAGCAACAATGACTAAAAATGCGAAAATTTAAAAGTTAAGGAAAGAGAAAGTACGATACAACCAATTTATACTGGTTTGGCTTATAACGAAACCTATGTCCAGTCTTTAAGTTTCTAACTTGAGTGTTTCACTAATAAATCTCCAAGTAGTAATTTGACAAGTCTCTCCAAGCTCATAATTACATATTTTTAAAAGTTCGTCAACCTTCCACGCTAGTAATATTTATCAAGCCTCTACAAGCTCTCAACTAATGAAAGTAGAGTTTGCTCAAATATGAGCTTTAACAAATATCAACCTCTCTCTTGATAGAGTGCTTTTACTTTTTAAAGTTTAGAAGTAACAGGCTAAGACTTTTTGAGAAGAAGTATTAATGCTACTGATGTACTTCTGAAATGTGTTGTATAATCAAATGCAGTAGTTCTCCTTTAAATAGAGATTCCCTTCAACTAGTCGTTGCTTTAAATTGATCATCAACTAATTGACTTAACCAACTTTGATTATGTTACAACATCTTTCTTATAATCGTTGATAAAATTTTCAAGTATTTGATTGTTTGAATAATCCTTTGACTATGTCTTTGAAGCCGACTATTAAATTGGTTGAATAGCAAGATCCTTTGTACGACAAGAGTTTATTCATTCCAGGTATTGCGGAATTATTTCTTACCATCAAAATGAATTTGTTAGACTTATTCATGTATAAATAGGAAAACGTTTTCCTTTTTATTTGAACAAAGAATTATAGTTTTAACTCATTGTCTTAGAAAGCAGGTGCTTTCTTCTTCAATATCACAGCTGCCTTCTCTGAAATGCTTCCACCTTTGTCAAGCAGGAGATCGTGCGAGATGGAGGAGACTTTAGAAAGCGCTGGAGTTAAATAACGTGGTAGAATTCAGGTTTGAAAATTAGTAAAATAATATAAGATTCATTTTTAAAGGTGAAAAAAAAAGACTTTTGAACGAAATTGAAATTCAGATTGAAGTTACAGTTTATATTACAACAATTTTTATAACAGGACTCTGTTTTAAAGTTTCATTAAAAATCTTTAGATAACAAAAATATCTTCTTTTGCCTGAGTAACGAAAAGGTCAAAAGCCATGTCATGCGCGTCACGTTTTGGTTACTGTACTTCACCGTACCAAATCGCTTGGTTTCAACGGATAAATCCCTCCAAATTTACAAGACATACATGCATATATATAATATACATATGTCTGTTCTACGTGTGCAAGGTATGCGGTAATGGGTAGGTGAACAACAATCGTCTGCAGTATATTTAAAAAAAAAAAAACAATTGTATTTGGTTCTGTAAGGCAGAATACAGTGAGTTGTCAAGAAATGGATCTAAGAGAGGAAAATATTGATGGGAAATCAGAGTTAGGCCAATCTACTTGCCAAATTTCTCATTTGGCCCTGGATATCGGAGGTGATTGTGACCTTTAATTTGTTCCTTTTTATCTTCTCCCCAGAAATTTTCATGGATTTTCTTCTTTTTGTTGAAAAGATTAGTTCTTGAGCTTATTTTCATTGAATTTGCTTTTCTGAACTGCTGGTTTAATCGTTTTTTTCAGTTTCTCTGTTGTTTCCTGTTTGAAGCAGCGTTGCTGACAATTATGTTTTATTCCCTTTGCAGGATCCCTGATAAAGCTGGTATATTTCTCAAGTGATGGGAAGTCTGGTCATCAAGAAGGGGAGATGTGTCCTGACAGAAATGAGAGTATTGGATTTTCGAGTGATGGAAGGAAGGACCCAATTCTTAAGGGAAGACTCCACTTTGCGAAATTTGAGACGAGCAAGTTGGACGTCTGTTTGGAGTTCATAAACTCCAGGAAACTTCACCTTGGTGGTATGTTATGCATTGTTCTCCTTGTCATGGTTCATCGCAACTATGGCTTGTATAGGAACTCTTACAAATGCAAAAAAACTTAACCCAATTTCAATGGGAATGGTGGATTTCTCATATGGTTCTTAAATAATCTCCGATCGTTGAATGACCCGTGCAGAGCTTGAGAGTTAGGATTTTAGTTTGATTAGAGGTTCTGTGCGCCTTTGGGAGCTCAAATTTGTTTATATTCCATCCTTTCTGGTCTGTGTCATTGATTTATTGGTGTTTACTCTTGGTTAAGCTTGGCCCATAAGGTAGTTTCCCTCTTCAATGAGCTTATAATTACCTTGTTTGATTGGTAGGTATGATTCTTAATCAAAAGGCAATCACAAATGTTAAACGAAATGACATGAGAAGTCAGTGGAAAATTTTTGTAGGATATCAACATTCACTTTTGGAACTGAAAGGAAAAGCGTTGCATATGGGAAGTATTTTATGGATGTTGTGGAGAATTAGGCATAAGTGAGGTGACAACTTATGTTGATTCATTTCATTTTACCTGACATTTCCAAGATATAGACCAACTGCACTACCTTGAGAGATGTTTGCTTTGATTAAGGAATGATTTATTGGTAGGAAATATGGCTTGTTAATTAATTGGGTAAAGGGAGAACATATGTGTAGGTTAAAGAGGCTATTAAATATGCATGATGTCTATTACTCTGTATAAGTCATTTTTCCTGCATTTGCTTCTCATGCATGTTTATGCTTTGTACAATATCTTTTGACTGCATATTAATGAACAAAGATGAACTTAGGTTTACAGCATCCCAAACTTCCTGCCCTTGCGAAGAATTTTATAAAGGTAAGAAACCTCACTTTGTGTTACCAAACTCTGATCTTACTGGAGCTGAAATTCCTAGATTCCTGTTTCCGACTTATTGCTATCCATGTGAAGGCTACTGGTGGTGGAGCATACAAGTATGCTGATCTTTTCAAAGAAAGGCTTGGGATTTCTCTAGACAAGGAAGATGAAATGTATTGTCTTGTGGCAGGAGCAAACTTTTTGCTTAAGGTGAGTCTTTAATACCACATTCACTATATTTGACTAGGCTGTCTTTTGATGTTCAACTATTTAACCCATCCCTGTTATTTAGTTGTCACAGTTTTCTCGAGTCTGATGCTTATAATTTTTATTGACCACTTGAGCATGTAAATGTACATGGATTTGATTAACCGTATGGGAAGCATGTGTACCGTGATGAAATAACTGAACCGCAGAAGAGCTAGTGGAAATGAAGATGAACTTACCTTTATCAGTTGAGATGTTTTCCTTTATGTGTACTTCAGTCCACTTGGCTTAGGATGGGGCAAAAGCATAAAATTGTCATCTATAGTAGTTTATGCAATCCTTTTTCTGTTTCTCCCTTTCACCTTCGATGTTCTTTAAGTGTTAGTCTTTTCTTTACCCTATGTCTATCTGCTTTTGTTATGTGCTTTTTGTAGGCAGTCCACCATGAAGCTTTTATATATACAGATGGGCGGAAGGAATTTTTGCAGATTGACCATAATGATTTATTCCCATATCTGCTTGTTAACATTGGGTCTGGAGTTAGCATGATCAAGGTGCTCTTACCTGAAATGTTTTCCGTCCTCTATTTAGTTGTTTTTATATATCTAGACAAGTCTTGTCATAAGCTAATTGGTCTTCAACTTTGTGCTTGTAGGTTGATAGAGATGGAAAATTTGAGAGAGTAAGTGGAACCAATGTTGGTGGTGGCACTTTTTGGGGTTTGGGAAGGTTATTAACAAAATGCAAGAGGTAGTTCAATTCTTGTTTTTAGGTTGGTGTTATTTATCGTCGATCCCATTATTGTAAATTCTCTTCTAGGGGAATAAATGTATTTTCTGTCTCAGCTTTGATGAGCTACTGGAGTTGAGTCATCAGGGAAACAACAGGGTATTAGATATGCTTGTTGGGGACATCTATGGTGGAATGGACTATTCAAAGGTATATTCAGTCCATTTGACTAGATACTTCTTGATGAGAAGTTGAGTAATCATACATAGGTACATCAAGTAGTGTAGGTTTAAATAGCTCTTTGCTTTCTGGGTGCACCTTTCCAGCTTATAATGCTCAAGTGCACCATATGTTTGATATCATGATAGATTGGTCTCTCATCAACAACCATTGCCTCCAGTTTTGGAAAGGCAATATCTGATAATAGAGAGCTTGAGGGCTATAAACCTGAAGATATCTCACGATCTCTTCTCAGAATGATCTCAAACAACATTGGACAGGTAACTTTTTACTGGGACAGAACTTGTGATTTACCGAGTACTGTATTGTTAAGCAGCAGATTTGCAGAATCAATTTGTTGTAGTTGTTCTTAGAGTTTTTTAACACTAAACAATATATGTTTTACCAACCTCATCATTGAATGTTTTTCCATTTTCTAAATCACTTTAAAATTTATAGCTGACCCGTCTAGCCATGAAACTTGTTGCTAAACTTTTGTCACTTGGTATTAAAACTTCGGTTATTATTGAGCTGAAAATGATGATTTCATCACTTTAGGTGTTTTAGATAATAGTTGAGGAATAGAATTAAAATCCAACTTCGGGCATGATTTGTTCATTGTGTAGTATGAACTGAGAGTTCTATTTCATTCTATTCCTTAGCAATTAAAACATTCATATCTGATTGCACTCGTAAGTTTCTGCTTAAAATGGCTTAGTTGGTTGTCTTTCACTTGCTTTAGCTGAAAAGAATATTGGAGGATTACTAAGACTTGCGGCCGAAGTGGATTTTGGTTTTCAAGTTGAATTGGCTAGTTATTCAAGGTTGCATACATGCAGTTTCTTTTCCTAACTGGCACTGTTCTGGATATCTTATGTCTCAAAGAAAGAGATTGAATTAATTGAGATACTACCAGGTTAATGTTACTCATTCTGATGTTTGTTCCAGATAGCTTACCTGAATGCACTCCGATATGGACTCAAGCGTATATTTTTTGGAGGATTTTTTATTCGAGGTCATGCCTATACCATGGACACTATTTCAGTTGCAGTGAATTTCTGGTAATTATCCTGAAGTTTGTTCCTTTCTCTTAACGTTGAAATAGATTGTAGTTTATGGGCTTGCCCTCACTTCTCAAATAAAAGAATGAGATGACTAAGAGCATCAAGAATTGGTAAAGGCCTTAGGTGGAATATGTTGGAGTCGGTATCAGAAACTTAGAACTAGGAACTGATGATGGAAGTCTTATGTTCATGCACAATCTAAGAGAGAGAATAGACATCTCATGTCCTGCATAGATAGAAGTCAGAAATCTATTACCTATTCCGATGGATAAGAAGTTAAATAGCATCAAAACTAACCAAATATTCTGCAGATGCAACTGAATAACTCTAAAGTAGTATGTGATAGAAAAGTTGCCTAAGTCCTAACTACTTGTGTGTGTGTGTGTGTGTGTTTTCCTTTGGTTCCCATTTAATCTCTCTATTTATTTTTTGTCTACTTCCTTTCATAATGAAGAACTCCTATTTTGGATTTCCTAATTGTCAAAGGTCTAAAGGTGAGGCCAAAGCAATGTTTTTGCGCCATGAAGGATTTCTTGGAGCTTTTGGTGCATTTATGAGTTATGAAAAATACAAAATGGATGACATGGTGGTGAGTCGATCGGTGAAGATCCCTGTCGGTGCATCCTATGCTGCAGACATGAATTTCAACCCATCGAACAGTGATTTTACCGAAAATGAGAGTATTCAATGCAATGTTTATGCTGCTTAGCATTTGCTGAGGCTTCTCTATTGGTGATCCGGTGTGAATATGAAATTGCGACCGTGGCTCCTTTTGCAGGTCAAATATGTTTGACAGCAACTGTAAAATAGTAGAAACATGCCAGTACCAATAATTTACTTTAGGAAGTTAGGACTAATGACATAGGGTACTAGTAAAATTGCAAAAGAGAGAATGATGAATAAAATTAGCCTAACTTGCCAAAATGCTTGCGTCTCAACATCTCTTTTATGCCAAAAATTAAAGTGCCAAGGGATCTTCGGTTCATGTAAAGTTACAACATACAGCAGCTGCAAGGATTAGAGATTTGAGAATATCATTTAGAAGAAATTAATCTGTGGTTATGCTTCCTTAGAGTTCTTTTATTCAGGGTCCATCCTTTTTTAATGTCAAGTGAATTACTCCTCCGTACAGCATCTACATCCTGATTTGATTCATTGCATTTTGCAGAATTCATAGCCTTGAAATAGCCTCTAATCCTGGCAGCGTAGAACATAAATGCTTACAGAGTAATCTGCTCTGTTTTCACTTTTCATCAACTAAAACATGTACTGAAATGGTGGTTGACCACAAAGAAACTTCCATTTGGCTGCTTGTACTACCTCAAACACCTGTCTACGACTGTCATCAAGCAACACTTTTCTGGATATTATTACCTGTATCGAGAAGAAGCCCGAATCTTCAAATTCAGAACTTAGTTGCAAAACAAGTGATGTGACAATAGAAGCAAACATATAAAATCAATCCTAACAAGTAAATATCAATACAACACCTGTAGTTCCCACTTACCAAACTGCATACAATTGTTTAAAGGTTTGATCTTACCAGTGGTAAACAATAAAGATAACAGAATGAATAATGATGAATAGTAAGTAAATAATTTAAACAATAATTAATAAAGTAAAATAACATGATGATGAGATGATGAATTAATCAATTAGTTATTTCATTTGATCTTGAATTTCTTTTCTATCCTTTTTTTATAGAATTATAGAAATATATTGTTCTATCCAACAACAGGGTTGCATAGATTTATGTCTTACTGTTTTTCGTAATCGTGATTCTAAACATTGTTTTTGTATAATTTCTTCAGTAGTTAATATAGCTCCACCTAAATTATGGGCAATGGTATGTTTGTCTATCCTATATTGAAAACTTTGTTGTACAGTTATATTCATAGGATAAGGTAGTTTTTGAATAAAAACATGTGTATACATTTCTTGTTCGAATCTAGTTAATTTGTAATAATATTTTCAGAATTCACAGATAAAATTATCGATATAACAGATATCACATAATTGCATATTGTTTAAATGATATAATGCTCGTTGTTTTTCAGATTGAATATTTTCTTGTTTAAAAAGAAGAATGTCTTTTCCTATAAATTCTTTGTATATTTCATCTCCGATAATGTCAAATGTATCAACTGCATTTATTGTAGCTTGATAATGGGGAGTATTTTTTAATGCTATTTCATTTTCTGGGAGAAAATTATGTATGATGCCTAATGTTTTAAAAGTAATAAAATTTCATATTGATTCCTTACTATGTGGTCCTTCACCAAATGGTTTCTCTATTTGTAGTAAGAGCTGAATTTTAGTTGACCATTCGTGTATTAATTCTGCTGGATTTGTAGTACAATCTAAATTTAAAATGCCTTCAGTTTTAAGAGGAATATGTTTTGGTGTGTATTCTGTAAGATATTTTCTAATTTTAGATCCTTTAGGATAATAGCCTTGTTGATTAATAAATTTAGGATTGTCTTGC
The DNA here is from genome assembly GCA_027564335.1 of Erythroxylum williamsii. Lineage (NCBI taxonomy): Eukaryota > Viridiplantae > Streptophyta > Magnoliopsida > Malpighiales > Erythroxylaceae > Erythroxylum > Erythroxylum williamsii. The sequence continues at coordinate 6,395,431 of JANITW010000001.1, read as the reverse complement.
AATTTATGATATTTTTTATCTAATATTTGTTCTCTAGCAGTACTAGTTTCTGGTTTTTCATCCATATATACTTCTTGGTCTGATTCATAACCATAAATAATTTCATCAGCTTCTTGGTCGTTAATTTCCTGTTTTCCTTTGTTCTTTTCTTGTGTTATGGTAGTATATAATTGATCTGAGGAATTATAATTTGTAAGATTTAACTTTTGTACTAAGGATGTTATTTCTGCTAACTGTTGCTGGATATTTCTTTCTACATCTTCTAATGGTACTTGATCTGACAATTTATTATGTTCCATTTCTTATCCATTCATTAATTTTTTCAATTATATGAATATAAAGTTCTATTTTTCGATGACTTTCTATAATACTTCCTTGAAAAGGGCAAATTTGTATATCTTCGTGACATAAACTCATATAATCGTCGAGTACTTTTTTCATTGCTTCTAATTTTGGTTTAGAAGAGAGATCTGTTAAATATTTTCCTTCTCCTATTTTCTGTATATATCTATCCATCTTTCTACTGGTTATTTATTTATACCATGGTTTTTTTGGTATTACTAGCTCTGATACCACTTTCGTCCCAGGGTGCCTATTCATTTGTTCGACTTTTTCTTTTAATTGTTTTATCTGTTGTATACTCTCTGTTTGCATAGTTACCAAGAGATCTATTTTTTCTTCTAGTTGTTTTTGTTGAATATTAAGATCACTAAGTTGTTGAGATATTGTTGTCATAATGTAGTCTTAACATATGTAGAAAGGTCTGTAATTTGTTGTTGAATTTTATCCAATTGTTTTTGTTTCTGATCAATTTTTGGTTCTGTTATTGGACTTGGTACAGATTCAATATAATGAAGAGGTCTTTGAATTCTACAAGAATGTGATCTATTGAGTAAAGATGGTTGCGGAAGAGATTGTTTAGAAAAAGAATGTCTTCTTTGTGTAGGTTGGGTCATCTGATTAATAAAGGGATATTGAATGGCTGGTAATGGCTGTAATTTTGTATGAAATTTTGTTCCTACTTTTGCAGCATCTTGAAAGAGTTGATCTAAATAAATTTGTTCTGTATTTTTAATTCAATACTATGATGGGAGTTGGTTAAAGCATAGCTAATTTGATAAGTAATGAAAAATAGGTATTGTCCTTGAGTCATTAAATTCTTTTTATAAAACTTAGTTTCTTGTAAATCTGAGGATAAATTCTTTTTATAAAACTTAGTTTCTTGTAAATATGAGGATAATAAAGGGATTCTTAATTTTAGTTTAAATTTGATTTTTCCATATGCTAAGTTTCCATTCATCATACCAATAATTTGATCATTTAAATTAGTCATTCGATCATCTAAAATTGCCATTCTAATATGTGCTTTGAGTTCTCTACGATAATCAAAATACATTTACCAAGAGCAAGTAGAGGTATTAGACAGGAGGCTTACAAGGCAGGACTGAAAGTAGACAAGTCCGGCTACATCCACATTTGTTGAATTCATTCACATCGTCAATTAGTTAGAACACTTAATGAGTTAATACTCGAAACGAATGTGCTTTAGTTAGGCGATTGCTTCATAATAGCAACTTTCTTCATTAAGAGCAATTAAAGTGAAATCCTTGACAATAGTAGGAGGGGAGGGTGACCTTTCGCACAACACCTACAAGCCAACTTTACACTTGGGAATTTCTTCATCAAGAGTGGGTTGAAAAGTAACCAAGCAGGCCCACTAATGGAGCATTAATGTATGTTGTGGGTTCAGATTCCTGAAAGAACGGCCTCGAATCTGGAAAAGCATCTGATACATTTGGCCCACCCACAACAGCACCAACTAACAGATTCGGGTTTGGATTTGGACTCAAGTAATAGCAAGACCCAGCTTTGCATGCAATGTGAACCGGGTGGGCTTGAATCGACGATAACGAGCTGCCTCGGTGATGAATCCTCTGTGGGTAGCATGAACCATGTCCAACCATGTATGACATCCTCAGTGGATTATCTCCAAGAATTAATGTAGTCCACCTGGGTAAGTAGCATTGCCAATTTTATCAAATGTCTTATCAGAGAAAATGTGACACCAAAGCTTAGTCACGTGAAGTACCAAATGAGATGGGCAATGGACCGTTTTTTGATATGGGAATTACTTAAGACCAGAACAGGATAGGTATTCGTTTCGTGTATGAAGACATTTCGTTCCTTGCTTTCAAAATAGAGAAATATGGAGTCGTTGGTTTGTCTGATTCAAGAGATTGGTGCCCGTGATTTAGTGGTTTGATGTGGACTCGACACTCCATTTCTTTAAAAGGGCAAAAGAAGAAAGAAAAACAGAGAGAAAGCAGAGAATGAATATATAGTTAGTTTTTTTTTTTGATTACGCAAGGGAGAATAACACTAAATTAAAGCACGAGGGTACATAGCGCCCTGCGCATCGCGACGGAGAAACTCCTGAATGTCAAAAGGAGGCTCGCGAAGAATATGGAGACCCAGACTGCACGCCTCAGCTAGGTGAGCTAATCTGTCCGCACACTGGTTCCCTTCCCGGTACACATGCAGCAGTTGAATCGTCCACTCCCGCTGCAACAGCTGGTGTACACCTGTCACAAAAGCGGAAAACTCAGTCAGTACATCGAGGGGAGCAGAGAGCAAGTTAATAACCTCAAGGGAGTCGACTTCGAGAAGAACACAACGAAAGCCCAAGTCCCAGGTAAGTTGGAGGCCTGAGACGACTCCCCATAACTCCGCATGGAGCGGTGAACCCTGCTCAATATGTTACCGGAATATATAGTTAGTTAACCTGACGCTTGGCCAATTGCTTGAGAAGAGCAGGGGAGGCTGTGATTTCGCCACATGGCACCACCTTATTGGCGTGGCTTAGATAGTTGGAACAAACGAGAAACAGGAAGGACAGTGACGTTACATGCTGCATGTTACTTCCGCCGGCCTTGAAGATCAACCCACCTTTTCACAATTCAAGACACGAGAGTTTATTATTTATAATGACCAAAGACTTCTTGCTTCATTTCTTACTAACTTGGATACTATTCGACATGTAAAAACCTACTACCGATATAATTCTCTGCCGGTTGCAAGGTTTGAAAGATACGATCACGTGCGTCTCTGTATTGTTTATTAATATTATTATAGCATGTTATTTCAATCGAGAAAAAACTGGCTATTGAATGGGCAAGCCTTCTTGATTTGGTTGTCAAACACACCAGGGATATATACAATGTGTAACAAATGTAAGCATAAGATACCTGGAGAGTATTGAACTTGAGGATGAGAAATTCCAGGCAATATAGAACATATAAAAGCATCTGCATTCTGTTTGAAAGACTCGAATGAGGCTGCTTTTCCCATTAGGACTTCCTGTTAAAATTACAATAAAAGAATATCTAATTAATTGATAAGTCGGTTTTGCATATTGATAACCGTATCTTGTTTTATGTTTCAACTTTCAAGAACACAGAAACTCCCCTTAAGGTCTACACATTTCCTGTCACTTATATTTAATGCAAAGCGCCATGTGTTAATAACCGTATCTTGTTTTATGTTTCAACTTTCAAGAACACAGAAACTCCCTTAAGGTCTACACATTTCCTGTCACTTACATTTAATGCAAAGCGCCATGTGTTATTAACCGTATCTTGTTTTATATTTCAACTTTCAAGAACACAGAAACTCCCTTAAGGTCTACACATTTCCTGCCACTTACATTTAATGCAAAGCGCCATGTGTACAGAGAAATCATTTAATTTATAAAAATAGACTGTATCTTCCAATCCTATACTGGGTACTGAAAACTGAAAAGCCAAATATTGATAAGTCCTCATCACTTCAAGAAAAAAAGTGGAAATGAGCTAATGTAATCAATACGGGAAGAACAGACACCCTTCAGCCTTTTGGCACATGCATCTAGCAGTAACTCAGCGATTGTTTGAGGACCCACAAAGGCTTAGATCTTTAGGTATAGACGGAGGACATAGACTTTGACCAATGGAGTTCCTTTTTTTCTGATTGAAGGGACAAGACAATGCTCTATTCTCTCACTCTATACTACACAGTACAGCTTTGCCCATTATAAAGTTCCTAATTTATTGGCTTTTCTTCACTTTCGGGTAATTTGTCGTTAAATTTAGGGCTTGTCCAGCTTGTACTTTAAGGGAAAATCGGTGCCCACATGAGAGACCAACGTCTAGGCTAATCATATGCAATCCTCAAATTTTTCAAGCTTTGTACAATATATATGATATACGACTATGAATACGACTTTGATTTCACTTCACAGCTTTCCCTTATATTCCATTCGATCGCAATAGTAATGAGAGCACAAGAAGCAAGGATTGACGAACATACGCTCTTTTCTTCTTCTTTGTTTCTTTCAAGTTTCTTTTCCTTACAAGATTAAGCTTTACTTTTGCTGTACGTAGCTTAAGCGTTCATACTTAGAACAGTTTGTTATTGATATATATAACAGGAGTCCAATAATCTGCCGGGTCCACTCTTTTATTATTATGCTTTTTTTCACGTGACACATAGATACACTGCCTTATGCTCTCTCTCTCTCTCTCTATATATATATATAACATTTAGAAAAAAAAAAGCCGGACAGTTGACATGACAAAAGCTTTTTATAATTAATCAGTCGCATTCTCAGATAACTCCAAAGAAGTATTAGGAATGATTAAGGATCATTGTTGTACATTCTCCAAAACACAAACGATAATAATTAACATAGATATTCATTTGCAAGCACGCTTCGTCGGATGGGTAACAGCCAGTTATTACCTGGGAATCGATGAATGAAAAGCTTCTTGTATAAATGAAACGGTTGTTACATTATTAAAAAAAACCATAGACATGGAATATCCAATGTAAATAACAGTATTAAAAAACATTAGACATGGAATATCCAATGTAAATAACAGTATTAAAAAAACATTAGACATGGAATATCCAATGTAAATAACAGTATAGTCTACATCTATTACGCTGCGTTTGGTTGCAGACTCCAGTAGCTGGAGACAGAACAGAACAGGACAGAACAGAACAGAAACTGGAGACAGGGTAGTGTTTGGTTGTGGTTGACAGAACAGAGAAAAATGTCTCTGTCTTGTGGACAGAATGTGTTTGGTTGCAGGGGACAGTAAACAAATATAAGGCAAATGACAGATATGCCCCTGGTCCTTAAATTGATTAAAAATATGTAATTCTAATATTCTTTTAATATGAATGGCTTGTATTAGTTAAATAATTAACTGAGAATAAGAATAACAATTTGAAATTAATCAGTAATAACATTAATAATAATTTGATTATTATTTTAAAAACAAAAATAATAATAACCAAACATAAATAAGTGAAAAAATGTTTAAGAATAATAAATCTGAATAATAATAAATACAAAGTATATAATAATTTGTAATAATAATAATTAGACATAATTATTATTTATATTA
>JANITW010000001.1:6369339-6387318 GCA_027564335.1 Erythroxylum williamsii | reverse complement strand
GAGCTACTGCCTGGAAGTCCCAGCAATATCCGTGGACTGTCGATCCAACGGCGCCTCTATAACAATTCAAACGAATTTCCATCACTAAATGCTCAATCAATTGAATTCACTAATGCACATGTCTAAATTCGAAATTATATGATGCATGATCATGATTTCCAGCGCTCTTCTCCAATTCCACTATCTCTCACTTCACAACCAAAATTCACTATTCACTAGGTCCATAACATCTATCAATTTCATAATTCTCCAATTTAAACTCAAATTAGTCAACACATAACCCTTAGGTTACACTAGGAACTAAAATTGATTCACTTTCGATAATCGCTATCTCGATAATTAAAATTCAAACTCTTAATCTTTACCTCAATTGTAGACCTCTTTCTCTAGCTCATAAAGAATCAAGAATCACCTCAATTGGAGGTCTACACCATAAGTTATACCCAATAACTAACACTCATCCATTCAGAATTTCTATTCCTCGCCGCAACCTACGTCCCTTCGCCGCGACGCAGAAAGAGTCGTTCGTCGCGATGTGGAAACCGCTCGTCGTGACGTACCAAGCCGCGCTCGTCGCGACGTCTAACCGAGCTCGCTGCGATGAATAAATTAATTTATTCGTCGCGACGAAGCCACCATGTCTCAACGCTCGTCGCGACGTACGAAGGCCCGATCGTCTTCTCTGATCGATTTCCGCCATTAATACTCTTAAAAACCTCCATTAACTCACTCAATTACCCAAACTAGCACATTAAATACCATAAATGCCATAAATAACCATAAATACAACATTAAACACACTAAAACTTACCAAAACCCAAATCCAACGAAAACCCTAAATCTCCAAAATCCGCTTTCAGCCTTAAGCAACGATGGTAATCTCCCAAGCCATGCCAAATATCATCCTTACTAAGCTTTCCAGCTGATCTTTAGTCACAATGAAGAAGGAACAAGAGAAATCTCAAAGGGGAAAAGATGAGATCGTCGACGGGGGAGAAGAGAAAAGATGGAGAAATATTTTTCTTCCAACTTCAAAACCATATATATATATACAAAGGTTGATTTCAACCGAGACCCAAAATTTACAAGTCCTAAAATTCACTTAATTTCAATCTCTAATTTCAATGGCTTATCACAAAAAATTATTAAACTCATAACTCTAAATTTTCCAAGCCATTTGCCACTCACTTTCGGAACCAGAAATCTAAATCATCAGTCTCTAGGTCATTTTTCCGGTCCGGTCACATAACTCTAAAAATTCCGGAAAAAAATTCCTATAAATCCTCAAAAATATAAAACACTCGATCTCATACTCAATTCTCAATTTCCAACTCCCAAAATTCAATTTTCACTCTAACTCAGCTATACAACTCAATTACTCTTAAATTCTCAATCAAGTCACAATCTAACCAATTTAACCATTCAATTTAAATTATTCCTCAATTCTCAATAACTCAATAAATCATATCTAACATAATTATCTCAAAATTCGCAATTCAACTCATAATCACAATTTAAAATGCTGGAACAATCATGAATGCATGTCGCTATGTATGCATGTGCAATTAACTCATTTATCACTAATGCCGAAGCAAACTATACACGCAGTTCAATTATGAATGCACTCACTGCTCAATCCATCCAAATTACCGATATGCCCTCACATCAGTAACGAGATGTTACAATATCTAAAAGAGAGTATTAGATATTAATTTTATCATGCTCTTGACTAAAAGGAGTTTGTTTGAAAGAGAGTATCAGATATTAATTTTATCATGCTCTTAAGTAAAAGGAGAGTTTGTTTCAAGACATGCTATATTCTCAAAAAAATAATTTATTCTCAAGGAAAGTAGTGTGAGTGAGGTAAAACTTAGAAAAGTTCAAGAGCTACTTATTCACATCAATATAGAATATGAACCTCAAGTTAGTATATATGAAGTGTAACTAAAGGTTTAAGAGACATATAGTTTATGATACACTAATAGGATACTTCCCCCACTAAATTAGATTTATATATTAAAAAAGGAAAGACAATATTTTTCTTATGGTATAGTACCAGCTAAGGAAGATAGTATACCTATTGTATGCAAGTTAACTTTAAGAGAAAAAGATAAATGGTAATGTACTCATAGACAAAGTAAGGCTAATGACTAAAGGTTATAAACAAAAGTAAGGAGTTAATTTTGATAAAACTTTTGCTAATAGTGATGCTTAAGTCCACACAGATTTTGTTAGCTATGGTTAACAACGGCAATAGGGCTAGGTCAGGCCATAGGCTGACCGACTTATGGACTGGCCCCTAACCTAATAGCCCAAATGGCCCAATCAACATGGGCCTGGCCCATTGAATTTAGGTCAAATTGACATCCCTAGCTATAGCCACATACCATGATTATAAAATATAGCAAATAGATGTCAAAACAACACTTTATAATATGAGTTTGCTTAAGAGTATGGGTATGAAACAACTTGAAGGTGTTGAATCCAAGAGGTTTCTTAATCAAGTATGTAAGTCATAAAAGTCTATTTATGGACTTAAGCAAGCATCAAAAAGATGGATATTCATTCTGATGAGATAATCAAAGATTTTACTTTATTAAAAATATGTATGAACCATGTATCTATAATAAGGTTAGTAGGGGTATAGTTGCCTTCCTAGTGTTATACGTGAATGACATATTGTCGATAAAAAAATGTCATACTTATGCTCCAATTTATGATAATTTGGTTGTCTAAGAACTTCTCCATGAAGGATATAGGAGAAGTAGCCTACAGTATGGGAATAAAGATCTATAAAGATAGATCAAAGAAATTGCTTTGCTTATCTCAATCCACATAAATCAATAAAGTGATAAAGAGGTTTAGTATAAAGAATTCCAAAAGGAGAATCTTACCTATGTGATATGGGATTCTCTTTTGCAGAATATGTATTTAAAGAAATAAGAAGAGAGAGATAAAATAGATTATATTTCGTTTGCTTCGATCATTGCATCAATCATATAGATGAAGTTATATAGTAGATCGGATATCATATATGCTTTGAGCATAATAAGTAGATTTCAACCCAACCTTGGCAATGGCTATTAAAAAAATGTGAAAAAAATCTTAAAGTATTTGAGAAAAGATAAAGATGTTTTCTTTGTTTATAAAGGAGTTAAACTAAAAATGTAAAGGTATTTAGATGCTAGTTTCTAGTCTAATCCTAATGATAGCATATTACAATCAAGGTACTTATATCATCGCTCTAAACAATGGAGTGATAAGTTGGAAAATTTTCAAACAACCAACCATTATTGATTTTATTACTAAGATTGAGTGAATTTTAGTGTAAGAGTTAGAAAAAATAGAAGTTTGGATCAAAAATTTATTGTTGAACTTATACTGGTTCCTATCATCATTTAGCCAATAGTATTGTACTATAATAACAATTGTGTCATTGCATAGAAAAAGGAAACTAGGTTTTATTGATGATCTAAACATATATTAAGGAAGTTTCACTTGCTCAAGAAGATTGTGGAGTGAAAAGATATTGCATTAGAGATAGTTCTCTTATAAGAGAATCTCACAAATCCTCTCTTTAAATCATTATCTCAAAAAAGACATGATTGATATATAGATAGATATGACATTAGATACATAGGCAATTGACTTCAATGCAAGTGGAAGATTATACTTTATATCCTTGCAACCAATTGATCAGTTGTAATTTAATGTACAATATTATTGTTTTAATCAATAAAGACAATTTATCTTTATATGTTTGATTAATTATATTTGATATTTGAATACCAAAGGCAAAATACTTAGAATAATTATTGTGCAATTGAAATTACGATGAGGTCATAACTATGAGATTCAATTTGTATTTATGTATTATTCCTAACTTGTTCTTAGTTGTAGTTCCATCAAGATGAGATATTGATGGAACTACCATACTATATTTTAATTTCTTATGAAAAGTAATTGATCTCATAAATTAAAGCTTGAATATACTTAAAAAATGTATAAGTGTTTATTAAAAAATAAGTTCATTGACCTAGCTCGATTATAAGGATCTCAAATGAAATATTACTTGTATGTTTCTGAATTTTCTCATTATGGTGGTTGTATAATTGATTCTTAGAATTTAAATCACTGAGATCTTAGAAATACTATATTTTTATGTTATGTATGACCTATTTTATTTATGAAAGCTCAGTATTTTATTTACGAAAGCTCAGTCAATAGTACTTGGATATAGTACGAACTATATAGAGATAGTTAATTAAGTCAATAAAAGATTCTCCAGTTTAAAGTAAGAGAATGTTCTACTTTTTTTTAAAAGAAATTCTCTAACTAGAGTAAATTAAGACTTGAAAAGGTGCTTTCAAAAATATCAATTATAAATTAATTACTAATTAGTAAGAATAAACATGATTGAATGTAAATTAAATAGATACTAATTTCATTCTCTACATCCAATTAGGATATTGAATGATGTAAAAATTAAATTTTATGTTATAATCATGCATGGACAAGTTAAGTCAAACTACCTTGATGTTCGAAATATTTTTGTGGTTATGACATATTATTAGACGTTAGTATTTATCTATGATTATAAATTATTTAATTAGATAATTAAAGATAAATTTAAAATAATTTTAATTTATTTGATTCAAATTATAACTTAAAATTATAATTTATAATCATTGTAACATATTAAGAACCTAATGAATCATACATAAAGAACAATTAAAAAGAGAAAATTCAATTTTAATTAAATTGAACTTAATTTTCAAGTTTGAGAAATTTTAGATATTAAATGTGAGATATTTAATTTTGTTAAGATTAAATTATAATTATTATAATTATAATTGAGTTAGAATTGAATTATAATTTTAATTGGAAAGAAATCCTAGAGCCTTTTTCGTATATATAGGAAAAAGACATCAAGAAGTTAGCACTCATATCCTTTCCTCTCAAAATTATTTTGAGTTCTTTTCATCTGCCTTGTTTATATTACTAGAGGCCAAATATATAAACAACTTGTAATTGACAGCTAAAAAAATTTTTGGTAAGATTTTGAATGATGCATATTTTACCCTTTAATTTTTTTATTCTTGTATTTCAAATTATTCAAATTTAAAAAATTAATTGAGAAATTATAAAAGTTATTTTTCGGCTGCATGAGCACGGTTGATTTTCCATAAATAACTTCAAAAGATATCTACCATTAAGCACAATCAAAATCTAGATGTGAACTCAGTTAAATATAACTAAATAGATTATATAGATACATGTTTATCACTGATTATTAAGAACTTAACATACATTGCCTCAATCAATTAAGTGTAACGAAGTTAGAATGGGTTGGAAGCAGAAAAGGAGCTCGGTCGTGGGTTGGTAAAACGAGAATAAACGTACACAAAACTACGTAATAGTCTTACTAATAGTCCAACCTAAAGATGTTGGGAAGTAAATTAACTTTTTTTTGTTTTGTTACGAGAGGAAAAAGAAAAAATAGAAATCTACATTAAAGCCTTAGGGTACATTGCGCCGAGCACGTCCTGGTAAAGGAGCTTCTGGAGGTCCAAAGGGGGCGTTTGAAGGATAAGCAGGTCAGGGCGTAAGCGGCCCGCTAGACGAGCTAGATTATCTGCACATTGATGCTCTTCCTGAAAAACATGCTAGAGTTGACACGACCACTTCCGCTGCAGCAACTGTTAGATACCTGTTACCAAAAAGGAAATATCTGTTAGAAAAATGGGCGGAGTAGAGAGAAGATTAATAACTTCTAGAGAGTCGACTCCCAGCACCACCCGGCGAAATTCTAGATCCCAAGTCAAAGTGAGACCCGAGAACACCCCCATAAGCCATGCGGAAAAGCTGATCTAGCGTCAATATCTTTTGCGATTGGGACGTTGTAGAGAAACAACAGAGACATAAACTTGAATTTCTTGCTTTCAGAGCTTGATCTAATCGTCGTAACTGTTGGTTGATGACAAATTTCGGCATAAGCACCTCATAAATATTCAACGTTTCCAGAGATTATGCAGCGACAACTTGTCTTACAAGCATTCAAGTACATAAAACGTTTCCATTTCCCAGCAAAGCTACTTCTTTAGCTATCAAATCTAATATTCGAGACTGTACGGTGTCTGGCTATCTGCGTACTTTACAAAACATTAATGTGGAAATTCGTAATGGGGACTGAACATTTAATGGTCATTAGTGCGACTAAAGTGGAGCTCTGCTTTACTTAGTTATGAATAAAGGAAAAGATATGTTTCACACTACAAAACGAAATGAAAAGAAAACTGAAACATATCTTTTTCCGCGTATCTACTATTTGGAAGCTATTGGACCTTCTATTTAATTTGGTATCTTCTTCTCGGGTTTTGGTAATGAGATATTCAGCACTTGATTAGTTTGTGAATCGAAAAGCAAGCACATGAACAGTGGCAAGAGCATCTCTGAATATCAGAACAGGAAATCCTTTCGGGAAGCCACAAAAGCAGTTCTATGGTATGGTATGGTGTGTGGTTAAGTTATATAATTGCCCCAATCATAGCTCTGCCAATTCATGCGGAATCCTTCTTTGGAAAAAGGAAGGAATAAAGATGACAATCAAGCATTTGGTGACTGACCCCATTGGGCAGATAAGTTTGTGCAGGGGAAAACCTATGCAAGATATATATTTTTTTACAGATCCCAATACATATTTTGTCTTTCTAAAGTTGCTGCTGCTGCTGCTCCGCAACTTGGACCAAGAACATGATTGAAATCTAGACATTGACTGTCTCACTTGGATATTTTCTGCTTTTTCTTTTCTCAACCAATCCTTGTTAGCATGTGTCTGTTCAAGTTATTGAGTGAGAGAGAACAGAGCTAAGGGTTGATGTTTGGATCATTATTGTACCACTGAAGACCAAAAAATTCTTATACATCTTATGTGCCTTCGTCAATCATTAATAGCCCGTTTTGAGATTAAACAAATGTTGCTTTTACATGGGCATTTTAGATAATGTCTGTCCAAAGACTACAAATTCTTGCTTTCTCTCCCAACAAGGCAAAGAGGAAGTGCCCCTTATTGGCAGTAAAGAACACACAGAATATCTTTAGCTGTATCTTTATCAAAAGAAATCTCTTGCTTTATTGAATTTGAAAAGCAAAACACGCCTACATGTTTGAAATCAACCAAGTATAAGCTTGTTTATATGCTATCTTATTGCTTGTTCATGAGTCCACATTAGTCTCCCTTAGTGCGCACTCAAAGAACAAGTGCTTCCGCCTCATATTAGATAGTACTAATCCCATAGCCCATTGTGCTTCAGTTTTTCTTATCAGACAAACGAAAAAATGGCTACAGAAATCCAACCACAATACCAACAACAACAGCCTCCTGTTGTTTACCCAACCACTGTCACAAATCAGCCATCTTCCTCCCACTCAGGTGGGTCTTTTGGGACAGTCTTTATAGTCCTCGCAGTCATTGTTGTCATATCAGCAATCGCTTGCTGTCTCGGCAGGCTTTGCAATAGACGCCAAACCAAGCAAAATCCCACCAAGAACAACCAGAAGAATCCCACCAAGAACAACCAGAAAAAACCCACGAAGAACAACCAGCAGAATCATAACTTTCGTCCCAAAGAAAGGGAAAGGGAAAGGGAAAGAGACATTGAGTTTGGTTTTGATAAAGGATTCCCAACAGGTAGACCAGTTGGCCATGAACAACCTAGAGCACACAAGCCATCTGAAGATGGTGGAGCCAATGGTCATTTCAAAGTTGAAGCTTTTCCTGGTGACGTTGGTGAACACCTTCCAGGTCCATGATTCCAGAGGATTCATGGAGCGTTATCTTAATCTTTATGTATGCTACTTTCTTTTGGCTGGACAACTCTATGAAAGACAAGGTTTAGCTTTTCCCTTTGCAGCTTTCAAATTTATAAAAATCGCAGCTTCTGTTAAGCAAATTGTATTTGGAAGTAGAATCATACGTTATTCATACCATGGCGTGTACGTGTGTGGCAGCATAAAGTATAAGCCCCAAAATCCAATCTTAAATGCTGGCGAGGAAAGCACCCGCTCCAACATGTACTAAACTGTCCACTACTTGAGGAAAGTTGGTTTTATAAGAACTTTGGTTAATATGGAGTGAAAGAGATGGAGATGGTTCCATGGAAAATCCGATTCAGAATAGGAAATCACTATTGTTATGTTCAGAACAAAAGTTAATGAAACCTTTAAATCTTACATTATCATTCAAATTTCAAGGATTCATTTACAACTCTGAGATTAGAATTTGTTATATGAGCATCCAAACAAAAGCATTTTGTTACCCACGTCACCTGCCTCTTCTTCCACTTCTCTCTGCCACACCCGCAGCACACTGGTTGTTCCAAATTCTCAAATCCATTTCGGGTTAATTCTATCTTTAACTCAACTAGCATTAACTCTCTTTTTTTTTTTAATCCTTTGTTTGAAATCCAACCATTTGAGGTCAATCAAGAGCAGATTTGAATGGAGCTGGAGCTTGCTCCGCAAGAGTTGTCAAAGATTAACGACGAAATGGATAGGGGTTAATAGGTAGAATCAGGTTGGGGTCAAGTTTTTAGTGGATTTTTTGTTGTTGTTGTTGCCTACGAGGTATTTTAGAAGTGTCTCAATTATGGAAAAATATTTTTAAGCCATTCATTCCCAGACTAATCTTCATTCGAGCTGAAAAGTTTCCTTACAGGAAGCAAAGTTCTAACCTCAAGTTTTAAACGGTTGCAAACATGAGGACGATTCGAATCCGCGACGTTATTTAAACCAGAACTTTAGAGCATCCGAGACTCAATAGAGTATGAGATAGGCCTGATCAAGTTTTGGACTGGACTTAGGCAAAGAGTTTACACCAAGTTCTGGTTTTGTTTCAATGGGTGGGTTATCTTCTTCTCCTTCAAATGGTGCTTCTTAACCATATTATTAGAGTTGAATGGAAACATGTGAGATTAACGCAATTCAATTCCCAGTCACCACTAACAACCCCTTGTTTGTCACTGCTACTTGAATTATTGTCACCAGTAGCAGTTATCAATTACTATACTTTTGAGGGGGGGAAAAGCTCAAAGTTGTTTCCTTTTCTAATAAATCAAAATAACTTCAATTATAGTGATTTGACTAATCTGATGATCACAATTATAAAACGAAATCACTGGTCACAAAATCAAGCCCATTAATCCCATGTTGAAGCCATCCGGAGCTAAAATCCAAAATAGTTGCATCTTTGATTGGGATATGCCAAACTATAGAATTAACCACTGGATGTTCGCCATTTTCCAGCACTGGTCAATCAAAGAAACAGACACTATGTCGTCTTTGCCACTGGAGGTATCAGATGCCTCTCTGTCGCAGATTTGGCACTGACAAGTGATCATTTTTTTGCCTTTTCCGTTGCCCTTGTCGTGTACTGCAGCGTGGTTTCATTGTTCTTGTACTTTGTCACTGAAAGGCTGCTATACGAACAAAAGACAAAATCATTAATGTGTACAAACAACACCCACCAGCATCACGGTCGGGAGTGCTGTTTAATAATTTAAAATCGAGGTTTGCTTGCCAAGAAGCGATTTTTCCAGCCACCTCAGAGATGGATAGTTAAAACATCGTGGTCACCCGTAAGACAAGACAGAAAATTGAACAAAAATCCATGAAACGATTGGAAAGAGCAGTGGAGTGGCTCAGGCCCCTCGTGGACACCAAAGCTTGGGACTACTGTGTTGTATGGAAATTGGGTGATGACCCGTCCAGGTATGTGACAATCTTGGGTATTAGGAGGGCTTCTGGTCACGTCTTAAGTTTAGCCTCAATGTTTTGGTGATGTTTCAGGTTCATTGAATGGTTGGGTTGCTGCTGCAACGGGGGTGGAGATGGTGGTAATAGTGCGGGTCAGTGTAAATTTGACAATGTTAAAGAGGAAAAACGAGAAGACGAAGATTTGGCTCAATTTTGCAGGGATATCCATTTGAAACATGTTGTTAGGACAAAATCTTGCGAGGCGTTAGCTAAGTTTCCTGCTTACATGCCTCTATATTCAGGGTATCTCTAATCCCATGCGATTTCTAGTATATTTCATGATATAGATATGCAACGGAAAGGTTTGATATTTATGAGGCCACAGGATTCATGGAGAAGTGGTGATATCAAATCAACCTAAATGGATTAATAACCACGACAGTGCACCCGACTCCATTTCCTCTCTTGTGAGTGGCATGTTTACAAGTCTTAACGTTGAAATCCTTATCTTCTTCTTGTATCTTTACCTAATTTGTTGCTTAGGCCTCGAATATTTTAGACACCACCAGAAACGCCAATTTTAATTATAATTTTCTCACAGAAATTAGTGGGGACACAAGTCTTGATCCCTGTAACTAGTGGACTTATTGAGCTCTTTGCAGCAAGACATGTAAGATTTCCTGTACCTTTTCTAGTTGATGGTTTCATCTGATATTTGCCTCCGCTCAGTGGTTTTACCTTCTCTTTTCAGATAGAGGAAGATCAGAGGTTAGTCCATCTGATTAAGATGAAATGCAATATCACTATAGAACAAGAAGCTATGGCTGCAAAAGCTTATTTCAGTGCAGACAAAAACGACAAGTCTGAGCTTGAGGACGACGTACAAAAGTTGTCGACCTTTTCCCACCTTTTATGTTTCAATCCTCAAATACGGGTTCTTCCATCAGTAACTCAACCTGCTGCAAATCCTAGCTTTGAAGGATCATCCAGTAGCTCAAATCCTGAACATCCAGTATCTGATACACATTCATGTCATCTGTACCCAAATGAGAAATCCAAGCAGTTAATACATCCAGCAGCTGGTTCAAGAAAATCCAAGTACAGTGACCACTTCTTGAGTAAACAAGGTGGTTCCTTTTCAGAATGTAACAACAAAATTGCAAAACCTAATCAGAAATCAGAAAGACCAGCTAACCAGTCGAAGAATCTTCTCGCTGAGAGAAACCGTAGGTTTAGAATTAGAGAAGGATTTCATGCTCTAAGAGCTATAGTTCCCAAAATTACTAAGGTGGGGATTGCCGAATGTGAAGTACAAAAAAATCCTTTTCTTTTTCTGATTATTTGACTTATTATACACTCCATTGTTCAAAATCTTGTTGATGAATACTTGTAGATGGATAAGGCCTCTGTTCTTGGAGATGCAATTGATTATATCTGCGAGTTGCTGAAGGAGGTAAACAAACTGCAGGATGAGTTCAGGGAAATTGAAGAGGAGGAAAAGAAAGGAGGAAAAGAAAAGCAAGAGGCATCACAACAAAACAGCAACACTTGGACATTTGTCGAGAAAAACCAATGTTTCAGTTATCTTGGGGGAAACAACAAAGCTGAGGTATAAATAAGTAATTTTACTCTTCTTACTATTCCCATAATGTTTTTCTCTTAGTGTTATAATTATTAGAGAATGCAAACAAGCCAATTGAAGGTAGAAAAGAGACCAAAGTCACATCATTTGACAAGTTCCATAAAATGATTTAGTGATTATTTTGCCAGATGCTAGTAGAAGTGAACGAGATTGGTAGTAGAGTTTTCCTGATTAAGTTTTGCTCCAAGTGGAAACGAGGAGGATTTAGAAGGTTGATCGAGGTTGTAAATTCTTGGGAGCTTCAAGTTCTTGATGCCAATATGACCACATTCCACGGAAATGTCCTTACCATTCTGACAGTTGAGGTAAATTTTATAAGCTCGATTCATATACTGAATTACAACCTTAATACAGCTTAAAATTCCCACAATTTCAATTTGTTTGACTTGATTCTGAAGAAGTAATGAGATAGTGAGGTCCTTACAAAAGGATATTTGGTTCCATTTCTAATGCTTGTCAATAAAATTTCCATCTAATTTTGATGCTTGAGATGTTCTGTCAATGCAAGGGGGTTAATGGATCAACCTGAATCATCTTAACAGAATCATCCTATATCTACATTGTCTGTGTTTTTCATGGATCTTCTTATGCGAACAATTGGTGCTTCTAAACAGGCTGCTAAGAACGATGTTCATCCAAGGAGATTGACAGAGTCACTGATAGAACTTACAATGTAAAGGGCTCAGACTTTATGTAGTTCAATTCTTAAGGGGTGGGAATGATTACTTGACTAAAGAACACGAAAAGTTCACACGAGGAAGTATGAAAGACTCTTCTTTTTTTTTTTTTTTCCTTTTTGGTTGCCCACGAGGTGTCTTAAGATAGTCCCAACTATGGGAAGACATCTTTAAGTCATTCACACTTAAACTAATCTCCGCTTGAGCCGAATACTTTCGAGGTGTCTCAGTGATCTATTCCAGTGACAGGTTCATTATATTGAGAAAAGATGAGAAAAATTTTGAGACACCTAATTAGGCAGAAACCTTTCTTTTTTTTGTTTTCCCAGTTCACCGTGGGATCTTCTATGGGTGGAGTCATTTTCTAATCACTGGGCTGGAATTGCTGCCTTCATACATTTCCATGACAAGCATGGCTTCAACATATTATTACTCTGGGTAGCTCAAAGCCGAAGCAATTCTAAACTAGTGATTATTAGTAAACCGCATAAGCTTGGGAAAAGTAATATAATCAGAGATTGGTCGCAAGTATTTGCTCTTAATCCGTATTGCTCCAACATCAATATAGGTTACTGTCGATCACCAAGCCGAAAAGGAAGAAATACAAGGGATATATAACCACCTGATTTATACACACTTCCTCGATCTATCCTACTAAATACAATTGAGGAACAAACTGATTCAGAGCTGGGAAGCAAAGTTTCTTCCTGACAAGGCTTTTCTGATGTTGTGTCCATGTATGATCATTGCGGTTTCATCATTTTTGTTTAACTAAAAGTCAATGTAGCTTCCTTGGTTTGCTCTATATTTGTGATCAGCACCAATCCGGTTCATGGCTCGACTGTCTGACTCGCTGCTTGTGTAGCCGTTTGGAGTCTGTCCGCGAGATACGTCTCTTGAGGTGTATTCACTACTGAATGCGTCGAATTCTGAGCTCTCTAGACTTCCTAGTGCCATTCTCCTGTATCTCATAATTTCTTCATTGTATTGACCAGAATCATATGCTGTGCTTTGACCATATTTTACACCATTAGTGAGATCAGTCAAGTCATTTCCAGAGTCGAGTGCTCTCACCACCTGTAACAGGGGTCAAAAATTGTAATACTCCTGACAGAAATTACAATAAAACATAAACCACAGTAAGATGGACTGAAAGATGATGAAATGAAGAGGTTTCCCGAACTTTACCTGCGCCATTCGAGGCCTTTTTGGAGCAGAGTGACGAACGCAAGCGGCTGCTGTTTCAATCATACTAATCATTTCACTCTCCACATAATGTTTTTCAAGCCGTGGATCAATTACTTGGCTCAGATCTCCGGTTTCGAGGGCATGAATAAGGAGTGGACGTGCCTGCCATTAACACAGACAAATGAACAACAACGAATGTAAGTAGGTGAGGACATGACATAGGAGATTCTTTTGGTGAAGAAATATTAGGAGTCTAGGCCTCATTAAGGTGCTGAAGCATGTTTTTGACCAAGGAAATCAATTATTCCACTCGTGAAAGCAAATCGTACCCATTCAACTAAGCTCTCATCCCCCAAAGGCTGAGTTGGATCTACAGGTTTGCGCCCAGTTATAAGCTCCAGAAGAACAACTCCAAATGAGAACACGTCAGATCTATCAGTTAGTTTTCCACTTGATGCATACTCTGGAGCCAGGTACCTGAAACCAAATATCAATTTGAGTGCTGAGTTAGCTTACATGTAGTATTGGGTGCTTAAACTTATTTGTAAGTATATCAAACCAGTTCCTTAGATACCTATTGCTTGTTGCACAAAAGTAAGACATTCCATATTAAAATCTGGCACATATTGTCCACCAAAATGCTTATAGCCTATGGAGTTTGGTTGAAAGAAAGTGATTAACTAAAAGGTTACTTCTAGATCGAAACATACCCAAAAGTGCCCATGACTCGAGTTGATACATGAGTCTGTGAGGTATCATTTAACCTGGCGAGCCCAAAGTCTGCAACCTACACTTAAAAAGAAATTCTCGGATCATAATACAGGACGATCGAAACACTTGAAAGATCAATTTTAAAGTATGAAATTAGATGCGCTTGCCTGTGCTTCAAAAGCATCATCCAACAAAATGTTAGCTGACTTGATATCTCTGTGAATAATCTTCGGATGACCTACAAATACATCGCATAAACAACTTGTCACTGTCTCTCATTCTCCATACTTGATGATTTAGAGCATGAACCAGTTAGGTCATGACATAGACATTGATTAATGCAACAGTAGCATACTCACAATCTTCGTGTAAATAAGCCAAACCCTTGGCAGAGCCGATGGCAATTTTTAGTCTTTTGGGCCAATCCAACACAGTCATTCCTTTTCCTGTTGGCAGAAATCAGCAGTTAATCATACATATAAAAATAGGATTCTATATTCAAATGAGAGGGATATAGCATTCACCTACCATGCAAGTGATGGTCAAGTGTATTATTAGGAACAAATTCATAGATGAGCATTCGGTGATGATCTGAGATGCTATAACCGACTAAAGAGACCAAATGTCGATGATGAACACGACTGATGATCTCCACTTCGGCCTTGAATTCACGGTCGCCTTGTCCACTTCCAGCCTTGAGCTGCTTAACAGCCACCACTTTGCCATCCGGCAACGAACCCTTGTAAACACATCCAAATCCTCCTTCACCAATTACTTTTTGCTTAGAAAATCCACTTGTCATTTCTGTCACCTCCTCATAGCTGAAAAGACTCTTAGAACCACCTATAACACCTGGCTCGGGTCCCAATCCACCAAATGCAACCCCCCTTTGACTCCCAGAACTATCTCCAATAAGGGAATGTGATAGCTGTGAACCGTAAGAATGATTCGTTGGACCAGAAAATTCCATATTGTGTTGCTGCTGTCCGTGATAGAATCCATCTGCATTAGCATAACACATGCAAACCCAGATTAACTCCTACCAAGCAATTCATGAGAACCACAAAAGCAAAACAAACCTCAGATGGTACCTGCATTCACATTGAAATTATTGGGTGGGATGTAACTTGGACCTTTGTGCCTCTGCCTTGAGTTCCTCCTCCTGAAAGCAAAAAAGATTGCAATTACTGCAATCAGTACCACACCACCAACAACCGCACCACCGACTGTCTTAGATGAGTTATTTCCAGCACCACCCGAACTTGAAATTTCAGCACCTGGACTTAAACTCTTTGATTCCGGCGGTGCAGTTGTGCGCGGTGGTGATCCGATGGATGGGGGTCCGAAATTTGGCGGTGGAATTTGATTCGAGGCCGCTGGAGGAAATTGAGAAACAGATGACGGCGTTTGCAGTGATATTTCCGGCGGAGGAGGGGACGTTTGGCCTTGTGGTGGAGCCTGTAGAGGAGCAGGAGGAGAAGAGTCGGAAGATGATGGAGATGGTAGCGCTGGTGGTGGCGGTGGTGGAGATGGTAGCGCTGGTGGTGGTGATAAATTTGGCGGAGGAGCTGTCGGCGACGGTGGCGGCGGGTTTGACGATGACTTTGGTGGAGGATTTGATTCTGGTGGCGGCGACAAAGTCGAAGTAGACTCTTCTTCTCTAGTCAGAGATTTTTTATCATCTGGTGGGTTACGCGGCGGAGAAGCACTAGATATTGGTGGAGGCGTTGGCCGAGGAGGTGAAGATTTTGAATTTGGTGGTGGTGGTGGTGATGGTGGCGGAGAGATGGACGTCGGTGGAGGCGCGTCACCTCTGGGCGGTGGAAGCTTGTCACTGTGGAGTGGCGGTGGCGCGTTACTGTTGGGCGGTGGGGGTGTATTCCCATCGATGGTCGATGAATCATTATTGAGCTTAGAGGTAGAGTTGAGAAGAGGCGATGCACTTGTAACACCATCATTTCTTTTCGTTTCCTGTGGAGGAGGAGAGTCACGTGACGAAGAACTCGGCGGCGGTGCCGAGGGGGACATTGTCCTTTGCGTTTAATCCTCCTCCGTAGTCTCTGTAACTTTCTTCCCTTATGTGTTTATCAAGTTTTCTTGAATCAAACAACCCAGAGAAAAACACGATGAACAATGCAGACTGTACCCCGAATTGACAAGATGAAAACTCTATAACAACCAAACAGACAAGACGGTAGGAACCTAGAACAATGTTGCGGGAGTTGTCGGAGAGAAGACTAAGGTCCTTTCCCTTGATCAGAAATTGAACAAAAACCAAAAAATCCAAACAACCCCCCAAGAGTATCTCTAATTTTCAACTCTTTTTAAGAAGCCATTATTGTTTTTGTTTTAATATCGCCTTACTTTCTTCCTCCTTTGCATGTCTTTGCTCTGTTACATTTACATGCAAACACGATTGTGTCCGTTATTTCCAACTGTCACCCCTTGAGTTCCGGGTCATCGCTAAATTAAGACAGAGTTGGTTCGGTATCGAGGACCGGGTAGGGTACCCGATTCGGTTTATCAAATACCCATCCGTCAACCGACCTGGACCTAACTAATTAATCTCCATAAGCCCCGTCCGGGGACTCACTAATTCGGACTGAGTGGTTTGTTAAAAATTAAGATGCCTTTTGTTCTTATAAATTTTACTCATTTTAAAAATATTTTTATTAATTTAAAACTTAACAAATTTGTAAATAATTCTTTCTAATTATAAATGATATATATATTGGTTCATGTGTAGACTCTTTTATGTTAAGTCTCTTAGTTAAAACTATTGACGAAGACATAGATTAAAAAAACCTTTTGTTCCGTGGATAGGTCCTATTGATTAGGAATTATTGGAAATTATGCGAATCATATAGGTGGTATTTGTCTGAAAAATCGATTTACTATATTTGTAGATATTTAATTAAAACTATAATAATATTTAATGTGTAATATTAATTAATTTGATCAACACAAGCCTAATTTATTTTCTTCAAACTGAGTCGGATTGACTTATTCACTCAACTGCTTTGCAAGCTTGCTTCAAGTTGAATTTCAATGTCCTTCATTGATCTTTTATATTTTAATTCATCAAAATCTTAAATTTTATAAGCTCTGCAAACGGCAAATATTTGATAGCATGCGGTCTTATTCTTATATAATAAAGAGATTATTTATGATAAATTAATATATAATACATGATTAAATTTTAATATAAATATTTAAAAATATATAACGTATATTTTACCTGGAAGAAAATTAATAATTGGGAATGATTTTGGAAATTTCCTTTCGCTTTCACATCAACGAGCAGAAGTTTCTCCATCATGACCTGTCCCATTCCCATCACTCCAAGTCAAAATATACTTTTGAAAGAAAGTGGGAAAGGTATTGCCGTTTTTTACGCTGACTTTGAGTTGAATTTCCCCTCCAAGCCAAAGCACCGCGTCCCTGATGTAACTATGCCGCTTATGACCATCTCATATGGTCACGAACTTGAGGAACTTCTTAGATTTTTCATTGATGTCTCTCTTTTTTTTATTTACGTTAGAGGAAAAACAAAGTTAGAAACTAAAGTTATTCGAGTTAAATTACATAGCATTGAATTATATTTTCAAAAAAAAAATGATCTGTTCTACATTTTGATTGTTATTTGTAATAAATATGTTAACAGTAAATAAATATTAATAAAAAATTAAAATATGTTCTGTGTTACAATGGTTAGTATAAAACTAGATTGTGTTGAATTTGCAAAGTCAGAGGCCGTGTTGGATAAAGGCGAGGCTTATTCCTTCCCACGTTAAACAAATGTAAAATAATAAGTAAAAGTAGTTTATTTTTATTTTATTTTATTTAGGTTCAGTCCGGAGGTACATGTGCTCAATAATGCACTGGCTCTTTAAGATTTAAAAAATTAATATATATATATATACAAGAACGAAATTATTTGGAGGTCAATGGTGCATTGGACCTTTCAAATTTTAAAAAAATTAAATATTTGAATCCTCTTATCTTAAA
>JANITW010000001.1:6317217-6328033 GCA_027564335.1 Erythroxylum williamsii | reverse complement strand
TTGAGGAGGTCACAGCTCTTTTCACCTGCTTCTTTAAACCCAGCTTTTTGCACAAATGGGTATTCCAGTGATTCTTTACCTGATTGTCTGTTCTTCCTGGAACTCTGCCGGCAATTAGAGACCACCTTCATTCACATAGATGGAAGCTTCAGCATTTATTAGGAATCTCATTCTGGTTATACTCGAGGAAAAACATTAATTCAATCGTCAAATGCATGTTCACTGTAATTTCTTGTTAGACCTTTTCTTTTCTTTTTAGGGACCTCCAAGTTGAGTCTTACAGATTCCGGGAGAAGACTATCTAACTAAACAACTCGTCTCCTAGTCTAGTAGGCTAGTAGCAAGAGAGAGTACATCATGACTAAAGAAGGCACCTTAAGAGATAAGGAACAAAAAAAACAGAAACATGTATACATAAGAACCTATTTCCCAGGAGATTATGGAGTCTGATGATGAGGTCATCTTCCTCCTCCGAGAAGCCTCCGCGTTTCACATTGGGGCTCAGATAATTCAACCACCGTAGCCTGCAACTCTTCCCACACCTCTTCAAACCTGAGATCACTCAACCACAATCGGTCACCACATAGTACAAAATGTGATTTAGGAAATAAATACCATCACTAAAACACCATAGAGAAAGAACATTGCTTAGTTTGTTTACGCGATTTCCAGATTTTACCAGTAATATTGGAAATACGACTCCATCGGCCTCTTCCATGGACCCTTACGTATTCCAACAGAATCTGGTCCTCTTCTTCTGTCCATAGCCCTTTCTTGTACTGATCATGATTCTTTGTCTTCATTCTCCTTTTTCCTTCAAGTGCAAGAAAGTCACGGAGAGGAGATTAACCAGCAGCCTAGAATTTTGGGAAGTTTTGTATGTTTGGTCTTGAATTTTCGCAGGAAAGGTTATAGCCTGTTTAAAGTTTCCCAGGGCCGTAAGTATTATAGCGTGCATAGGAATACGAATAAATGTTGTGCCGAGTACTTCATAGCATTTAATTTTGTCCTCACATTCGCATCATACAGATTTCATGTACACAATCTATAGCTAACTCAACCTTTAATCATTCATGATGATGGCCTACCCATGTCTCCCTGACAACAATTCTTGAATTAGTTAATGTTCATTTCTAAACATTTTGACTTCTATACTCCAGTTAGTTTTCAAGAGTCATAAAATGAAGTTGGTAAGTTAGTTTTCTGGAATTAGAAAACTGTAAAAGGACAAGAGTATAAAGAACAAGTTGGCAAGAAATGTGGAGTCTTCTGTCTTTTACCTCTTTTTTCTTCTTCTTTTTTTTTTATAATCTCTTCAGAAAATTTCAAAGTCTTTACTACGACCCTTCCAGTGTTTTAATGGAGACGGTGGAGGTCGTTAATGACTTGGCGATTACTGTGGACAACAGGGCTGAAGTTGTTTTATTTTCTGTACTTCTCAGGGCCTCTTGTCCCTACCTTTTTAACCACTCAGCTACCTCTCATTCAATAGTTCTAATACTTGACAAGGTTTGCTTGTTTGGTGAGAAAGTGGAAAACTCGGAATCAGAAGCAAGTGTTCCATCAACTTTGACTGAAATGCAACCTTTTGTGGATTACTTGCTAATTCATGACTTTTACTATTTGATGCGAAGAGTGGTGCACATGACTGTCCCTTTCTTGCCTGTTTCTCTCGTAATTCACAAGGCATTGTCATAATTGCGGTACTTGGCCCTTTTCCACATTCTACAGCTGCTATAGATGGCGCAGGTGAGGTAACTATTATCAGATCATCCCCAACTTTCACTGCTATTGTAGTTTTGAAGAAAAGCTGCTGTTAAAAACTTATTACGTGAAAGCAACACAACTTGATTGCAATAGGAGAGTTGTCAGATTCCACATCCAAAATAACCCTTTCAATGCTCAAAACGATTTTGGATATTGAACACAAATTTTTAAACTTGGGATAGAATTGAATCCGAATTCCTAAAATATCACCTCATTGATAACCTCATTTTTGTTATGTTTTCAAATACGCATGTAAGAAAATTAGTATACATATATATACAATAATGTGAATACGTGTTTGTTTATTTATGTTATTTATATTAATGTTATTTTTGTTATTATTATTATTTTATTAATTTTCGTATTAGTATTAGTTTTACCTGGCATTGCGTGTTTTAGTCGTTTAGTTTTCATTTCACTACTATTTTTGTATATCTTTTCGGATTATTTCCTGCAGTAGTAGTAATAGAGGTATTTATTTATGTAGTTTTGTATGGAATTTTCTGAGTCTTAATTTTCCTTCTTTCTTAACAATATTATTACTTTTAACAATAGTGAATTTTTATCATTATCATTTTTTTTCAGTATTGTTAGTGTCATTTCCCTATTAGCATTCCTTTTCGTTGAGTTTATTATTAGCTTTAGTTTACCGTTATTAGTATTAGCCCCTTTATTTTTGGTATTATATTTATTTATTTATCAAATTTTTTTTTTGAGTATATTTTATTTTATTATTTTTATTACCTTATTTTTATTATTTTATTATTTTTATCATTATTCTTATTATTCGTATTATTATTTTTATTAGTAGTATCAAATTATTAGTAGTTGTCCTACTAGTATTAGTAGTATCCTTGGCTATATTATTCCTTCGTGCTTATTACTTTATTCTTATTTTCTTCTACGAAGGAGGTATTAGTTTCGACGTTTTAGGAAATCTTAGGATAGACATGGGTTAGGCGGAATGCCTTCAGCTCGCGTAGCGAGAATCAGTACACGCGGATTGGGACACACAATAGACAAGATGAAGGTTGGTGATGATGTTTTAAGGATAGATTTTTAGAACGTGAGGACCCTCACGGATAAGTCCTTAGAATTGGTAGAAATTTTAGACAAGTATAGGATACAAATCGCATGCCTTTAGGAGACTAAGAGGGTAGGAGCTAAAGCGAAGGAGATAGGGGGTTTCAAATTATAGTATTCGAGAAGTATGCGGAAACAGAGTGGGATAGGTATCTTAGTGGACAAAGGAATAAAAAACAGGGTAGTGGAGATCATCAGGGTTAATGATAGGATAATGTTGGCACAAATTGTTTTAAACAATGTGATTCTCAATGTAATTTATGCGTATGTCCCACATATTGACACAGACAGACAACACAAACAGACATTCTGGGAGTCGTTAGAGGGGTGGTTATCCAAATCTTTACTACTGAGTGGATTATACTAAGAGGGGACTTTAATGGGCATATAGGCATGGACTTAGACGGGTATACAGGCTTTCATGGGGGCTTCGACTACGATACTAGAAATACTAGTGGGGTTGATTTATTAGACATGACTGTAGCCTCTGAGTTAGTAATAGTAAATTCCTGCTTTAAGAAAAATAACGTGCACTTGGTGACATTTTAGAGTAGTACAACCAAGACGTAAATTGATTATTTCCTTGTTAGGAAATTCGCCCGATCATGGTGTAAGGATTGCAAAGTATTTCCAGCAGCCTACCTATCAACCCAGCATAAATTGTTAGTTTTAGATCTAGAAATTAAGGATTGGAGAGCACAACTTTTTACTAAGTCATGTCACAAAATCAGGTGGGGGCGACTCAAAGGGGACATGGTAGCACTTTTTAGGACTCAGGTTAGGAATAATGCACCATGGGCTGTGAGTGGGGATGCAAATCAGATGTGACAGGAAGTAGCCCCAGTAGTGAGAGAGACCACTACTAAACTCCTAGGAGTCTCTAAAAGACAGGGGAGGGGACGGATGGAATCTTGGTGGTGATCGAATGAGGTATAGGGGATGATGAAGGCAAAAAAGAGGGCTTTTAAAGTTTTTCTGACAAGTGCTACAGAGGAGGAGTGGATTATTAATAAAATGAGGTATAAACTGGGCAAACAGAAGGCAAAGAAGGCTGTCTCAGTGGCTAAAGGTGAAGCTTACGAGAATTTGTACAGGGAGTTGGATACGGTAAAAGAAGCACAAAGTATTTTCAAAATAGCGAGAGTTAGGGCACGTACAACGACGGATTTCAACCAAGTATATTGTATACAGGACGAAATAGGACAGGTACTCACAAATGAGCAAGACATCAAGCGGACATGGAAGAGATACTTTTATGGCCTATATAACGAGGACATATTGGTCAACATCATGCTCGGGGAACCTCCCATGCCGGGTACAGGTTTAAAAGAGCCCTCATGGGAGAAGATAACAAGGGAAGAAATTATAAAGGCTTTGCGAGGGATGGGAAGTGGAAGGACGGTACGATCGGATAACATCCCTATAGAGATATGGAAGAAAATAGGAGCTATCGGTATTGAATGATTAGTTCGGCTCTTTAATGTGATCTTGGAGTCAGCCAAAATGTCGGATGAATGAAGATTGAGTAGGATAATTCTCTTGTACAAGGCCAAATTAGACATTCAACATTGCTAAAACTATCGAGACATCAAATTATTTAGTCATACCATGAAGCTATAGGAGAAGGTAATTGATAAGAGAATCCGGAGAGCTGCTTTTATATCGGCCAACTAATTCGAATTTATTCTTGGTAGGTCGACGACAGAAGCAATACATCTACTTTAGAGACTGATGGAAGGCTACTGAGAACGAAAACGTGATCTGTATATAATTTTTGTTGATTTGAAAAAGACATATGATAGGGGTCCTCGAGAACTCTTGTGGTGGTGCTTGGAAGAAAAGGACATTCCTATGATGTATATCAGGGTGATTAGAGATATGTATGAAGGATCCTTGATTAGTGTAAGCACAGTAGGAGGGGACACGAAAGCATTCTCTATTGGTGTTATACTACACCAAGGCTCGGCTTTAATTCTTTTTCTATTCACAGTGGTATTGAATAAACTCACTAACCATATTCAAGGTGAGGTATCTTGGTGTATATTATTTGCGGACGATATTGTCCTAGTAGATGAGACCAAGGAGGGGGTCAGTGCCAAGTTAGAACGTTGGAGAGCAACGTTAGAATCGAAGGGTTTTAGAATGAGCAGATCCAAGACGAAGTATTTAGAATGCAACTTTTCAGGTAGCCAACTGGCACAAAGGGCGGCTATAACGATTGACACTGACATCATACCACAGAATCGAGTTTTAAATACCTCGGATCCATCGTACAGGGATATGACAACATAGATGACGATATACTACACCGTATTAAATCTGGGTAGATCAAATGGTGAGATGTTTCAGGTGTTTTATGTGATAAAAAGGTCCACATAAAACTCAAGGGAAAGTTTTATAAAATGGTTATTCGACCAACCATGTTATATGGGGCATAATGTTAGCGTACTAGATGTAGACGTAACTATACGCGTTAGCTATTAGTAGCAAAAATGCGTATGCTTAAGTGGATGTGTGACATTACCCTGAGGGATAGGGTATGGAATCAAGTAGTGCGGGCCAGACTCCAGGTTGCTAATATTGTAGACAAGTTGTGTGAGAAAAGACTTAAGTGATTTGAGCATGTGTGCAGGATGCCCTCGGGTGTGTCGGTTCGAAATGGTGAGATAATAAACCTTAGTAGCTACAAGAGGAGGAAAGCCTTATAAGACTTGGAGGGAAGTAATCAAGAACGATATATCAGAGTTGTATCTCACTGAGGCAGTTATTAGATTTAGGAAAGTATGACGTGATAGGATAAGGATAAACGACACTCATTAGAATCCTCGCGTCTTTTACTTTAACGATAAGACATCCAATCCTATGTTTTTTACACCTTTGCGAATAGTTAGTTGTGATCTAAGCTTCAGGTCTAGAGTAGTTAAAGGCGGCCCAAAATTGTCATCTAAAGCCGTAGGAGTTGTCAGGGTAGGTAAGGGGCGACTTCTAGTGCAAATAGCGACAACAAGAATCAGTTTTTACACAGGGTGAGCTAATGGTCGATCTGGCCAACCAGCAGATATGTCATTTTGTCAAGTAATGCATTCCAAATCACTATATTTTTATGTGTACTAGTTCTTTAATTATTATTTCTATTTTTTTGCATCATTTTTTACTTGTCACATCTGCATATGAGTCTACCGGGAAACAACCTCTTTATTATGTAAATGTAAGACTGCGTATTATTAGACCTCCCTAAATCCCACCTCACTGCGAGACTTCATACTAAATGTGATGATAATGATAATGAATACGTGTTTGTGTGTTTATTCTTGCTTCCTTATAATATCTTTAAAAAGTTTTAGTATACCAACAAAATTAATATCAAGATCGTGGTCTGATTTTAAAAATTAAAGAAGTAAATAAAATATATTAGAATTACGTATATTGTTAAAGTATAAGCATCCAAATTTCAATCTCTTAAAAAAGTACAATACATTAAAACGAGCCTTCTAATAAATTTTTACTGCATTACAATTTTAACAGATATAACTCCTGTTTTTGTCTTGTTTTTAGTTTTTACAATGTGGTAAACGATTGCCATCCACCTCTTGTAAGATTTAAAATACAGTGCACAAAGTGTCGATCAATAGAGCTTTTTCTTGTTTGTTGCCTAGTTCGTTTCCACTAACCCAATCTGCTTTAATTGTTTCCTTAGCAACACGGTTTTGGATCCTGTTCCTTTCTGGGATCTGTCTTGGATAATAGTTTAAGCAAAAGTAGAAGGAACAAGCACAACATGAACCTGTTTCAAAGGGCAAAAGTTTCTGCTCCAGTTGGATATGAGGACAGGAGTCCTAAGCCAGGAAACATCACCATAGAATATACTTTCCACAAGGAAAGGTTTTAGTAATGACTCTTCTAGTTCTAGTCCAGAGGGAGCTCATGGAATGGGGTGAATCACAACCTTTCCGGTAGCTCGATTTGTTTCAATGTAAGAGAAGGCCTCAGCAACCTGAGAAAATGGGAACGGTCCCTTGGGATCAACTATGGTCTTTACCTTTCCGCTCTCCAAATAGGGATTCAGTTTCTTTAGAACAGCTCCATTGGAGGTAACCACAAATCTGAAACCAGGTGGTGTAACCGCACCAGTTAGGGCCACTACACTTCCTCCTTCTTTTATAGCTTTCACAGCTCTATCACATTGCCCTGCCATTTATTGTATCACACCAATCAATCACGGCAAGAATTCAAGACCTAATTCATGTATACTAAGCAAGAGGTGCACAACAACAACTTCTTTGCAATTTATATTATATATCAAGTCAGTGCATGAGATGTTTAATGTTCATAATCTGCTTATAATAGACTTGCTTGGACCTAACATTTTTAACTTTTATCAGTGTGGATACATCGTTGAGATCGTCTTAGCTTACCAATAGCATCATACACGACATCAAACTTTTCTGGCAAGTCTTCAAAATTCTCCTTTGTGTAGTCAATTGCCAAATCAGCTCCTAAGCTTTTCAGGAGCTCCAACTTTCCAGTGCTTGAAGTTGCTGCAACTTTGGACGCACCAAAAACATGTTTTGCCAGCTGCATCAGTACCATCCAAGAAAAAAATAAATAAAGAAAATAGTTAGCAAGTGTTCATATTCGACAGACATGCTTCTTTGTACTTATACAGTAAACAATGAATTCATTTGTACATAGCTTCTAAATCTTGTAGAATGAACTAGTGAGGTCAATCTGGCTTTAAGGAATGTATATATGGAGATAGATATAAATGGAGGAACAACTGTATGCACATCGCATAGAATTACAAACCTGAATCACCAGGCTTCCAACTCCACCAGCACCATTGAGAACAAGAATGGATTTACCAGCGGAGAAACCTGTCCTCTCCAGGCCTTCATACGCCGTCTCAATTGCAAGAGGAAGCCCAGCAGCCTCGACAAAATCCAAATTCTTAGGTTTCAGGGCCAATAACTTCTCTTCAACTGCAGTGTACTCTGCAAAAGATCCAAACTGTTTAGGTCGTTCCAAAGCCTTCTCATTGATGTCGCCATATACTTCATCCCCCTCTTTAAGCTCTTTCACTTGACTACCAACCTTCACCACCACACCAGCAACATCATAGCCTGGAACAGTCTACATGAAAAAGTTAAAAGAATTATTTTAGCTGATATTTTACATTCCTCATTGTTTTCACTTTTAATTCCAGCTATTTACTTGATGGAAAATAGATTATTCCAAAAAAAAACCTTCTTTTCTAGCTCTTATGCTGATTCATGGTGGATAATAAGTATGTTGAGCAAAAATGACAAGCCTCTTTTGAAAATTTTGGATAAAACATGTGAATAATTCCAAAGTCACCGCCTCCACAGTGGGAATTCTGTTGAAGGCCAGAAGCACGAGAACGATTGTTCCTTTACGGTTGCAAACCAAATTTTAGTTTCTCCACTTGTTTGCAAACGAGAATCAATTTAGATTACATTTTCTCAGTTACCAATCAGATACAACACTAAAATACTTCAAATGATAGAGAGGTGATACCGGAAGTGGAGAATCAGTGGCCTTGAACTTGCCCTGCCTTCTCTTTGCATCAACAGGGTTAAGAGCAGCAGCCACAACCTTGACCAAAACCTGGTCCTCTTTCACTTCAGGCACCGAAACTTTATCATCAAACTTCAACACATCCACGCCACCATATTCACCATAAACCCAAGCCTTCATTTCAGAGGGTATTGAGGACACTGTTACGGCTTCTGCTGACGCAGAGGCTGCCTGGGAATTTGCAGAAATTCTAAAAGTATTGCGAGAAGGCAAAGAGCTTTGCTTTAGATTGGTTAATTTCCTCTTGTTATTTTCTGGGAAAGTGAGGAAAAATCCTGGAGAAAATCGAGGGGAGAGGTTGGTCGATAGAGAGTGAAAGGTTCTGAGTTTGCAAGTTGTGGCTGTGGATGTGAATGTGGCTTCCATGCTTCCAACTGTTGAACTGCTTATCACTTCTAGTAATCTCTTTGCGTTATATAGCTTACACGTATTAACGAATAGCTTTTTGTGCTCTACATTTCTTTACCAAGTGGGGTTAAAGGATTCAGATTGGACATAAAATTCGTAACTCTATTGTATCGAACAACCTCTAAAATGTAAAATTGGCTTTCCATTGCAGCTTTCATTTGCATTTTATACTTACTTGTCTCAAAAGGTAGAATCAGCCATTCCAGCTGCCTCCACATTCGGATCCGATCAAATTGTGAAAGTGGTAAATTACAATTTATCTCGATCGACCGCCTAGCAGAGCGGCCCTTGTATTTTCGTGGTCGAGAATCGAACCTTAATCTTTGTCCTAATTTACTCTACTAAATTGCCAACCGAGTTATCCCGTGCGGGCAATAGTTTATACTTACTAAGAATGCGGGAGGTAGAGTTAAAGTGAGAAGTTCAGTGAAAAAAATTTCAATTACTGTGGATTTTGTAAGTATTTACCAAACTTTGTTTTTCATTAGGAAACAATTTTACATTCAAACTACCAATGGCTCTAACAAAAGTGGGAAGACTTCCAGTTCCAAGTCAATGGTACATTGCTGGTCAAACCTTGCAACTATCTATGGTCATGGGTTAAAGGGTCAGCCTGTGCGTCGTCTATATCAAAGTCCAAGCTCTCCGATTTCTGGTTGTCTAAAGATTATGTCTTCAGCTGATAATGATCCGTTGCCTGCCGTTGAGGCACTCCAAATTCAAGGACAGGCAGTGCCCGGTCAAGAAATCCAGGCTTGTGGCTATACTATAAACGGAACTACTTCTTGCCAATTTGCGGTATGATTTTCAAGTTGATCAGGTTTCATTATTATTATTATTTTGAATTATGATTCAAACCTCCAATATGTTGTGCTGTCAGTGGCTACGCATATCTGAAGATGGTTCCACAAATTATATTTCAGGCATGTCATTTTCTAACCTTGCAATCTACGTTTAAGCGCACAGATCAAAGATCAGAAGTTTAGCCTTATACCCTTTCTTCTTGATCTGTGCTTCAGGAGCAAATCAGCCCATCTACAAGGTGACCCAGGATGATGTCAACAGATATCTAGCTTTCGAAGTGGTGCCAATTGACAGCCGCGGCCGGCAGGTAGACAATTGGATTTTACTTTTGAAACAAGGTCTCATGTTTGCTTTGTGGGCGTTGAATTGGTTATTTATGGACCGATTTCAGGGTGAAGTTACGAGGACCATCGCCAACAATGGAAAGATGATAAGCAATGACTAGCCAAGTTCCCTTTCTCTGTTCTTTTTTCTTATTACTATACCCTATCACCGGCACTGAAAGATCAGTGTCTTTTTCAAGTGTTGAATTCAGTTTTCAAGTTTGGTTCTTTGTGGTTGTATTGGAGGACCCTTCTTGAGGTGAATTGAGAATAAAAGAAGCACATAGGATACTTAAAAATCCTGTTCCAGATTGCTCTGTAAATCCAAATCCTGTGGTGTTTGGTGGTTGCATAAGATGTTTTAGAATTGATACAGAATGTTACTTTAAGATATGAGTAATATTGACGATAGAGGGACATATAAGATAAGCTGATTCTATCACATTTATGAATATGTAAGAAAAAACTTTCAATCAAGAAATGGTTATTAAATAAATAAATAAATAAATAAGTAAACGGCGTCGTTTTCGAGTGAATTGGAATACTTTCCGTGTAAGAAGGGGATGGTCACGTGTAGTAGAATCGGCTGTATCGTAATTAGCAATCAACGGTCTCCATTCACCCAGAAACAAAAAAAAAGGGGCAGGAAGACTTTGCACTTCTAGAACGACTCTTACTCTTTACGTTTCGCATTCCATCATCGATCTGATCTCTCTCACGCAAGCACTTTCTCTTTGCTTCTGTGGACACACTCGCAATTCAGCTTTCTATAGGTGAGTCCTACTTTTCCTCATCTCTTCTTTCTCTTCTGGTTGTATCTTCTTGTGGATTTTCCT
>JANITW010000001.1:6281383-6292615 GCA_027564335.1 Erythroxylum williamsii | reverse complement strand
TCGCAACAGGGGTTGGTAGCCCCAGCACCCCCCAAGGCTGGGAATCGAACATGGGATGTAACCCATGCCCAACCCCTGTGAGGGGGGGTAGGCCGGGCCTAAGGGAGGTGCCGGAGCCCTAAGAGTGGCCCAAAACCAGTAGGGCAAAAACCAGTAAGCCGGGGTCGTAACATTTACGTCCTTTTGGACAAGAATAAAGAGACTATTTTCACTATAAAGAATCAATGCAGATAGATCCCTTTTATAATCAGGTTTTATTTTCTTATTGAAACAGAGATCTATACCGTATTCAACACAGGTTTATGTTTCTTTGCCAATTTAAGTTACATCGTGAGCTTATCGGATCGGGTTGTCATCCGGATCCACCATAATTTCAAAACAAAATAACAACATATACTTTTCTCTATCTCATCAATGACCGTATGCTTTGTTTGAGGTTGTTGATTATGTTTGACACGCCCGAACCATGAGGAGCCTCGAGAAAACTAAAACTCAAATATAACTGCGCAGTACAAAACCTGCGTTATACTTGCCCTAGCCTTCATCTAACCGTGCCTCACTATCCTCCATTCTTATCTGTTGTTAGATTATGAGATGGAATTGAAACATTATATCTCATAGAACCTAATATTATAACTCAAGTGAGGCACAATAACTCTTACTCATAGATCAAATAATGTTTAAGTAGGCATAATTTATACTTGATTTTTATATTTTCTTTTTAGTAAATACACTTGATTTTTATATTCTAAATTAAGGACCACAATTATAATTATACTCAAATATTATATTGTAACTTCAATTTATTGTAATTGCATTTTTACAATTATTGCAATAATTTGTAATCTTAGTGCCACCCATAATTCAAAAATTTAAAACTTTGATTCGTTTAAATCAATATTTTAATCAAAAATTAAACTGAAAAAATAAAAACTTAAAAAGTTTAATCGTTATTAGACTATTATAAAATTAGCATAAAATAAAAATTGAACAAAATTTAAAATTTTAAAATAAAATTAAAGAAGGAGATGACCATCTTTATGATCTATTGATAAGATTATAGTTTAATTAAAAAATGATTATTAAATAATATTTAATTTTTATTTAATTTATAAAAATTAGCCAATTAATCAATTAATTTTTAATATTAAAAATTATTAAAATAAATCAAACTTATAAATCGGATATTTCAAAACTTTTTCATTAGAAATAGTTGAAATCATGGATTCTAATTGAGAAGCAGCAGTGTTTTCCGGATAACGAAGGCGCCAAGCACTCAGAAATTGGTGGATGCCACCGTGTGTGGTGATGTTATAGTTTGATCTAATTGCAAGGTATGAGACTTGAATCCCATATTGATTAAATACAAAGTTGATATAAAATTTATAAGGACTTTGGGCTTTCTATCCTCGTAAGCTAGCTTTTGAGTGTGGCTCTCTTAAAGTCCTTATCAATGTAGTGGTGGGTTCGAGCTGTACATTTAGAGATGATGTCACAATATCCTTTTCTTTTCTAGTTCTTTTGCCCTTAACCGTTCACTGTTTTTCTCAGTTTGATCCCAACCTCTGTAGGCATTATTCTTATTTGTTATGATAATTTTGATTGTTACTCAAAAATTGTCCGTTAACCGGATTTGAACATGGATTAGAAGTAATGTACTATATAACCAAGTATAACAGAGACGAAATCTTCTGCGAGCTTTAATTGTTCCTCCAATGACCTAAGATCTTCAGTAGAATTACAGATCATGCCATGTTCACGAGCCTTTGTCCTTGTCGCTAAGGATGAAACAAATGTTTAATCATCCATATAATGCATTCAGGAAAAAAAGGGTTCACGAGAAGATTCTTAAAAAAAATATCATACAACAAAGTACAAACAAAATCACAAGCTATTCTCAATCAAACTTTTCCAGAAGATCAATGAAATTCTCCCCTTCCATATAAAAAAACACTTTTAAATATAACAAATGATGCCCGAGTCTCGATTCAATCGACAGTCAATTCTCCTTTCTCATGTTATTGGCCACTTTCACTCATATTTTTGATCTTTAACTTTGTAATTACAATTCTTCTGCTAATCCCTGAATGTCCAATGATAATAAGGTATTGAGGAAAGCAAATGAGTGGACAGACCTTTCATGGTTTGCTGATTGGGACTATAGTATAAACTTTTTACATGAAAACAGGCCGGAAAGGTAGCCACTGCGAGGATAGGGCTGAAATTAAAATTTTGTGATATTGTTTTCTTAACACTGTCACTGACTGTTTATGCAGTCTATCTTTAACTGGTACAACTGTAGGAAGTATACAATGACGCCATAAATAAGGGCAGGTTCTGAAGAACCAAGATCCTCTATCCAGTATTACTCTGTCTTATTCTGTCTTATGAAATCTCAACCATTTATTTTATAGGACCTATGCAGGGTTCACGCGAGACCTATACAGGACTCACATAAATAAATGGTTGAGATTCATGGGATACAATAAGACACCATAATATTGGACAAAAAATCTGGACTCGATTATGAAGGCATGTTCATGATAGAAAGAAGGGACTGGAGTTGTCATTGTTTTTATTCAACTACCCCAGTCAAAAGAGTTGCAGGCATATTAGAACTGTGGATGACTGGGGACACGCGTGACATTAAAGAGCAACCTTATGATATGCATCTAGAAACAACACAATCATATGTATTATCCTTGTGACTTGTTGAAAGACAACTCTTAAACTTAGTCTTGTGCCTTTTTGGCTTATAAATAATAAAAATATATCATACTGAATGTGCTTCGAATTAAACTTAAAATTCTAATGCTACGCATAACAAGACAAAACGCAGGGATCATAATTGCAAGAAGATAAAAAGGGTACCATGAATTATCAGGCTTTCATTGCTTCTATTATCAATGACTTTATTGTACACTACATTGGATCACATACAAGTGGAACATAGCAACTGTGGGAACAAAGGGACCTACGAACACCACTATCTTTGTCTGTGCATGTGGGATGTGGCTCCATTTTACTTCTTGCCACAAAACCGCTCAGAAGGAAGATAACCCAAAACTAAAAGGCTTCAACACAACAAACTAGAAAGAGTGCCTATCATTTTCCTCACTGGAGTATAAAATATGAAACATGGGTATAGCTTATTACAAGCAATGGTCTCTCCACTTAAGTATGTAGTGCCAATGAGGTGATATGCTGGCGCTGGATGTGGAGTGCACTGCAATATTAATACCGACATGTTTAAAGTTGAGACTTGCAAAATTGTATAACCAATATGAAGGTTGAGATTTCAAGTCATTCTTACCATCGAGATTAGTTTGCTAGATTGGGATTAGTCAAAATTGGAATGCATAATACTAGTCTTGTTCATCTTTTGTCCCTTAAGCTCTGGATACTTTCCCCATCTATTTAGTGCTAAGTTGATTCAGCTGACCTCGAATTTTACGTTTAGTGAAGTTGCTTTTCCATACAAGAGACATCGTGTATGCCTTTGCTGATAATTAACCCTGCATTAACTTTTAAACAAAATGCTAGTAAATCATATTTTTCATGTTATTGGGGACTTGAATATTTCATTTGCGAGAATTAAGATACTCAAGTAGAGATGACTGCTAAATCAGGAAAAAAAGAACACCTTATCCATCTTTTGTAATAAGCCAAATCTTAAATGAGTAGCCATCACGAGTAGTAAAATATTCATCGTGTAATATCCAGGCTATTAGGTGGTAAGCTGATCCATCTCTATCGATATTCATCGGATTCCTTTCTAACAGCAAACAGCTATATCGTGTAATCTGGATTGTTTCTGGTGATACTTTCCCAGATTTATGCATGTTGATCTGTATTCGATCAACCATTTACATAAGCAAATAAAATCCGGTAGTGGGTCAATTTTTCTTTCTTTCTTCCACCATGATATGAGCTCTGGGGTGGGGGAACAACATTCTGAGAATAAAAAAACGATGGAATCACTAACGTCAATGCAAAATAAATAAGCAACTTTCACACTGCTTTTCACAAGTATGAAAATCCATGATCAAGTAGGAAGATGATGCTCTCGTATTAGAGATAGAGTTGAATCCTGAAAAAAAAGAGACAATCACGTGGTCAAAAGTGCAAACGTGAGACTTATTTCGCAGGATAAACAGGGTCTTGATTTCGAGGTTTGTGTTTCTGGGACTGTTAATATAATCTTGTTTACTAGCGAGCATACTCTAAGAACATCAATAACAATGATGGCCTCCTATCTGTCTGTCCTTGGCAATGCCTCATATGTTAGAAAACGACAATACTCAACTGAGATACCATGAAAGCATAAGAACTTGTTAAGGTGAAAATAGTAGACCGCATATAATGGTTTACAAAACGACAATACTCAACCGAGATACCATGAAAGCATAAGAACGTGTTAAGGTGAAAATAGTAGACTGCATATAATGGGAGCACAACTCAAGGTAGTTGGTAGAATCTTTGGCAATCTGTCTACCCACCTTATTCAGAATTCAGAGTGTGGATTGTGACATTACATGTGGTATCGCACATGAAGTATATCGAGAAACTTTGAGATGTACATTCAGACAATTGGGTTCCTTAAAACTTCTAGAAATTGGCTGATTATAGGTAATTGTCCATTAAAAAGGGTAAAAGACACTGATTACATCAGAGCACAAGTTTATTGTAGCTAATTTAGCGATTGAAATTGGACATACTTGGGAATCTTTTATAGAAAAGGAGTTTTGTGTAACCTGAAGGGGAATTGCATAATCAACTCCTGCGATGGGGGTCTACTCGAAAGACAAGGTTTTGAAGTACTTCAGTGTTGTGGCATATGAATTGCTGAAAACATCAGTTGATAACAATGTCTTGTGGAAAGGTTAATTGCCTCCATTCTCAAGTTGCATTCCTGTTTTATCATGTTTGTTTGATAAGATTCTTTTGGTGTCAAATTTTATCGAATTTTTTACTTATTTTGTTTTATTAATTAAATGTTAGTATCTCTTTTTTTCACCCCCGGAATAATGACGTTGACTTTAAAGATGAAAATGTGAAGCCGTAACATGGAAGTCTACTTGAATCACATGGAATGATTTGTTTGTCCAGGCAATTGGCACATGTAGGCACTGTTGTTTCTCTGTTTAAAGCTGCAGCTTTATCATTGAGATAGTAATTATACCAATACAAATAGCTAAAGGAAAAAGAGTAGACTAACACTCAACGCTTCTGTGTATGCCAATAACTCCATTTGGTTTAACAATAGGCAGTCTCCTGTCCCACACTTTTATTGCATCCTTCTTCTTTTATTTGCTTTAAAGTGTAAAAGTCCATATGGTAAGTATGATGGTGATACTAAAGAAAATGGAGAACCAACTTCCTGTAAAACTAAAGTCAAACTATGATAGAATTCAAAATGAAGTGGAGACTATTATTTCACAGTCACCTTACCAAAATTTAGGGGAAAGAAAAAGTGGAAAGGACCTAGATTTTCAAGTAAATTTCAATCTGAATGGACCAGAGAGTTTAAAATAATGAACATTGGGCCACCGCTGCAGGAATATATTCTGAAAAAAGAAAGGGTTTCAGAGTGGAGTGAATACTCTTTTCCGTCACTGGAAATGAACATTTACTTCCAAGAAATCATATGGTAACATACTAAATTCAAGGAACCAACACACTGGTGTAGGCACTAGCTTTGCTATGCATGGTCTTGTCATCAGATGGTAGCTTCTTGTTTGCTCGAGGAAATCCACCTATATTTACTGTTGTTTCATTACAACATGGCCATTTATACTCAAGGAGAAATTCAGCTGTTCCATTCATTTGCAAAATGCTTTACTATTTTCATGAATCTGAAAAAAACAGTAGCCATGGGCAGAATCAAGAAATCCAAGTTCCTACAACAGAAAATGCTGGTATTATCCATAGGTATATATGTGACCTTCCACTTTGCAGCAGAATGAGGCGTCTTAGCTATTCGATAGCTAATCAAGTTATCACAATAATGGGATAGAGTCAGTACTTTATAGCTCTGATAGATCCTGCAGAAAGAACATGGAAAATTGCTTCTGAAACCCGCATTCCATGCAAAAGCAATGATCCCAAACTGCTACATCAAACTGTAGTTCTCTAGGTTTAAGTACATGTAATTTCTTTACATTTTCAATGAACGCAAAATATCGTAAGAAGGACTATGAAATAGAGAAATCTCAACAAGGAAAAAAAAATATGAAATATGATAATTGATTTATTCAGTGGAAAGCAACAAAAAAATTGGTGCTCAAGGGAGAGCCTCGCACATATTTACTAAGTAGGACCTCAGGTGCTATTCAATGGACAAAAGCAAATATCAGCAGCTCTCTGTCTAAGCGTTTAAGCACCCTATAAACAAAACCAGTAATCCTTCTGCCCTAACAATATGATCTTGCATCATCCAAAATTTGATCCCATAAATGGTATTTGACATTTGACATGCTAATTCATATAATATGTTTTCGTAGATATGGTCTTCATTGTTTTCTCTTTTTAGTGCATTCATAAAACTTACATGTTTCCAGTCACCACTCCCATGCGCTTATAATGCAAATACTGAAGATATTAATCAAGGTGATAATGCCACACTCTTTAGCACTTCTTTTTGTTTGCTTAACGAGCTTGTGCATTAGGAAAAGAATTAATGGAGTCGGTGAGTTTTCAACGTCACATGCAAATTTCTCCTCTCTGTCAAGGTTTTGAGTTCAAGTTCTTTTATCAAAAGTATGCTCAAGGAAAGAAACCACTTAATACAAGTTTCTACTCGACAAATTCTATACTAGATTTATGTGCACTTCATTTCTTTTCTCAGTGCATCAAAAACATTAAAAAAACAAAAGATGCAACTCTTACTTACTTCTTGCAAATTTTATGATTGAAAAAGGTACTTATGGATACTAAAATTTTAAGTGCATCTTACGTGATTAAATACTATATATATCCTAGTTTTTTTGGTACAATGGAGATAAATAGACATAATATTACTGTAGATAAGGAAAGTGTTAAGAATTAAATATACAACAAGAGTTCAATGGTAATAATAAAAATTATTTTTAAGAAATTCTTAGTTGATTAATATAAAAATTTTGAAGGAAAATAGGATAATAATTAACATTAATATACTAATTAATTAAAACTAATGATTTGTGTTTCAATGGAAATATTATCAGTCCCTAAGTAAGAAAGAAAATTGTCATCACATTTGCATTATCTTGTTAATAGTTGCATCAGTATGATTTTACATAGATATATAAAAGAATATAATATATGATTTTCTGCTCTATATATACGACAATTTTGATTTGAAAAAATGAGCATGAAAAATGCAATAGTAAAAATAAATTAAAGAAAAATACAACTTCGTATTTAAGACATGTTCTCTAATTATAATAGTTTTTCAACAAATTATACTTTATTTTAATAAAAAAATAAAAGAATAAATTTGAGAATTTTCTATTATATTAAAAATTAAAATTAAAAAAAGTTATAAATGTTGCATTAGAATTTGTATCAATTTTTAATTTTGAGATTTTTTTCCTTCTCTATAAACTCCTTTCATTTCAGGCTACTCTTTATTTGCTAGATTAGCAACTTGTTTTCTTGATCATATATATATATGTTTCTCCATCTTATATTTGTCTTTTGCTCCCTCCCTTCTAACCTAACTTTACTTCCTGCTTTGTACTTTTAGGTGCAAGTTTACCATTTTAAGTAACTATCAAACTTTTTATTTTCCTAGTAAAGTTGTTTCCTTACCTTTTCATGAATGGTTTCAACTTTGTTTATTGCTCCTTCATAAGCCAATCCACTTTCACCTCCTCCTCTTTCCTCACTTATCTCCTTTTCTCCACTCACTAAATAATCGTCTAATCTTCCTTTTCAATCTTCTTTTTGCCAACTTCAAAAACCACTCCCTCTGATCAACAGGCACCTTTTTTTTCATATTCTAGTTGACATAAGCTACCTGGTCCTCAGTTGAAAGTAGCGAGAATTGCTTGGCATCGAGTAGTAGGAGACTCTTCCCTCAAGTGGAAATAAGTTGTATCCCTCCTTCAATTACAAAGGAAGTGTGGTAGCCCCCTCGCTACAAACACTTAAAGTTGAGCCTTAAAATGTCCAATGCTTTGATTAGTTTTTCATAAATGAAAGATCAATGTTTCCTTTAATGTTTCAATGGGTAATAATGATCTAGAAAAAAAAAAAGAGATCTAGAGGATATTCTTGTTAGTAAGGAAGGATGCTTCATCTTCAAGCTCAACTCATCACAAGGAGTAATCAAAATTTTGGATATAAGGCCTTGGCACATCAATAATAAACCTATCTTTCTCCAAAAAATGGAGACTAGGCTTAGATATAAAGAAGTAACCTAGGAGTATGTACCCATTTAAGTGAATTTTTACAATATCCTATTAGAATATTGGTCCACAATGAAATTAAGCTACTTAAACAACTTTATTAGGAGGCTTTTGTGTCGAGAGGAAATCCTAGTAGGCATGAAACATGTTTAATATATAAGTTTATACAAAGTGGTTAAATTAAAGTAAGAACTCCACAATGTTATCATAATTATGAAACTTCAAGCAAATGATGAGTTGAGGAAGGCAAGCGTGGTGGTACAATAATTTATGGCAATGTCATTGCAAAAACTCACCCAACAAATACCACTTCTATATATAATATTGATATTCCTAGCATCCTAAAGAGCAACTCATAAAAGGCCAAATAAGGAGATTGAAAAATGTATCAAAACTTTCTATGGATAAGTAAAGCAAAAACTCCAAAAGAGTTAAAATCAAATCAGAGGAATTATGTTTAAAAAATAGGATTTATATCAATTTAGACAATACAAAAAGTCTTTTTAGCTAAAATATTATAGAGATTGATCATGGATAAAGAGGCCTTATGGTCTAAATAGGCTAATGATTATTATATTAAGAACTTTAGTCTACAGTAGCTGAAGATAGAAAGGGACCATTCTTGGAGCTTTGTCCAAATATTAAGAAAAAGAGACGTGTTTTATCCACTAATTGAAGTCCTAATAGGGGATGAAAGCAAAACCAACTTTTGGTACCATAGCTGGACTTATCAAAGTCCATTGAATGAATTGCAAGCCCTGAATCACTTA
Organism: Erythroxylum williamsii; assembly: GCA_027564335.1. Classification (NCBI taxonomy): domain Eukaryota; kingdom Viridiplantae; phylum Streptophyta; class Magnoliopsida; order Malpighiales; family Erythroxylaceae; genus Erythroxylum; species Erythroxylum williamsii. Next base: position 6,283,455 of record JANITW010000001.1, on the reverse strand, counting down.
GAATCAAGAATTAACCTAAATTCTAAAGTGAATAAAGTGATTTGAGGTAGTAGCTTGAACTATCTAATGCATTGGTAGAGGACATAATATAGTTACTTGATCCATTTAAATATTTCACTAATTAATCCTATTGTCAAATATTCAATCCTTAAGCTCCTAAAGTGCAATGGTATAAAATCATTTGAAAGTAAACCCTGATTCCTAAAGCCTCTTTTTTCAGTTGGTTAGTAGCCAAGCATAGGTTGAGAACCAAGGATAGACAATTTAGCGGCTTTAAAGATCAATTGTGTGTTTTATGCCAAATTATTCCAGAAACTATACCTCACCTCTTCTTCTAATGCCAATATTCTAATTCTGTATAGTCTATCATTCAACAATTATTGAACTATTAATGTAGACAAACACATTGGAATGAAATATTAAGGTGGGCTAATAAGATGTCTCAGAGGATGGGAGGGGATGTGCATTTCTTAAAGACTACATTCAATTGCACTGTGTATGTAATATGAAGGGACATAAATCATAGAACATTTAAAGAGATTGCATTAGAGAAGCAATTGGTAGCTTTTAACATTAGATGTTGGATAAAGGAGATGTTACATGCTTATGGTTCTTTCCAAAATGCTAGAAGCTCCATGAGATCAAGATGGAGCTTGTAAGGTGATGATAGGAATAGATTGTCCCTTTAAAAGGCTTGAACTCTATAAACCTTTATTTGATTAGTTGATTGGGGACTCAATTTGAGTATTAGTATGCATACATGCAATAATAAAGGTTAAGAATTGAATCAAAACTTATAGTTTCATGGAGGTACAAGAACAACGTAAAGATGAACTCTTAACTTATCTATTGAGTAGAGTAAATAAGGATAGGAGATTCATAGTGGAAAGTGTCTTCCTCTGCGTGATTTCACAAATGAAACAAACTTATGAAAGAATTTCAAATTTATTAGATAAGAATAAAAGCTTACAAGAAGAAAATAGTGCTGATGATCATTGGACTTTAATCTCAATCAGCCCCTTCAAAATTTTAGCAATGAACATTTTTGAAGATGATATGTTTGGAAACTTTATTTCATAATGGGAGCACTTCCTTGATCTTCAAAAAATCAAAGGCAATTAATATGTGGAAGTACTAATGGTTAGAGGTATATGTGTGTGAAAGTTAAATGACCTGTAGATGGATTAAATCTTGGTTAATTATAATTAAACCCATATATGGGTTTTTTTTATACTCAACAAGTCCTTATTAATGATATTTTTTATTTAGTTTTCAAAAAAGAACAACTATTGTAATCCAACTATTATAATAGTAGCATAGTATCATAACTTCTTTTAATGAGTACCATTAGGGCCTATATATCTTGGAACTCATGCAAGAAGTTAGCCAGTTCCTCTTGAAATTTTTATACATTTTAATTTCTCAAAAACTTATACCAATTTTGGTATTGGTATAATATGGTACTCGATAGTACTAAATACTATTTTAGATTATTTTTTAAAATTATAAGTGGTTTTTAATTTTTATATAATTAAAATTTAGATGCCTATGATGATTATAATTAAAAATATATCAAATTTTAATTTACTAACTTTATTTATGAAAATTTACATAAAACATTTATTTTAAGATGTAATAAATTTTTAAAAAATATTTAATCATAAAAATATTTTTAATTAACCCTTTATTTTAAAAATTTAAATTGAAATTTTTTTGGTGTTTGGATGTAATAACAGTACTGTAACATCCCGTTACCGATGTGAAGGGCATATCGGTAATTTGGATGGATTGAGCAATGGGTGCATTCATAATGGCATTGCACGTATAGTTTGCCTCTGCATCAGTGATAAATGAGTTAATTGCACATGCATCATAGTGACATGCATTCATGATTGTTCCAGCATTTTAATTGTGATTGTGAATTGATTGTGACTCTGAGATAAAATTGTGTTAGATATGATTATTGAGTTTGGAAATTAGAGTTGAGTGAGAATAGAGTTATTGATTATGATTGGATTGAGAATTTGAGAAAATTGAGTTAGAAAGGCTTTAAAGTGAATTAAGGGATAATC
>JANITW010000001.1:6254507-6268483 GCA_027564335.1 Erythroxylum williamsii | reverse complement strand
GCTCTATTGTCATATACTTTTAATAATCTTTCATCTATGTTCTTTCATTATTTTAGCCTTACTACTTAAGCATACATCGTTAAACATTTATGTTCATAATATCTTATTTATTATTATTTTACATTGATAAGAATAATGATTTCACATCATAAGGTAAAAAATTGGGGAATTTCAATCTAATATTTGACAATATATATACCAACCGAAGAATGTATCCAGGCAAAAATCTTTCTACATTAAAAACTGATATCTATAATCATCAAGAGCATATCAACTGATAAAGTTGAAAAGGCCAATATTCCAATATTCTGAAGCTAAGTTAAATAATCAATTTAAAAATCTAAAACTCACAGGAACACATTGCATACCCGAAGGAAGGAGAGGGGAGGGAGGAGAAAGATGAGTCGTGAGAGAAGGGGTTACCTGTCGTCTGTCGGCCGGCGGCGTTGGAGCTCTCCAATCGGCGATGCACGGCGGCGATGGAGGAACGCTGGAGGAGACGATCGGGCGGCTGGACGGAGAGGAAGAGAGGAGAGTCGCGCGGGAGAGAGGAGGAAAGGAAATGAAGAGGGTTTAATAAGTTTTCAAAACGACGTCGTTTTGCTTGAACTGAGGGGCTACAATCCGATGTCTTTACCGACCACGTTACCGACCGAAAATTTGGTCGGTAAATTCTCTCCCAGCATTCAGCGACGGAATAGTTTACCATCGCAAAACTAATTCTCCACAACCATCTTCCTCGACGGCTGTCCATTTTCCGTCTGTATTTGTCACGGTTTCCAAACCGTCGGTGATAATCTGTCGGCAAATAACGAATTTCTTGTAGTGATATCAGTTCATTAGGAAACCTAATTCCATTTTAAGGCCATGAAAATAAGTGAATTTTTAAAATTAACTAAAAGATTAATGATATTATAAGATAGAAGAATGAAAATGGCAAGAGGATGCATATAACAAAAAAGGGTTAATTACCAAAAAAAATCTCAAACTTTGTTCAATTTTGCAATTATAAGCCAAACTTCAAAAAGTAGCAATAAAATGTTTAACTTTTTAACTTTTTTTTAATTATACTACAGCATTAGTCTTTTCGTTAAGTTTACTGGCGTGACTTGTCACGTGTCATAAACCTTGATTATTAAGACACATCAGCCAAAATTAACACAACAGATGCAAATTAATGAAACGACATCGTTTAGTCACAAAACTAAACGAATTGTTGTTTTAAAAAAAAAAAACCTAAATTAGTTCTCACCTCCCTTTGTTTAGTTTGTTCTACCAACTCTCACACCTTTTATTCAGTTTATGCAGCTTCATCTCTTCGTTATCTGTTTGTTCTATTGATCCTCTGAGCTTCTGGATGCCCTAAGTTACTCTCGCATCGCAGCACACAACACATTAAGTAATTCATCTCTTTGTTGCTCTCTGGGTTAGCTTTCTAGTTATATGCATGTCATGGGTAATTAAGCTTTAATATTTTGTTCATGGGTTTGGTTTGGTTTATAGTTTTTTTTTTTACTTTTGGACTTGAAAAGTTGGATTTTTGCATATAGATGGTATGATGAGTCTTTTTCTCATCTACAGATGCATTCTGGTATGTTGATCTAGCCTTCAAGTTTGTTTATAGATCTAGTTGTTGAATTCAATTGTTAAGATTATACTTTCAATACATCAAGACTTTTGGATCTTGAGACCTAGGTTTTGTTAGGTTTATCATTCTTAAGTTCAGTGGATTCTTTTTCTTCCTTGATAAGTATTTTCTTTCATCACTATTTCAGGTTATACTTAACGCATAAAAATGGTGAAAATTTGATGCGTCAGAGTTGCTTATTTATTCACAATGAAGATGTTCTTGTTTACATAAATTTATTCTACAATGATTACAAGCACTTTTTCTTTACATTTTTACAATACATAGGTATGGCTAATTACTGATGCGAGCTCAGATGATAGAAAGTCACTTATAGGCTATATTACTGATGCGAGCTCGGATGATAGAAAGTCACATGTAGGTTATATATTTGTGTTTGTAGAAAGTGTCTTTTTGTTTTGGAAAAGCTATAGAAAATATGTTGTAACTCCTACCTTAATAGCAGAAAATTTAACTTATTTTGAAGTTGGAGCTGAAGCCAAATGGTTAAAAAAAAATTCATTCGCTGGTTAAGATTGTTAACTATATTCCTAAGTCAATAAAATTATATTGTGATGACTCATATGTAAGAACACAAAGAACATAGACAATGCAAAGTATATAGAATTGAAGTACATTGAGATTAAAAGATGGGTTGATAATGGTGATGTTAAGTATGATTTACTTCTCTTTAGGATTTCTAATTGTCCCAATTTGAGATTTCTTAGTTGTTGCTTTTCTTCTTCTTAGAATATATATCATTTTGTATTCAATCACACTTTCCCTTTATATATGTTGGTAAAATTTGAATTTCATTATGATGGAGTATTGTAAAGGCACAATAATAACTATATTGGTGGCAAGATTAAAAGGAAGAAAGATATAGGTATTGATGAATTTAGCATGTTAATTCTAAAAGGAATTTCCGAAGATAAAGGACATAAAATAATATATATTTTTTAGAAATTTCCATATGAGTCGATGAGAATCTTGATGGATTTAAGCTTATACCATGACAAGGACGTGTTGGCTATATGCTCCAACAAATGGAAGATTTGAATTATCAAAATGTTAAATATACTAGTATCATGATTATGAGCATCATGCAACAAATGGTGAAGAATTAGACTTTGATATTCTCAATGAATTTGATGACAAGGATAAGGGGTTGCTTCAAGTTCAATTGGAGCAAGATGAGGATTTCATTGTTATATAGGATAGTGATTTTGGAGATGATTTAGTTAATGAGGAGTTATTTGCAGTTGATGATAAAGAATATATTTCTGTGAGAACAAATGAAAAGAGATGTGGGAAAAATTTATATTTAAATGCGACAATGTTGCCGATGGGGTTGGAGGTTATGGAAAGAATTTCAATGATGAAGGTGATCATTCTAAAGATACGGGAAGAGAAGAAGAAGTTCACATTGTACAAATAATGAATATGAGGATAGTGATGTTGAAATTCAATCACCACTTTGTAGTGATGATGAAGCATCTATTCCAAAGAAGAAATACATTGTTTTTAATCCAAAAGTTGATATGACATATTTTAAGTTTAAAATTGAAATGAAGTTTAAGGATGAGATGTAGCTAAGCGAAGTAATAAAAAAGTATCCAACTATAGATGGGTATAATGTTTCAATGGCAAAATCTAACGTGAGAATGGAAGTAGTTTGTGAGGCATAATGTCCTTTTCGAGTATATGCTAGTTGGATTGGAAATGAGAAAACATTTGCTATGAAAATAGTAGATTACAATCATAACTGCAATAAAGTGCAAAGAAACAAACAAGTTAGCAGGAAATGGATAGTAAATGAATTCTTACATAAGTTTAGGAGGAACCTAAATTGGCTTATTATCAAAATAATGGATGATATCCAATCAAAATATACACTATAGGTCACTAAATCTTAATCTTATAGGGCGAAGTGTACAATGATCGATATATTTGCTAGTTGTCTATAACTGAATTGAAAGAAAGTGTCTATAATAGAAGATTTTTTGTTATCTTAGTATTTACTTCTACTTTTTATATTTAGCAAAATTGGCTAGATTAGAGATATACACATCGTAATAGCTTTACAAAGCTATATACTGTGTAATAGCTTTCTAAAGCTATGCACCTGTTTTCAATGGTAAACATAACAACTGAATATTATAGTAGGTTCAACTCATTTTTAAACCTTTAAAATAATCCACATTTACTTGCACCTCATAATAAGTTGTTAATTAATAATCAAGAAACAATGAAGCGAGCGAGAGAGAAAGATAGTGAGTGTGTGAGAGAGAGAGAACATCCAAAGTAAACATAACAACTTAATATTATGATGGTTGGTGATTGAAAAAAAACAAAAGAGTCTGAGTCTTACATTTGCTCTTCTAACTATTACAATATCTCCATTCTTGTCATACTTACATATGGCATCCAAACTATGAAATCACGTAGGACCTAAAAAATAAACATATAAAATTACAATAAAATATCATTACCCTATCCCTCATTTAAATGATATGCTTGATGAGTTGCATGGTGCTTGTATATTTTCTAAAATTGATCTTAGAAGTGGGTACCATTTAATTCACATAAAAAAAGGGTGATGAGTGGAAAACTACTTTCAAACTAAGTTTAAGTTGTATGAGTGGTTAGTTATGCCTTTTGGCTTGACTAATGCACCTAGTACTTAGTTATGCCTTTTGGCTTGACTAATGCACCTAGTACTTTCATGAGTTTGATGAATCATATGTATCGTCCTTTTATTGGAAAGTATGTGGTTGTCTATTTTGATGATATTCTAGTGTATCCCAGGAGTTTAGATGATCATGTGAAACGCTTGCATGATGTGCTTAAACTTTTAAGAGAAAATAAGCTTTATACCAATTTAGAAAAATGTTCCTTTTGCATGGATACTGTTGTCTTTCTTCGTTTTATTATAGGTGCTAAAGGACTTAAAGTTGATGAAGAGAAAGTGAAGGTAATTAGAGAATGGCCAACTCTCAAGAATGTGAATGAAGTTCGAAGCTTCCATGGCTTGGCTAGCTTCTATCGGAGATTTGTGAAGGATTTCTCTACTATTGCGGCCCCTTTGAATAAATTGGTAAAAAATGTGATTTTTAAATGGGGTGATTCACAAGAGGTTGTTTTTAATACCTTGAAAGAAAAATTAACCAATGCTCCTCTTCTTATTCTTCTTGGTTTTTTTTTAAGTTTTTGAGGTTGAACGTGATGCTTTTGAAATAGGCATTGGTGCTGTTTTAATTCAGGATTCTAAACCCATTGCTTATTTTAGTGAAAAACTAAGTATTACTGCTTTAAATTACTCCATTTATGATCAAGAGTTGTATGCTTTAAAAAGATCTTTAGAGACTTGGCAACATTATTTGTGGCCAAAATAATTTATGATTCATTCTGATCATAAAAGTTTGAAATTTCTAAAGTCCCAAGGTAAATTGAACAAGGGACATGCGAGGTGGCTGGAATTTATTGAAATTTTCTTCATGTTATTAAACATAAACAAGGGAAAGAAAACATTGTGGTTGATGCTCTTTCTAGGAGATACTCTCTTATTAGCTCTATACATGCTAGATTACTTGGTTTTGAGATCTTGAAAGGCATGTATGAATCTGATTGTGACATGCAAAAATTTGGAAATCTTGTGAAAAACATGGTAATGATAATTTCTATAGGTTCGATAGATTTCTATTAAAAAAAGATAAACTTTGTATTCTATCTTACTCTATGCATGAATTACTTGTTAGAGAGACACATGGTGCTAGATTGATGGGTCACTTTAATGTTGAGAAAATTTTAGCTCTTTTACATGAACATTTTTATTAGCCTAACATGAGAAAGGATGTTGTTTCTATTTGTGCTAAATATATTATTTGTAGGCATGCAAAATCTAAGGTTCAATCACATGGTTTATATTCTCCGTTACCCGTCCCCTCTATCCTTAGGTTGGTATTTCTATGGACTTTGTGTTTGGATTGCCTAGATCATCTAGTGGAAATGATAGTATCTTTGTGGTGGTTAATTGATTTAGGAAGATGACTCACTTTATTGCTTGTTCTAAAACCAATGATGTTGTTCATATTGTTGACTTGTTCATTAAAGAGGTTGTAAGATTGCATAGGTTGCCAAAGACTATTATGAGTGATAGATAAGTGAAATTTCTTAGTCACTTTTAGAGAACTCTATGGAATAAACTTGGTACTAAACTCTTGTTTTCTACTATTGCACATCCTCAAATGGATGGTCAAACTGAAGTGGTAAATAGAACTTTGATAACATTGTTGCGTGTGATCATCTAAAAGAACTTGAAGAATTGAAAAAAGTGTCTTTCACATATTAAGTTTGCTTATAATCGTGCTCTTCATTCTTATACTCAACTTTCTCCTTTTGAAATTGTTTATGGGTTTAGTCCTTTGACTCCTTTGGAAAATTTTCCATTGCCTTCTAATGAGTTTACTAACCTTGACGGTATGAAAAAAGCTAAATTTGTGTAGAAGTTACATGCTAAAGTTAGAGTCAATATTGAGAGAAGAAATGAACAATATGCAAAGCAAGCCAAAAAAAGCCGAAGACGTGTTATATTTGAACCTGGTGATTGGGTTTGGGTGTATTTGAGAAAGGAGAGGTTTCCTGAACAAAGGAAATCTAAGCTATAACTAAGAGGAGATGACCCTTTTCAAGTTTTAGAAAGGATTAATGATAATGCTTATAAAATTGATTTGCTTAGCTCCTATGGTAATGTTAGTGTTACATTCAATGTATTTGATTTATCCCTCTTAGATGCTGCAAATTCGAGGACGAATTCTTTTGAGAAGGGAGGGAATGATGGAGAACCATAGGCATGTAAAAGACAAGAAGAGAAGCATCCATAGTGTGATACGCCTTAAGGAAGCCTAGGATATGACTTGCATAGACATAAGCTTGCAAAAGGAGGCTTAGGAGCTGAAATTGGATCATATTTGAAGTTTGCATGTTCAAGGAAAGGGGATGAACGAAATTCCCATATCAATGGCCCAATATTCAAATCTAATATTCCTAAAGATCCATTACAAGATGTTAAAGGCCTAATGACAAGAACTAGGGCCAAAGCAATGAAGCAAGCATTGAATTGTTTAATCCAAGACCTTCAAGAGATAAAACCCATATAGATTTTATATCATAAAGGTCCAAGAGGCATTGTCTTACTCCTTAAAGCCCAACATAAAGTGTCCAAAGGCCCACATGGAGTCCAATTGGGAGAATTCACTTGAAATACGACGTGACAAGCATGTGCCATTTAAAAATAAGGATAAGGACGTGATCTATAAGATCCAACATGTTCAGATCATGTTTTAATTAATTTCCTTTTTGTTTTCCTTGAAATAAGGTTATTTAGTCAACACCTTTCTAAGTTTATTTTGTTTCTTTTTAGGGATTGATTTGTTTCCTTTTATTTAATTCTTTTTTAGGACATTAAATTAGGTAAGTTTTCCTGTAAATAGGCACCCTTTATGTACTTTGAAAGGGGATTTTTCATTCAGAAATAATATTGAAAGCTTTCTTGCTTTTTTTGTATTCTTTGAGAATTCTTGACTTATCAAAGGAGTGGTCTTCCTTTATGACATCTCAAGGTTAGAGTTCCAAGAGACAAGTTCTCTTAGAGTTCTTTCCATTGATCAACATTCTTGCTAGGGTTTTAAGAGACAAGTTCTCTTAGGGTTCTTTTCATCGATCAACATTCTTCTAACCTCCCATTTTCTCTTTGTATTCTATTTCTATCTTTTCAATTTTGTTTCTTGTGATTTCATGTGTTTGCTTGATTTTGGCCATTTCTAGGTATAGCTCCATCTTATTGAAGGTTCTTTAGGACAAGTTCCTATTAGGTTTGCCATCAAATGTTTTGACTTGATTTATACAAATTTTGAAAGGTTAGTTAGTAAATTGAAAATTTTAAAAACGTGTAGCACTAAATTAAAAAATTCAAAATTTTAAATACTTTTGAATATCTTATTTTCTATATTTAACTTATTAATTTTAAGATGCAGAATGTGATTTTTAATAGGTAAACTAAATATATAAAAAATTAAGTTCAAATTAGATAAATTATATATGAATTATCATCGCCATACTATTTTAAATATGATATACATTATAAATATTTGTGTATCTCTTAGACAAATATAAAATGCTGATATAATGAAATTGAGATAGATATTCATTCGATTAATTATCCAAGATATGTATATAGAATTCACTCTAAAATCTATTCTTTTATTTAGGAGTTGTTTGGTTTCACTTCTATTTTTCTGTTGTAATTTTTAGTTTTAATTTTTTTTTTGTTTTTCTTTCAAATAAAAACAACAACATGCTTGGTTGTTAATATCAATATAGTTATATTTTTATTATTGATGATAATTAATTATTAGATAAAAGTTAAAGATAAATTATTTTTGATTAATTAAATTTATTTTAGTTTTTATATAATATTTATTAATAAATTATCAATAAAATTATATATTTTTTAAATAAATAATTTTAATTTAAATTTTATTTTAAATAAATTTATTTGTTTAATCAAAATTTATTTGAAATTTATATATCTTGAACATATTTTAAATTTAATTATAAAAGTTAAATAAAATTATTAAATACAATTAAATTATTCATAATTTTTATTAATACATTTAAATTAATTTAATATTTAATATGTAATTATTCATAATTTTTGTTAATAATTAATATATCAAGTAATTAAATAATATTTATTTAGTTGATACTAAATGAAATTATAAAAAAGCCACTTTTGTGGTTTTCATAATTTTCAAAACTAGAAAAAAGTAAAGTAAATAATAGAAACTAAAAATTCAAAAAAATAAAATTTTCTTACTAAATTTGAAAACAAAAACAAAAAATAAAAAATAGAAATAGAAAACTTAAACCAATACAAACCCATGAATTTTTTGATTGTGGGCATCTAGTTTAAAGCTTCAGGCTGATGTTCCAATGGATGTTCCTAAAACAAACCGGCCTTTTCTTGTCAGCCCATGTTTTGATCAGGCTCAAAAATAATAAACCCTTTCTCCGAGCACTACAAGGGACGGGGAAGGTTTTGGAGAAAGAAATATGGCTGCAAGGAGAACCCTCCAATTTTCTTCCACCTCTGCAAAATGTATTCTTTCCAACTCAACAACATACTCCTCAACTTCTGCTTCAAAAGTTGCTAACTTTAATGGGATCTTCACTTCCAGGCCCTGCTCTGTTTCTCGATTTAGTCTCCAAAAACTCATTTCTTCCAGGTTAGTTTCATCATTCACGTATTGGTGTATATCAGTATTTTCTTATGCCCTTTAAAATTTTTGTTTGTTATTTTAGTTATAAGGTCTTAGTTTGAAAATAAATCCCATTTGCAGAGAGATCTGAAGGGAAATAGAAGGCATTGTTGAAGTACTTTTTTCTCCTTTTTACTTTCTGGGTAGCAAGTGTTGAGTTAGACAACTTATATTCAAACTTGAGATTCTGCTCTTGTACCACTGGTGTCTTTTTTGTTGGTCTTGCGGTTCCTAGTGATTTCTTTATAGCGAGGTACAACTTGTATATAATACTATCAGAATCCTGACTCTGTTAATTGAACGGATATTTTAGGTTTCCCGTGGAATTGGGCGGTGCACTGTCTTTAATTCCATTGCATAGTGTTACCGCCTCTGCCCTTTTCACTTCATTGCTAACACTTCACAATGACAAGTGGGGATGTCTATCAGAGGGTAACTCTTCCAAACTTCCATTTCTGCTCTTTATATTGTTTTACCTTGTGTTCTAGTATCATGGAATAAAGCAACAATGATAATAACATATCTCCCATTGTAAATGATTGGCTGGACATGAGAGTAGGTGAATTTTGTTTCAAACTTTCATAGATTGTTCAAGTTTTAATGCCCGATGCTAGGAAACACTAGCCTCAATAAATTTGTTTTAGTTTGATTCTTTCAGGAGTTAAAATGTCCTGTTACCCTGCTCTTTTTTATGGCTTTACCAAGAACTATTTGTGACCTACAACTATCTAGAGGAGGTAAAAATGTCTTTTGAATCAGATAGTTCAAACATGATTGAACGGTTCGTACTGGAATCCACTGCTTGACAAGCTTGAAATTTAGTTGATGTGGAAGTAATCAGGAATCAGCTCATATAAATGACCAAACCACCAAGCGCAATATGAGATCTTGACTTTTGACTGAGATCAGCTGGACGTTTTCTTCCATATTCTGCAGCTATTATTGTTACCTTTATTGTTCATATTATTTTTCCTGTCTCCTGATTAGAATGACTGAGTAAACTTTATGTATCTCTTTGCAGGATTTGCAACACCTCTATAACACTGACCATGGACTCTTGTTATAACCACAGGAGATTTCGTTTGATATTATGTTTCTGGATTAATCGTTACTGGGAATGGTGATAGATGTCAATCTCATGATCCTATATTTCATGAAACTAGATTTTTGAAACATGTCTTGTTGTTCAATAATTGGCCAATGAGCATATTAACTTTTGCATCCATATTTCTTGAACTGGCCTTCATTTCTCGCCCTTTGAATGATTAATGATAGTCCCCTCATACGGTGATTTTCAAGAGCTTGTATTAAGTATGAATGTAATTTGAGGTCGCTTGGCAATATTCCTAGAAGTTGTTGAATGATTAATAATAGTAGCAAGTGTCCTATAGTATGGATGCAATTTGGGCTCGCTATACAATTTGGGTTACACATTTAGGTTTCAGATTGAGTCGGATTATAGAGTTTGAGTCCAAGTTCAGCCCGAAGTCCATTTAACTTGGATCGAGATTGGTGATTTGAGGATGGGCTGAATTGGACTGTAGGAAGATGTCATGCCTAATTCTTAGCAGTTGTTGACCCCAAGACTTCTTGATCCTTTGCAAAGTGAGAAGTTTGGACGAAGTGAAGTGAAGTTTTTAAGTATTATGTTATATATTAGTGTCAATGTGGTATAAGTTTATTATTGTGAGTTTTATTTTATCAAGTGTATGTTATGTGATAGTGTGAAACTTGTATGCTTGATTAAACTTAAATTGATTTTAATATATTTCTTTAATTCTATTTAATTTTAATAAAGCTTAATTAGACCTATTAATCCTAATTTATTCTAAGATTATATTTTTAGCTTGGTTCAACAAATAGTGGTAATTCTTTTATATAAAACAAATACAGATAATGATACTTTTAACTCTCTATTACAGACAATTTCTAATTTTGGTATCTTTATTTTTGAGTTTTCCAATATTGGTGTTTTTCTTATTCCAATCCTTTTCATCAAATGCCTCAACAAAAGTTAAAAAAAGGGTGGATAGATTTCCAACTATTTGATACGAGCTTTTCAAAAAAAGACGTAATATTTGAATAATGACACCTCTAAATTGAAGAAAACTATAATATGGTTTAACTTTTGGGATTGTTATTGTGTTGACTATTTTTCATCTTCCTCTTTACAAAACAAAAGGCAAACATTTATATCGTTATGGTTAAACTTACATTAGTTAAACTTACAAAGGACTTGTAATAATGACGAATGTCGACTTGCTTTGATTTTAACTTTAGTATTTCCTTATTATTTCTCTTTTTGTTGGTGAGTATTTCTTCTTTTTGACTTATTTGGACCTTCACTTTTAGTCATCCCTTTACAACTTCTTTTATCTACCTCTGCCTTAGACACATCTAAATAGAGTTGCAAAGTACTAATCTATTTATAATGGCACTTTATTTTGAAGTAAATAATTAACATGACATGAATATAAATATATCATAAAATAAGATTCAACTATTGGTGACTAAGTTGCCTATTACTTTGAATAGGATCAATATATTCACCTTTAACATTAGCTTTATTGTCCACCAATCTCTTTTTTTTTCTTATCTTTCCTTAAATGTTCTATCCTCTTACAATTCATCATCATAAATGAAATCTTCTTCTTCAACTACCATTGATGTAAGGTATTCCTCATTACTATATTCTTTTTAATGTCTTTGTCATCCTTTTAAGATTTTGGTGGAAAATTCTCATTTTTTTAGCTAATATATCAACACTTTCTTCTTTGTCTTCTTCAAATACTAGTTTTGATTTACCTCTTGGTGATTTTCTAGTAGGCACTCTTTTTTTCTTTTTGTTACTCTCTTTTATGTAACTACTTTCTTCTTTTTACTTCTTAGAGTTCTTTAATTTCTTGTTACAATTACTTCTACATCAGTGTTACCCTTTTTCTTACCCTGCCTTACTTAATTAGATGGACGTCCTCCTCGATTTCTTTATATGTCATTCTCACATATACTATTTTACCCTTAAGTGAAAACATATAACACAACTTAGCAAAGGTTTATTAGTCATTGCATAATTATCTTAAAGTCATCATTGGAGTCTTTTCTTAGAATCATAAAGTACATACCCTTAATGTCATCTTGAGCCCTTTATAATTTAACTTGAGCCCTTTATAATTTAACTTAATTAAAACCATCCCATTGACCAAACTTATCTACATCAATAATTTTATGTTGCCCAGTAACTAAGGATGGAAATAAACTGGGTTAGTCAGGCTCAATTCACGTATGGCTCAAACCAGCCTAAAAATTTATCCTAGGCCTATATCCAACTGATCAACTTCGGGCTTAGGAAGTTTCAAACAGTCTAAAGCTTATTCAAGCTAAACCAGGTTCGAAAACTCTAGATCTAATAATGAATGAACAATGAACAAAAGATAATTTCATTATTCCAGTTACGTTGTTTATTTGTAACTGGCTCTATGGTAAATGATACTTTTTGTGGAATTCCAAACTCTGGAGGAATTTAAGCTCTATCTTATGTTACATTGGAGTTTGCCTCCAATAATTTACTAAGCTCATTTTAATCAGTTTTCTTTACCTAGTTCCCTATCTTATTGATTTTCACCTCATTGTCCAATTCCCAAGTATTTTGTAACCCCTTTTTCAAATCATTCTACCTGGTAGCCCCTATGCTTTGCCTTACTGCTAAAGAGTTAGTCACCATTGGTAAGTAATCTTGACATAATCCTCGTTGAGAATATCATTGTTACCTATCTTTATTAAGAGGATCTTTTTATGGAGCTTTTTTCCTAATTCTACACCACACAAATACGAGCCTACCCAATATTTTTTACGGAAACAATTTGATTCATCTATCCTAATGGGATTACCAATGTAACTTGCTAAATGGCTGAGACAATTTGTGGACCAATACTCTAGTAGAAAGTTATAGATATTAACCCACAATGGTATAAGTTTTTCTCTAATTGTCACAAGTTTCATCCTTGGTTACCAAAAGTTCAAGAAATATATGTCTACCATATAAATACAAAAAACCATCTTTTAATACCTTCTTTGCTTCTGCACTAGATGAGAATTTAAAAAGGAAGAAATTGTCTTCACTCAAGAGGGTTTCTTTAAGTCCCAAAACTTTTAGCAATGCCAAGCCTAGTTTTAGATCATTGGAAAAACATATCTTTTCTCTAAAAAGCTACCAATTAAGGTTGTATTCTACTTACTTATCCCCTTCTTAAGCACGTCTATAGGAGGTGTTATAACTAGAGACCCTTAAGATTAAATAGAGGGTAGTGTTGCAAGCTAACCTTATTAGATTCCCCTAGCCTATTTCTAACCCCTAGAGTTCCTTGCTTGAGTTGTTGGATCCCGAACTTTTCTTCGAATATAGAAATATGAAATGAGAAATTTTAGCGATTATTCATGTGTAAAGAAAAGAAGAATTCTTGCATTTGAAATGAAGTAGAAAAGATAGTTAGGACAAGATAGGTTATATGTGAAATATTGGAAGTTATAAGTTGAAACATGATCATTGAATATGCTTAGGTTTTTCAGCCATAACTTTTTCTCTAGTTATCCGAATAAGATGATTCTTAATTTGGATTAAATTAGATAAATAAGGCTACAAATTTTATGAAGGAAGTGGGTTTCAATTTAGCCTTTAAGAATGCCAATTTTTGTATGGAATTAAATCATAGGAAAATATGTTAGCATAATGATAGTCTGAAAAGTTTGGAGTATAACTTTTGGTGTAGTGATCCAAATTAAATGATTTTGGTGGAGTTATGAAATTGAGACAATAAGGAATAATTTTCTAGAAGGAAGTTTTAGCAAATTCCTTCAATTTGATGGTTAGAAAAATGTCCTAAAGTAAGCATGATTTTAAGTAGATTTAAGGGGCAATTTTGGAAGTTTACTTAAAGAGTTAAGTTATAAGGCATGTATGGAGGGACAAAAGGGTCATTTAGCATTCATTAAAGGCAAGAATTAAGGGCTGTCATTTTTTTAAAAGGTGAAGC
>JANITW010000001.1:6197351-6209958 GCA_027564335.1 Erythroxylum williamsii | reverse complement strand
ATCTACTTTTCATTTGTATATTTCTCTTTGTTTGTCATCAAAATCATTTAATACGTGAAGTCTGGTTTGACTTAACATCAAGGACTTCATTAAATCAATTTAAGATCAACATCAAATCTATAAATGTATGAACATCGAAATAATGAAAATTGTTTTTATTAATCATAAAATGATTTGTCTAATAAGTGTTAAAGGTGATTGCCTTTAGAACACTTCTGTAGCAAACTCTCACTTGCACTAAAGCTAATCACCTTGATATCTAATACCATAGGCTTGTACATGAAACAAAACTCTTTTGAAAAATAGGCTTAGTCAACGAATCAACTATATTATGATCAGTGGAAACTCTCTCCATCTTGACATCATTTCTACCAATGATCTCTCTAATCAAATGGTAGCACCTAAGTACATGTTTGGACTTCTAATGAGACCTCAGTTCTTACGCCTATGCTATAGACCCGTTGTTGTCACAATATAACTGCACTGGGTCAGTGATGCTTAGAACCACATCAAGTTTCATGATGAACTTCTTGATCCAAACTACTTCCTTTGCCGCTTCTAAAGATGCAATATACTCCACCTCTATCATCGAATTACTAGTCGTCTCTTAGTTGGAACTTTCCAACTGACTACACCACCATTTAGTGTGAATAAATATCTAGATCAGGATCTAGAGTCATCTCTATCGGATTGGAAGTTGGCATCAGTTTACCCGCTTGCCATAAGATCACCTTCTCCATATACCAAGAATACATCTTTATTTCTTCTCAAGTACTTAAGGATAATCTTGACAGCTACCTAATGACCCTCATCAGGGTCCAACATAGTGTACATGATTGATCCTATAGCCGAAGCATAAGGAATCAAACTCATGCGAGTCCTTTCTTCTTTTGTCTTTGGACACATAGATTTAGAGAATTTAATCCTATGTACTATAGGAAGATAACCTCTCTTGGATTGCTCCATACTAAACCTCTTTAGCATCTTGTCTATGTATGTAGACTGAGAAAGACCAAATAACCTCTTAGATCTATCTCTATAGATCCTTATCCCTAAAATATAAGTTGCCTCTCCAAGGTATTTTATAGAGAAGTTCTTAGCTAACCAAATTTTTACTGATTGTAAAGCTAAGACATAGTTTCCTATTAGCAATATGTCATCTACATACAGTACAAGGAACACATCTCACTAACCTTTTTATATACACATGACTTATCTAGATTTTGTGAGAAACCAAACTCCTTGATTGTCTCATCAAATCGAATATTCAAAGCCCTAGATGCTTGCTTCAATCCATAAATAGATTTCTGATGCTTGCATACCTTTTTTCCATTCATGGATATAAAACCATCAGGTTGTGTCATATACGCATCCTCGCTTAGATTTCTATTAAAGAAAGCAGTCTTCACATCCATTTGCCATATCTCATAGTCAAAATGAGCACCAATGGCTAGTAGTATCCCAATGGATTTAAGCATAGCTACTAGGCTAAACATTTCGTCATAGTCAATACCTTGCCTTTGACGATAACCTTTAGTTACAATCCTAGCTTTATAGGTAACTACATTACCCTCCATGTCAGTTTTCTTCTTAAAAACTCATTTACACCCTATGGGTTTTATCTCTTCGAGTGGGTTAACCAAATTCCATACTTTGTTTTCATACATGGAATCCATTTCAGATTTCATAGTTTGAAGCTATTTGTCATATTCTAAACTCTTTAGAACCTCCTCATAGGTAGTAGGCTCATCATCTTCTATTGAGCAATATGTTGTTAAGTTTACTTATGAGAAATCCACATCTTTCGGGAACATGGCATATCCTACCCATCCTACCCAACCTACGAACTTCTTGTGTGTCAGAAGGTTGAACTAATGTTTCATCTTCATGAACAATAATCTCGAGTCTAGATAGTTGATCTGCGTCTATTTGAGCATCTTGAACTTCCATAAGTTCAATTTTGCTCTCACTATCTTCTCCTAAAAGAAACTCTTTCTCTAAAAAGACAATATGTTTTGAAACAAATGCTTTTTGTTCCAAAATATGGTAGAACTGATATCCTATAATTTCCTTAGGATATCCTACAAATAGATACTTATCATATTTAACTTCAAGCTTATCTGACTGAATTCACTTCACATAAGCAGGACAATCCCAAACTTTCAGATGAGAAAGATAGGGTTTATTATTAGTCTATATCTCATATAAATTAACGTCAACTGACTTGGATGGGAATTTGTTTAATACATAAATAGAAGTTTCAAGTACATACCCCTAAAAGGATTTTGGTAAATTTGCTAAACCCATCATAGACCTTACCATGTCTAATAAGGTTCGATTTTTCCTCTCAGCCACACCATTGTGTCGTGGTGTGTAAGATGGAGCCTACTAGGACAATATTCTATTATCCCTGAGATAATCCAAAAACTCTTTGCTTAAGTATTCATCACCTTGATCTGATCGAAGTGATTTAATAATTCTTCTAAGTTGTTTCTCAACTTCATTTATGAATTCTTTGAACCTTTTAAAGGCTTCAGACTTGTATTTTATAAATACATATACCCATATCAAGAATGATCATCGATAAAGGTAATGAAGTATATGAAACCACCTTTGGCATGTATGGACATCAGACCACATACATCAGTATATATTATGTCTAAAAGTCCACTAATTTGTTCACCTTTTCCCTTAACTTAGTAATCTTACCTAATAAGCAAGATTCACAAGTGTCATATGATTCATAATCAAATGACCCTAAATTACCATACTTGTATAATTTAGACATGCATCTCTCACTTATATGGCCAAGGCGACAATGCCATAAGTAAGACGATTTCACATTATCTCGTTTTATTCTTTTGTTATTATTGATATTTAGAACCAGATTAGACCTATCCAATATATATGTACCATTGCACAACTTACCCAAAGCATATAACATTCATTTCAAATAAATTGAACAACCATTATTACTGAAATTTAAATGGAATCCAGCTTTATTAAGACTAGAAACAAATATTACATTTTTATTCAAAGTTGTTGGGGTTAAGTAAATATAGTGCCCTAGAAAGCAAGTTTATTTACATAAAACTTCATCTTCTTCCAGTTATTTTTGTAATGAAAATATTTATTATTAATAAAACAAAAGAGTTTGGTTTTATTTGTATGACCATTGTATAACTAGTCATAAGGTAGCAAGATTATTTTGAAAGTAATATACATATACATGGAGATGTATGGGAAACAGGTATATTATTATAATATAAATTAGTTGATTCACAGTTGAATAATTAAGTTGATCACTTGATTATGGTTTATATTGTAGTGTTGTGATTTATCTCCGTGTAAGTAAAGGAGTCTACTTCAAGGGAATGATGAGTTTCATATCATGATAGTAGTTGGCTACCGATAATGGCACTATTAAATGAATCTGAAATCACGTATATTTTTTAAAGATTAAAGTAGGTCGTTTCTTTAATCTTAAAACTTACACTTTAGAATTCTTTTATTACGAACCACAATCTTGATGATTAGTGAACTCATGTATCCATTATAATTCTTTATATGATCATAATGGATTTTTACAGAATATCAATCTAGTGTCAACATGTTGGAATTATTAATTAAAACATGTAATAGGAACATTCACTCAAATAAAGAGTTTATAGTGATATCAGCACTTCTAGATATTTTACAGAGATTGATGATTAAACTAGCGTCAATAGTTTGATAGACTAGCTAGCCATCAAGTCTTAACAACAAGATAAGATCTTGTGTGTTAATCACCATAAAGTGTGAAGCGGGAGATCTAGAAGAAAAAACTAATTAAGGGCAAAACAATAATTTTACCCTTTATTGTGTGGATGGTTATAATATGATTCATAATAGAGTTTGCAATCTAATTTGAAAAATGTGTTCTCATAATGTTTAGTAATTCAAGATTTCAGCTAATTGTCTTTAGTGGAATGACATTTGGTTAATAAGTTGCAAAAGTAACTTGTAGGCATGAAAAATGTAAGTGCAATGGCCCATCACCTACATGAGATATTTGGTGTGAGGACCAGGTCTGCAAGGGTGAAAGCTATTCAAACCTTTCACAATCTCAGACAAAAACCTGGTGAACCGGTGCGAGATTACATGTTTAAGGTAATCTCTACAGTTACTGAGGCTGAGATGTTTGGGGCGAACATGGATGCAAAAACGCAGATGATTATGATCTTTAATAGCTTAAACTCTTCTTTTTACCAGTTTAAGTTGGACTATGAGCTCAACACCAAGTATTACACCTTAAGTGAGTTGATGAATAACCTCTAGAGCATAGATGAGATATTAAATATCAAGGTTAATGGGCCTGAGGCTAATGTAGCTTCTTTTTCTAAGCCCAAAGATAAGGGTTAGCAAAAGAAGAAGGGTCCAAAAGAAAGAAAGCCCAAACAAGGGTCAAGGTCTAACCCATGAAAAAGAAGGCCAAAGAGGATACCAAGGAAAAGTGTTTCCACTGTGGTGAGAAGGGCCACTGGAAAAGAAATTGTGCAGTCTACCTTGAGTCCTTTAAAAGCAAACAAGGTATTTTATTAGGAACTCGAAATGTGACAAATTCATCTGATTCTTGGATATTAGATTCAGGAGCCATTGACCATGTTTGTTATTCTTTGTAGGGGTTCCAGCAAAGGAAAAGACTACTTGAAGGCTAGTTTCAAATCAAGATAGCAGATGGATCCTATGCTTTAGTATAATCAATAGGAGTAGTTATCTTAGACTTTTCTAATGATCATAGGTTACATTTGGAGGATGTATATTACATCCTAATGATTGTAAGGAACGTGATTTCTATTTTTTGTTTTAATAAAATATGGTTATTCTTTATATTTTGAAAATATTGTTTCAATATATGACAATAAGGATTTTATTTATAATGCGATAATTAAACAGGAATTGTTCTTCATAGAACCTATAATAGGCTCACTAAACACCACAGAATTAATAAAACCAAGACAATCCAATTACTCTAGCATTAATTCAAAATATAAGTGGCATTTAAGAATGAGTCATGTCAATCAAAAAAGACTTGACAGGTTGGTGAAGGATGGGATCCTTGTGGGCTTAGATAATGATCCATTACCCACCTGTGAATCTTGTATTGAAGGAAAAGTGACCAAGGCCTCATTTCCTTCTAAAGGAAATAGATATGAATCTATGTTGGACCTGATACACATTGATGTGTGTGGGCCCATAAAGGTACAAGCTAGAGGAGGTTATAAATACTTCATAACCTTTATAGATGATTACTCTAGACATGGCTATTTGTATTTGATGCATAAAAGAGTGAGTCCTTTAAAAGGTTCAAAGAATTGAAAGTTGAAGCTGAGAAGGGCTAGGCAAGCCATTAAAACAACTTCAATCGAATCGAGGTGGTGAGTACTTACCTGGAGAGTTCCAACAATTTCTAATTGACAATGGTATTGTTTCCAACTTTTCAACTCCTTGAACTCCTCAATAAAATGGTGTAGTTGAGAGGAGGAATAGGATTCTATTGGAAATGGTAAGATCAATGATGTCTTACGCTAGCCTTCTAGAATCATTATGGGGATATGCCATACAAAAGGCAACTTATCTTCTTAACTTTGCTCCATCCAAATCAGTGTCTAAAACATATAAGGAGGTCTAGACTGACCGGGTTCCCTCATTACTGCATTTAAGGACTTGGGGTTGCCCATTCTATATTCTAAGGCTTGAATCCACAAAGATGGAACCAAGGTCAGAAGTATGTTTGTTTGTAGGTTATCCTAAGGGTACAAGGGGGTACTATTTTTACAGTCATTAGGATAGGAAAGCATTTGTGTCAACAAATTTGACCTTCTTGGAAGAAGAATTCGTGAGAAATCACAAAGGAAGAAGTGAAGTAGTACTAAAGGAGTTAGTTATTTCATCCAAACCAATAGTTGATTTAGATATAGCAGAACAAGATGTCGAAATGGATTGAAGAGTTGAATCGGAAGAGCAGCCTAAACATTAAGTAGTGTTTAGACGTAGTGGGAGGGTTATGAGACAACCAAATAGGTATCTAGGTCTAGGAGAAGGCATAATTGCCATCTCGGACTAAGAAGAAACAGATCCCATTACTTATACACAAGTTATTAATGATGTTGATGCAGAAAAATGGCTAAAGGTAATGGAATTAGAAATAGATTCCATGTGCACCAATAAAGTCTGGATCTTTGTAAATCTACCACCAGATGTAAAAGCCATACTGTGTAAATGGATCTTCAAAAGGAAAAGAGGATCAGATGGAAAGGTAGAGACTTTTAAAGCTAAATTGGTAGTTAAAGGCTATACTCAAAAAGAGGGTATAAACTATAAGGAGACTTTTTCTCTGGTTGCCATACTTAAGGCCATCAAAATTATTTTGGCCATAGCATCCTATTTTGATTATGAAATATGAAAAATGGATGTCAAGATCAAATTTCTTAATGGGGATCTTGAGGAGACCATTTATATAGTCTAACCAGAAGGATTCGTTGAGTCAGGTAATGAGCATAGGGTATGCAAATTGCAGAGGTCCATTTATGGACTTAAGCAAGCATCTAGGTCTTGGAACATTAGGTTTGATAAGTTCATCAAAACCTATGGGTCCATACAAAACTTAGATGAGCCTTGTGTCTATAAAAGGATAAAAGAAGGCAAGGTTATTTTCCTAATTCTATATGTCGATGACATTCTACTCATTGGGAATGATGTAGAAATGTTATATACAGTCAAAGGATGGCTGAAGAAACAGTTCTCAATGAAGGATTTAGGAGAGGCTAACTATGTTCTAGGGATCAAGCTTATAAGGGATCATAAGAATAAATAGATAGCCTTGCCTCAATTAACCTACATTAAGAACATGCTCAACAAGTTTGCCATGCAAGATTCCAAGAGGGTTTCCACACCTACTAGACATGGAATCAAACTTTCAAAGAAACAAGCACCTAAGACCCAAGAGGAGGTCGAACGCATGCACAACATTCCATATGCTTTGGTAGTTGGAAGTTTAATGTATGTTATGCTTTACACTAGACCAGATATCTGTTACGTATTGGGACTGGTAAGTAGATTCTAGTCCAATCTAGGAATGGATCATTGGATTGCATTTAAGTGCATACTGAAGTATCTTTGTAGGATGAAGAACTTAATGCTTGTTTACTCTAGAAGTAACCTTGTTTCGACAAGATATACAGATTCTAATTTCCAATCAGATGTTGATTCAAGGAAATCAACTTCTGGGTCTATATTTATTTTAAGAGGTGGAGCTATAGTCTAGAGGAGTGTCAAGCAATCTTATATTGCCGATTTGACTATGGAGGCTGAGTATGTTGCTGCTTATGAAGCAGTAAAAGAAACAGTCTGGCTCCACAAGTTCCTAAATGATATGGAGGTAGTTCTTGAGGCAGAAAAGGCAATTACACTTTATCGTGATAATAGTGAGGTAGTGGCTAATTCTAAAGAACCTCGAAACCATAAAACTGCCAAACACATTGAGAGAAAGGATTATTTCATAAGGGAGATAATACAACGCGGTGAGGTGAATGTGGTAAAGATTCCTACAGAGCAAAACCTTTCTTATCCATTTACGAAAATGTTTTCTCAAAAGAGTTTTGAGGGTCACCTATAAGGGATAGGAATGAGGGATATGTCATACTTGCTTTAGGGAAAGTGGGAGATTGTTGGGGTTTTGTAAATATAGTGCCCTGGAAAGTAAGTGTATTTATATATAACTTAATCTTCTTTCATTTATTTTTTTAATGAAAAATATATACTATTAATAAAACAATAAAGTTTGGTTTTATTTGTATGAGCATTTTATAACTAGTCATAAGGTACCAAGATTCTTTTGTAAGTAATATACATATACATGAAGATGTATAGGAAACATGTATATAATTAGAATCTAAATTAGTTGATTTATAGTTGAATAATCAGGTTGGTCGCTTGATTATGATTTAGATTGTAGTGTTGTAATTTATCTCTGTGTGAGTAAAGGAGTTTACTTTAAGGGAATGATGAGTTTCATATCATGATAGTAGTTGACTATCAATAATGGAACTATTAAATGAATATGAAATCACGTATGTTTTTTTAAAGATTAAAGTAGGTCGTTTCTTTAATCTTAAAACATACACTTAGGCATTTTACGAACCACAATCTTGATGAGTGGTGAACTCATGTGTGTTTTATTATAATTCTTGATATGATCGAAATAGATTTTTACAGAGTATCAATCTAGTGTCTATATGTTGGAATTATTTATTAAAACATATATCAGGAAACATTCACTCAAGTAAAGAGTTTATAGTGATATCAGCACTTCTAGATGTTTTACGAAGATTGGTGATTAAACTAGTGCTAATAGTTTGATGGACTAGCTACCTATCAAGTCTTAACACCAAGATGAGATCTTGTGTGTTAATTACCATATAGAGTGAAGCGGGAGATCTAGAAGAAAAAATCAATTAAGGGCAAAATGGTAATTTTACCCTTTATTGTGTGGATGACTATAATATGATTCATAATAGAGTTTGCAATTGGACATTTAATTTGAAACATGTATTCTCATAATATTTAGTAATTCAAGAGTTCAGCTAATTGTCTTTGGTGGAATGACATTTGGTTAATAAGTTGGAATTAATTCTAATAAGATTAAATTAATTTTGAGCTTATTGGAGCTTGAATTATATAAGTCCAATTAGATTTCCAACTTGCCTTCTAGGAAAGGTTATCAAGCAAAGTAAGAAAAATAAATAGAGGTTACCAAAATGAAAATAAAAAAGAAAGGACCGAATTAGAATCAGAATAATAAGACCGGAACAATTTAATTAAGAGTTAATTAAATTGGGTCTTAAGCTTATAATTAAATGTTGGGCTTACAATAATTAATTGTTAATTAGAAGGCTAAAAAATGAACATTTAATATTCGACTAGTTTTTGGTTTGATTTGATTAATTAGATTAATTAAATTGAAACAATATTTGTAAAGACAAAAAGGAGGGCAAAACCAAAATTTACAATGATGTAAATTTTCAGTTTTATATAGCTAAATGGACAGTTGCACATTTAACATTGAATTGCTAAATATAAGGTGGGTTTTTATCATGCTTCATCATCATTAAATGGTTTAATGGTGTCCTCATTAAATGGTTTAATGGTTGTCATTTAATATTAGCATGTAAAAAAGCATATGAACCTTTTAGCATTCTTTTGATTAAAGAAGGAAGTAGTGCATTTGTTGCTCTCTCCCTTCTTTCATCATATAACCAAAAATGAGAATGTCTCATTTATTGGCCTCTCTTTCATTTTGATTAAAAGAAGGAAGTAGTGCATTTGTTGCTCTCTCTCCCTTCTTTCATTATATAATTGAAAATGAGAGTGTCTTGTTTTGGTTTTTGTCTTTTAATCTAGTCATATTAAACAAATGAGAATGTCTCATTTATTTCCCTCTCTTCCATTTTGATTAGAAGAAAGAAGTGGTGCATTGGTTGGTTTTTACAACTCCCCTCTCTTTTTTTGTTCATGAGTTAGCCGAAATTAGGAATGAAAGTGTCTCATTTTGGTTCTTTCAACAAGTTGATCATAAAAGGAAAACTTCAACAATATTTCTTCTCCTTTCCTACCAAAGGATCTTGTTAACCAAGTTGTCCAAGGAGAACATGTAAGGCCCCAAAATATACCCTAGGTGAAATGTTACATATTTATGAAAGTACATGTATGATATGAGTTAAAATTGTGCTACGATTTGAAAGTGAAAGGCATATGACTTGAATTTTGGTATTGATGGACCATAATTGGTGAATTGAAATTAATTGAAGCCATTATAAAATTAAGGTAATTAAATGTACATTTGGTCTAGGAAAATTAACAAGTGACAAGTTAAGTTGGTATATGGAAATTAAAATGACTAAGCCTAGGAATTAGTGACATTTGGCTTAGCTAATACATTAACAAATGGCCTAACTGAATGGTGACATTTGGCAGCCATATATGATGACATATAGATGGCTTTATTGAAGGAATGTAGCATACCTTCAGGTGGGACATGTGGCTATAGTAAATCACGATGCCTTGCAAAAAAATTGTCAATTCACTTCAACTCATTTGGGATTTCTACAGTCTTTATATATGCTTGCATTCTCTCCACCGAAACCCCTCCAATTTTCTCTCAACTTTTAGAATTTTTCTGGAGCTTGGGTATCAACCTTTGGAAACTTTGTAAGTTATTTCATTAAGAAGTAGGTCTTGTGATTCTATGTATTATTACATTATTGATGCTGAAAGTTGCACATTAAACTTAGGTATGTGTTGGTTGTTTGGAAGCTTAGTTTAGCTGAGTTTTTGAAGTTGAATTTGAAGTTTAGTAAGGTAAGCAAATTATAAACTTGGTATCCTATTATAACATGTATTGTTTGATGTTTGAAACGGATTAAATGTGTACTAAATTAAGAAAGAATTGACGTTAGATACATGTTGGATACTGGTTAGAAAGAGTAGTTCCACTAGACAGGTACCAATATTTTGGCCATATATTAACCTATAGGTATCCAAATGGGATGAATTTAGATTCAGATTAAACTAGATACATATATCTACAACTGTTATGAAGGAGTCGAATTTGATTTTTGTCACTAAGAGTGTCAAAATTTGGCTTGGAGTTGAGTTTCTGGATTCTATCACTATTTGAGGACAGTCTATAGTTTTTTTAGGTATAACTTTCAAAATACTAAATCAATTTTCATAAATTTAGTGTCATTAGAAACTTAAGATATAAAGGAACAAATTTTAGAAGATTTTGGCCTAAATCCTTCATTTTTATTGTCAAAATGATTGTGTAAAATTGACCTGAAAGTCTATTTTGGGAAGAGTTGGAAGAAGTTGGAATAAAAGGTAGTGCATGATCATGCACAAGCACGATCGCAACTCTAAGGGGTCATAATGGGGCTGTACGATCGTGCACAAGCACGATCATGACATAGGAAGATCAATTGGAATGGATGTATTCTGCTATTTGATAGCTTTGAATATCCTTCACTCTTTTGATCATAACTTCTTCTGTAGACCTCTGATTGACTTGAAATTTGGACCACAAACTCCTCACACATTACCCTTCCTCTCCACCAAGTTTCATTGTCATCTGAAATCATTAATAATGAATTTTTGTTTACCAAATTTTTAGGTACAAAATTTTGGAGATGTTATATGAATGAAAGAGAGTTTGGATATTGTATGACATGTTAGTTTGTTTGGAATTTATGATTATGTCAAGTTGAACAAAGTTGAATATTTTGCAATATGTTCCTCACATGAGAATTCTGAAATGAACCTATTTTGTTTTAAAATTGTTAAGTCCCAGTTGTGAGTAAATAGGCATGCTTAGAACGGTCTGCAGCTGCCCCTATGATACTTCAATGTCTCCTATTATTGACACTTCGGTATCTCCTGTTATAGACACTTTGGTGTCTTCTGTTATTAATACTGTATCTCTTGTTATTGAGACATAAATCTCTCTTGTTCTATGATACCGATCACGGTATCTCCTGTATGAGTTCCATTACCCACTTCTGTAAAACGGATTATTTAACTTGTTTTGTATTCTGATATATGTTTAGTTTTGATATAAACAAAATCTATTCTGGTTCAAATCATGTTCTGATCTGAAGGGTTTATACGCTATTCTGACATTTGTACATTCTGATTTGGGACTTAAATGATCTGCTTCAATATGAGAAATATTCTATATTAATAAATTATATTCAATTCTAAAATACATTGTGTTTGAATTCTGATACTGGTGAGATTTGCTCTGGAACAATTATATATTATGTTCTACTATGTTACATTCTGTTAGGTGATTTATAATATTTAGATTACTTTTGAATATGTGAATGTTTAGAGATAGTTTTCATTGTGTATCTTATTTAGTTATTCCCTACTAGGTTTAGGTCTAGGAGAAGGCATAATTGCCATCTTAGACCAAGAAGAAATGGATCCCATTACTTCTACACAGGTTATTAATGAAGTTGATGAAAAAAAATGGCTCAAGGTGATAAAATCATAAATAGATTCCATGTACACCAATGAAATCTAAATCCTTATAGATCTACCACAAGACATAAAAGCCATAGGGTGTAAGTGGATCTTCAAAAGGAAAAGAGGATCAAATGGAAAGGTAGAGACTTTTAAAGCTAGATTGGTAGCTAAAAGCTATACTTAAAAAGAGGGTATAAACTATAAGAAGACTTTTTCTCCAATTGCCATGCTTAATTCCATCATAATTCTTTTGGCCATAGCAGCCTATTTCGATTATGAAATATGGCAAATGGACATCAAGACCGCATTTTTTAATGAGATCTTGAGTAGACCATTTATATGGCATAACCAGAAGGATTCATTGAGCCAGGTAATAAACATAAGGTATGCAAATTGTAGAGCTCCATTTATGGACTTAAGTAAACATCTAAGTCTTAGAACATTAGGTTTGATAAGTCTATCAAAACCTATGGGTTTATACAAAACCCATATGAGCCTTATATCTATAAAAGGATACAAGAAGGAAAGGTTATTTTCTTAATTC
>JANITW010000001.1:6139904-6153676 GCA_027564335.1 Erythroxylum williamsii | reverse complement strand
TTCCCAAAATACCCTTACACTTTTTAATCCTCTAATTTCTTAATTAAACCTTAATTAAGCCCAATTAATCAAACCAAGCCCTAAACATAGAATAATCACAATTCACACTTAATAACATCATAAAAGAAAATTCGGGGTCTAACAAAAAACCTATTGATGGGGTAACTCTAGTAGGATTTCATAGAGTTTATTCAAAATTGGATCAGTAGCACATAGTCTTGCGATTTTTTCCCCCAAATTTCTTTAGAGAAATCACACTTCAAGAAAATATGGTCTCTAGTTTCTTCCTCTTTTTTTTTTTGAAATCCAACTGAATACTTCATTAATGACAATTGCTAAAGCTGAAGCA
The DNA here is from genome assembly GCA_027564335.1 of Erythroxylum williamsii. NCBI lineage: Eukaryota > Viridiplantae > Streptophyta > Magnoliopsida > Malpighiales > Erythroxylaceae > Erythroxylum > Erythroxylum williamsii. Next base: position 6,153,327 of record JANITW010000001.1, on the reverse strand, counting down.
ATACAAGCAGGAAAGGATAAATCCCAATAAACAAGACCTATCATAGAACTAGCATTTCTCGCAAGAGTGTGAGTTGCGCAGTTCGCAAATCTTTTACAATAACCAAAATGAACAGCATTAATGGAATGACAAAGAAATAAGCAATCATTAACAATAAAATCAACTTCTGATCGATTGCGACTACGTGAAAGAAGACTTTGAATAACCAATTGTGAGTTGGATTCTATAATAACTGAGTGTAACTTTTGTTTTTTAACCCAACTTAAAGCTTCATGAATCCCCATAGCCTCTATTGTCGACGGAGCCAAAATCCCTGGAAATATATTACTTCCTGCTACTAGGCAATCACCGTTACTATTCCTAACAACAAAACTAGTGCCAGTCCTCCTTGCCTCTTTGAAAATAGCTGCATCTGTATTAATTTTAATGAATCCAACTAGTGGCTTCTGCCACACAGTAGGAATCACTCTAACATTATGCACAAATGCAGAAATGCCCCTCCTAGCATTGGTCCAATTCCTCAACATCGAGCGAGCCAGAAACAAAATAGCTTGAGCTGAATATTGTAGCCCCTTCCAAACCCAATCATTCCTATTCTTCCACAATGCCCAACATATAGATATAGCCAAACACTTATCATCGTCAGAATAATTATGTGCCACAAAAGAAAACCAATCAGGTAAGACAACAGAGATGGGATGGAAAAAACCCAGCTATGAACAAGACCACACCTCCCTAGCACGACAGCACTCGAATAAGATATGGGAGATCGATTCAGACCCAATACCACAAATAGGACACAAAGATGAAATATACACTCCTTTATGTACTAGAAGAGCACGAACTAGCAAACAAGCATTTAACAAATGCCAAAAGAAATTTTTAATCTTAGCAGGAATGTTCAGAGACTAAAACTGCTTCCAAATAGGAGAAGGAAGGATTTGATTCAAACCTGGAGGGGTAGCGTGAATATGACGATAAGCACTTTTAACTGAGTATAAGCCTTTCCTATCCAAAGCCCAAACCCAATCATCAATATATTGATGTAAGCTCAGTGGAATCTGGAGAATTAAATCTCTATCTCGCTCATTAAATACAGCTGAGATTAAAGGCAAATTCTATTGGTTAAGATCATGAAGAATCAAATCCGATACTCTGCTATTTCTCCAATCATCATCCAGAACCGAAGTAACATAAAGTTTCTCTACATCTGGTAGCCAAGGATCTGAACAAACACTAATTGTACTCCCATCCCCAACACGCTTCCTGCATCCCTGTTTGACAAAATCTATGCTAGAGAAAATACTACTCCAAGTATAGATGGGGTTAGTACCTCTTTTTGTGTCCCATATTGTGCTTCACGAAAAATACCGAGCTTTAAGAACTCTAGCAACTAGCGAAGAAGTATCAGCCAACAAGCGCCAAAACTGTTTCCCAAGCAAAGCGGTATTGATTACATAGAATCCATGTCTTTGAGGAAGGCAGGAATTGCAGTCTATCCAAAGTGTTGAGTCTATTTAACATTGCTAGCCAGAGATGAAAGCCAGTGTTAGGTCTAAGAACCTTGTTCTAAACCATAAATAAATATCCCTTTCTCGAGACTTATGGACTGTGGAATGGATAGAATTCTAATTTCATCCGTTGGTAGTGACTAGCTTCCATTTGTCATTATTTCTTTGAGCTTAGTATTCTTAGGAAATCTTACCAATAGGGTTTTTGCCAACTGATTTTGAAATGAAACTCCTTGCTATGTCCAATTATCGTACGATAGGGAAAATCTTTCTCTAGCCCCTATTTGGCATGAAATGTTTTATTGAACTTCATCCTTCATTTTTAGAATTTGGTTAAAGAACCAAGTGTAGCTGTCTTTAGGTCTTAAAGCCTAAGAACTCCCATATTTTAATATGTATATGTAAATCCATTTGATCCACATTAACTACTTATCACTTAGGATCCTCTAAATTCTTTTATTCCTAAGAAAACTATTCTTTTTAGTTATTAACTCTAGTACTAATCTCCCTTTTTCTTTCGGTTGACAGATACTCTTCCATTTGACTTTTGCTTTCCCTTTCTTACCATTCCTATTCCTCCATAAGAACTACTTCATCATTCTTTCAATTGTTTTGATAAGTCCTTTGGAGAGAAATAGATAGGAAAGCCAGTAAGTTTGCATTGATGATATCATTGACTTTAAGAGCTAAATTTTCCCTCCATAAGATAGGATTCTATTAGTCCATGATCCTAGTCTTTTCTGAATTTTTTCAATTAAAGGAATACATTCACAAAGCCTTAGTCTTCTAGAAGAGATAGGAATGCCCAAATAAAAAAGAGGAGGCTCTTTTAATTCCATTCCCGATGCTTGAGTCAAAGCAATAGAGAGGTGAGAAGAACTTTTTGAAAGCAATAAATAACTCTTTTGAAGATTATACTCAAACCTGACATCTTTTTAAAAGAATGGAGAGTCTTCATCAATAGAGAGACTAAGTGGTTATGCCCCCTGCTTAGGAGTATGAGGTCATATGCAAAACATAAGCTAGTTAGTGAAATCTTCTTACATTTGGAATGGTATTTGAATCCTGGTTCCTTAGAAGAGTTGTATTTTAACATTTGAGTAAGAACCTCCATGTAAATTAGGAATAGGTAAGGTGATAGAGGATCCCTTTGCCTAAGTCCTTTTTTGCCTTTAAAAATCTCCGTAGGGCTCCCATTCATCAAAATTCCATAAGGGGCAATAGTAATGCATTCCCAAATTCACCTTAGGAACCTATGAGGAAATTCTGTGACCTCCATAGTTTGTAGCAAAAATCTCTAGTTCATACTATCAAAAGCTTTTTATAAGTCCACTATGATAGTACAATCATGAGTACTCTTCCTACAATTATACCTTTCAATAGGTCCTTGACTAGAAGAATATTTTCCTCAATATCCCAATTGTTCATAAAAGTTCCTTGATTTTCACTAATAAGATAATGCAAAACCTCTTTCAATTTGTTTGCCAAAATCTTTGCAATAATCTTATAGAGAAAATTTGTTTAAGAAATAGGTTTGAACTCACTCTAATAATACAGATTTGAGATTTTAGGGACTAAACAAAGGAAGGTCATGTTAATCTCCTTTAGCAGTACCCCTCTTTGAAAGAACTTATGCATTGCCTCCTTTACTAACACCCCCCCTCCCCCAGTACTCCAAGTTTTTTTATAGAAGAAACCATTTAAGCCATCAGAGCTTGGTGCTTTAGAGCCATTCATGTCAAACACCACCCTCCCCATTTCTTGATCTGTAACAGGCCTAATTAATAAGGAAACCATATGTTCAGGATTCTTACTGTGACAAACCTTCTAAGATCATCTCCTATGTCAAGAGGGGAATCTATGCCTAGAAGGTTCTTATAAACGTTCATTACTTCCTTAGCTATTCCTTTTTGTCCAACCATAACCTCTCTAGCTTCAGCTTTAATGGAGGCAATTTTGTTTACATTCTTCCTAGTTTGCACTGAGTTAAAGAAGAATTTATTACATTTGTCCCCATCTTTTAGCTAGTTAACTCTAGATCTCTACTTCAATAGTGAGCTTCGGTTATCCACCAGTTGGAAATACTCCTTTAGAGCTTCCTTTCATCAAAGACTAAAGAAACATCTATAGGATTTTTTGCCAATGAAGTCTGAATAGCTAACAATTTGTCTCTAGCCTTATCAATTTCCTTCAAGAGATTTTGCCCTCTTTTTGAACTAAGGGATTTAAGTTCTTGTTTGATAGACTTAAGCTTTTGGAGTACTATTTTGTCCCGAAGCAATCATACTCCATCCCCTTCAATATTGCCTCATGAAAACCATCCATGTCTGCCAAGAAATTGTTAAATCTATAAAGATGAAGGATTTTGACTGAGTTAAACAAGTTGTCAATCCTTATAGGAGTATGGTCAGAAATAACAAGGTTTAGGAATTTTACTGAACTTCCTGAAAAGGAATTTAGCCAATCCACATTTACCAAAGCCCTATCCAACTTTTTCTTGATATGCCAAATTGAACTTTGTTTGTTTGACCAAGTGAATCAATGGCCTTCAAATTTTAGATCTGTGAGTTCCACCTCCTGTATACAATCATACATATCTGAAGAATAATTGTGTAAGTTACAATTGCCTTCTACTTCAAATCTGAATAATGTGGTGTTAAAGTCACCACACACTAACCATGGGGAGTTTATCGAGGCCTTTAATCTTCTTATAGAATTCTACAGTTCAGTCCTTTGAAATCCAAAGTTAAAACCATAAACAAAAGTAGCTAAAACACTAGAGTTTCCCATCTTGAAGTAAATCGTAGTTTGAATATTGTTTCGAGAACATTCTCCTCTAAAAAATCACCATCATAAACAATAATAATCCTACCATAGGCATGGCTTTGGTGGTTCGTTAAAAATTGCCATTTCCTAACCAAACAACATTGCTTGTTCATATTTGTTTCCCTAATCTTAGTTTCCAAAAGATAAAAAACTTGAGGCTTCTCCTTCAGGACAAAATCCCTTAACGCATTAAGCTTGGAAGGGTTATTTATTCCACATACATTCGATACTATTGCAGTCATAAGAGATTACTCTTACCTTTAAAGCCTTTCATACTAGTCCTATTGCTTTTCCTAGAAATCACTTGTTCAAATTGCTTCTCTTGAGGCCCATCATTCTGCAAATCAACCTTTTGTAGGCTATGTTCATTATGTTGGGGATCAGAAACTCCAAATCTTGATTAGTGTCACTAGTTTCCAGCTCATTCACCTCCTTTTCCATTAGAGAATTATTTTGATCAACCAATGATATCAGACATGATCCTCCCTTTTTCTCTAAAGCTAGTCTATTTTTTTCATGAATGCTTGCCTTAATTTTAAGAGAATCTTTCTCCAACTGAATTGGTTCAGGATTTTTAGCAACTTGTTCAACCTCCTTACCATCTTTCTTTTCTTTCGAATCACGCCTTTCTATACCCATCACCTCCCAATAGTCTCTTCTAATAAAATCCCTCTAGTAGGTTTACATTCTTTATCTTGAGCTCTGAGAGACGGTTTCCAGTGGTACGTTACCATAACTCTATCCTCTCTAAGAGAATGCTCACTTGTCAACCTTAGGATAGGAATGCAATCTTTCATTTCTTTAGAAATATCCATAATCACACACATTATGGCACACCTGACCCTTTTCCTCAAAGCAGTGTTCTTATCCATACATATAGGTTTCCCTAAATAACTAGATAGCAAACTTAAGCCTTTGGTAGTCCAATACTCAAAAGGAATATTGTGAATGTTCACCCATAAGGGAATGTTTTTCATTCTAATATTTTCTAGTTCCATTCCCAGTTGCCAACTTTGAAGACACAAGGAGAGCTGAGAAATATGCCAAGAGCCTTCTTCAATTACCTTTTGTGCTTCTGATTTTGAAGAGAAAGTGAAGATTATGTTATCCTCCTAAGTGAGTATTACCTCTATTAAATCTCTTCCTTTCCAATTCCTCTAAGACCAAGCTTGTATCACTAGAAAGTCAGGTCTTTTATACATAGAAAAATCAACTAGAGTAGACTCCCATGTCTTAACTCCCTCCTATAGAATATCTAGGCTAGAAGCCACCATTCGTTTCCCTTCAATCTCCACAAGAGGACTAAAAACCAAAGAAGAATCAGAACTATCTCCCACAACCTGTTTCCAAGTCTTCCTAGTTCCTCTGGTAAAGTCTCCTTTTGTTGGATATGCCATCTTAGGGGGGAAATCTGAGGTTGAGGGAGGGTTATTTTTAGAGAAGGTTGGGGAGGAAAAATGGGATGAAGAAGATTGGGAGGGAGAGGAGGGGGTAGCATGTGAGTTAGTAGTTTTAAGAGATGAATATAGAGGAGGAAAGTTTGTCTCCGTTTTATGGAAACCTATTCTAAGTCATCTAATAAAGGAACAGTGGAAAGGGGACAAGAGTAGGTTTTATGGAATGGAAAAGGAAGTAGGAAAATAAAAGTAAAGGTTAGGGTATTCAGAAGTAGAGTTTGGAGTTGGTGGAGTTGATAGATAGTAGGCTTTGGAAAAGGGCAGTAAGTGGTTGCAGAGAGAGGTAGGTTAAGGAGATTCTAGTATTGCTTTTGTGGATAGCAAAGGAAGTAGAGGAAAAAAGAAGTAATGGTTAGGATATTTAGAAGGAGTGGTAAAAAGTTGAAAGAGGGGGACAATGTATGGTGGGACGTCGGTGGAGAGAGAGATGGAGGCCATCAGAGAAAGGTCTAGGGTTAACTAAAGGATCTAAGGTTCTCCTTATATTTTTTAATACAACAGAGCTTGGAAGTTTCTCTTGTTTGGTATTGTACGACTTGATCCCCTTTTTTCGGTACAAAGAACGTTATGTTGTTTCTTGTCTTGCTTGCTTAAGGACAAGCAAATGTTTAAGTGTGAGGATGTTGATAGGTGTGAAATGCATCATATTTTAGGGAATAATTTGATATGTGTTTAGCTGTTTGTTTGATTGTTTAGAATGTGTTTAGGTTAGAATTGTGTTAGTTTGTGATTTATTTCTATTTTGGGTGTTTTATGGGTTAGAACAATCCTTTGAACTTAAATATGATATTTTTGAGGTACCATGATGTGTTTGGTAGTGTTTCAGGGTAAAGACTGAAGAATGGTGGATTTTCGATGCAAATTGAGGCCAATTGCTATTAGGTTTCGATCATGCATTTCATACATAATATATATCAAATATACACAACGGAAATAAAATGGAAACTAAAAAAAATGTATCTAGTCAAGCATATGGATAGAGAAAAACAAAAACATGAAATGTAAGATGTTTGCATACCTTTCTGACGATCGCCTTTGTTCTTTAATCTTCTTTGCATTGGGTTGTCGTAAACCACAATGATTAATGTAGACCGTATCTAATGAAAGTCCACACAAAGATAAAAAGATAAAACCTCACTAGGAGATGGCTAGAATTATTTCTTTATGTTAGCAAAAATAAGAACTCTTGAGAGAGTTAGAGAGAAAAGTGTGTGTACGAAAAAAGGATCTTTCTTTTTCTCTTCTTGTTTCTTACACAAGATGAATGAAAATCATCTCAATTTTCTACACCATTTGGCCTTCCATAACCCCATCACTAATGGAAAGTTATAGGAAGTTAATGGTAATGAGTAGCATGTATTAATGGAAGTTATGGGAAGTTAATGACGATGAATAACATGCATTAATAGAAGTTATGGGAAGTTAATGACCATGAACAACATGCATTAATGGAAGCCAACAATACTTGTTTCTAATCCATTCCATGCAATGTTTTCTACCACGATCATATAGCGATAAAATCCTAAAACACTCTCTCATATCTTAAATCACCATTCAAGACCATTTTACTCATCCTTCGGATCTCCTATATGTGCGACCTATTAGGTTCCTGACTATGTTGACCACTTGAATTAACACTTAATTCAAGTAAGAAAAAAGTGGTATCTGGCAACACGTCATGAGCTCCAATTGAACAAAAAGTCAGTGGTTTGAATACAAACCCTTCCATACATAATTTTGCCTTACAATTCCTCCTTTCACCATCTATACTCCACTTGGTTCAGAGTATGTCAAAGTGTCAACTCCTATTAGACTGACCATGTCACATCTATTCCAATATGTTATTAGATATTGTCCTAAGGATCTCATTACTCTATGCATCATTGAAGACTCTCTTCATGACACATATCTACTCTGGCTAGAGACTCTCGAGTAATGACCCTGATCAGAGGATAAGAGGCCATCAGTATCATCTCTTTTTATTAGGAGTAGTGAATCCTTTATTGGCTACTCAATTACCTCTGAATACCTCAAGTTGTACCCAATTATCACCCTATGAGTAATCCTTGAAAGGCACCAATGAATGGAGTCAAATAAAAGGATGAGTATCCGAGATATACTTGAGCACATTAAGTTAAAGGATACTTGCACTATTGCTATGATGAGACTATCATTGACGCTGGAATAAAATTTCCATATGATTGTCTTATAGTAGGTCAATCCAACATACTCACCACCCTTAGTAAGCATCCATATGTTAACTCTAAAAAATCATGTCTATAGCTTATGAGATCTACTGTTTGATCTAATCAAGGAGTATAACATGCGTTAGTCTATTTGAATTAATGGTATACCATCTCATTAATCCTGTGATTAGGGAAAGTTTAGATACTAACATAATTACACATGATAGAAATCTCATTATCTTGATGTCATCATGATTTCCTCCATTCTATGTTTACTATCAAGGACCTCATTAAATCAATTTAAGATCAACATAAAATTCATAAGCATATGAACATCAAAATAATGAGAAAAGCCTTTATTAATAATCAAATGATTTGTACAATAAGTGTTAAAGGTGATTGTCTTTTGTAGCTCCGGTGATATAGTGGCTAGCATAATACAACTAGCCATCTTGCTATCATCGAGATGCTTCCTATATGTCCTCCGATCATCATTAGAAGCATTAGCAGTAGGGGTATTGGGAAGTGGTTCTTCTAAGACATAACCAAGCTTCTTAGATTTGAGAACTATTCTCAAGTTCCTGGCCAGTTAAGGAAGTTTAGTCCAGTTAACTTGTCAACTTCCATCAAAGATCTTAGATTCACACTAGTACTCATTGTGTTGACTCGGGCAATAGCAATCTATCATCAAACGGAGAAAAATTAGAATGTATTTAAATGCATGTCTATAAGGAATTTAATAACACGTATTATGGCTCCCACTATTTTCATAAATTCATAACCCTTAATATAAATCTGAGAGAACTCATAGAGAAATTCTCCTAGTGGGTCGATATCCAATATCCCTAAGAATGACCTTGGGTTTGCCTAATAAGCCACCTTAGTTCAACCGATAAATATTGATCATACCAATTGCATCTCCAATGCAATTATCGAATCTAGTGTTATCAACTGTTGATGTGTGCATACTCACTAGGCTATCAACTCTTAACACGTGTACATCTAATGTGCATTACCCAACTTCACCTCTATCCACGTTGATCTTGGGTTTGCCCAACAAACCAACACTTCTAGTTAAAACCGATATATTAATATGAAAATCCTATTTCCATGGTTCGAACATATTTTTGTAAAGCAGGCTTGGGTTTGCCTAACAAGCCCAACTTTAAAAGGACTTTGGTTAGTTTTAATATTCTAAGTGAGGAGTTTGACTAAGGTCTCATCTAACTTAGATGGCCTTATACATGTAACTCATATATATATACATGTGGTTACTATAACTACATGGCATGATATGGACTACCCAATCAAATTGGGACTAAGCCCATAACCATCCATCATGCAAGCCCACACATTCTCCTAACCATGCATTCTCTAATGCATATATGTAAACACATCATTTTGGTTATGACATCTTATGGATCTTAATATGAAAGCCTAATGCAACATTTAGATTTACTATCTTCCTTTTACTAACTTGGCTAAAATTACTATTGTATGTTATTTCAATTAGGATTAATATTAATTTAATTAACATGAATTCCTAATTTCATAAATTAATTCATAATTAATTTACCTTAAAGTAATTATTTGATGTCCAAAATTAAACAACTTTAATTTGGTCATACTAGAAAATCTATCGCTCTACTAAAATTAATTTCTATAATCTTCAAAATTTTCAGAACATTAAATCATCATTCCAAGCATCTCTAGGTCATTTCATGATGATCAAAATAATTTAAAAATCACTCAAAAATTATCTTGATCATTGAAACACCAATAAGACATCAAATATAAAAAATATGACTTCTAAAATTTTCTAAAAATCAAAGTTTGAGAAAAAATCATTTAGGCATGCATCAAACATCAAAATAACATATTTTTATTTATCACTTAAAACTATTTTTAAGGTTCTGGAATTGAAATATAAACATACAAAAACATCAAATAAAACAGATCCTACAATTTTTGGAAAACTATACAGATCTGGAAAATTGTTTGATAAAATTATTAAAACATTTTTAATAATTCTAAACAATTACAGAGGCATAAAAACATCCTAAATATGTTCACATTATTTTTCCAGAATCAAATTCCATGAAAATCATGTGTAACCTCATCAGTTTAGTCGATAAACATCACATGCCCAACAGAAAGACATATTTCATGCATGTTTTTGTAAAGTAGAAACTAAATATTTTAATCACATTAAAAATATTTTCAATCACACTTAATCATTATCTTACATCTTATGAATGGATTGGTGAAAGAAAATCATTAAAACCATTTTTCTATAATTAATTTCGAAAAAAAACATTATAGGACCCTAAGTTGTCACAACCATGAAAACAGTTTTAACATGTCATGTATTCCACATCTAACAAGGCACGAGACATCTTTGATACCACTGTTAGGTTCCGATCATGCATCTCATACATAATATATGTCAAATATATGCAGCAGAAATAAAACGGAATCTCAAAAACCAGATCTACTCATGCATATAGCTATAGAAAAACAAAAACATGAAATGTCAGATGTTTACATTCCTTTTCTGATGATCTCTTTTGTTCTTTAATCTTCTTTACGTTGGGTTGTCGTAAAACACAATGATCAATGTAGACCATCTCTAATGAAAGTCTACACAAAGATAGAAGGATGAAACCTCACAAAGAGATGGCTAGAATTCTTTCTTTGTGCTAGCAAAGACAAGAACTCTTGAGAGAATTAGAGAGACAAAGTGTGTGAGTAAGAAAAAGAAGCTTGCCAAATGGCGCAGAAATTTGAGATGATTTTTATGTAGATGCACGAAAATCATCTCAATTTTTTGCACCATTTCGCCTTCCATAACCCCCATCACTAATGGAAAGTTATAGGAAGTTAATGGTCATAAATAACATGCATTAATGAAAGTTATGGGAAGTTAATGACCATAGATAACAAGCATTAATGAAAGTTATAGGAAGTTAATAACCACTAAGACAATGCACTAATGGAAACTAACAACACTTGTTTCTAATCCATTCCATGCAATGTTTTCTACCACGATCACATCACGATACAATCTCAAAACACTCTCTTATATCTTGAATCACCATTCAAGAATATTTTACTCATCCTTTGGATCTCATATAGGTGTGACCTATTAGGTTCTCGGTTATGTTGGCAACTTGAATTAACACTTAATTCAAGTAAGTCAAGAGCAGTATCTAGCAGCATTTCATGACCCCAATTAACTGGAAAGTCATTAGTTTGACTACGAAGCCTTCTACACATAATATTGCTATGCAATTCGTCCTTTTACTCTTTATATCCCACTTGGTTCAAAGTATGGTCAAAGTGTCAACTCCCACTAAACTGATTACCTCACATCTAGTCCAAATGTTATTAGATCTTATCCTAAGGATCTCATTATTCTATGTATCATTAAATACTCTCTTTATAAGACATATCTGCTCTAGCTAGAGACTCTCTAGTAAAGACCCCGATAAGAGGTTGTAGGTATCATCTCCTTCTATCAGGAGTGGTGAATCCTTTATTGGCTACTCAATTACCTCTGAATACCTCAAGTTGTACCCATTCACCTCCTTATGAGTAACCCCTAAAAGACACCGATGAATGGAGTCCAAGCATAGGATCAATACCCTAGATATCCTTGAGCACCTTAAGTCAAAAGATACTTGTACCATTCTTATGATGAGACTATCATTGACACTAGAATGGAATATCCATATGAATTTTTCATAGTAGATCAATCTAATATACTTACTACTTTTAGTAAGCATCCACATGTTAACTCTAAACAACTTATGTCTACAGCTTATGAGATCTACTATTTGATTTAATCAAGGAGTATAACATGCTCTGGTCTATCCGGATTAATGATATCCCATCTCATTAATCCTATAACTAAGGAAAGTTTAGATACTAACATAATTACACATGATAGGAATCTAATTATCATGATCTCATCATGATTTCCTCCATACTATGGTTTGTATCAAGGACTTCATTAAATCAATTTAATATCAACATCAAATCCATAAACTTATGAACATCGAAATAATGAAAAATGTCTTTATTAATCGTAAAATGATTTGTATAATAAGTGCTAAATGTGATTGCCTTTAGAGTACTTTTCTAACAATGGTGACATTTGGCAAAGGAAAAAAGCAAGAAGAGAGTAGGCATTTTTTGGATTTTGAGTGTGATTTAAAGAGATCTTGATCAAATCTAAGTGCTTACCAATTACCCAATAGATTGAAAGAAAAAGTAGTAAGTTTTCCTAGCTTAAGCTACCAGGTTTGTGGGTTTTTGAGAAGGATGGATCTATTTAAAATCAGTGGTAGTTTTTGACTTGCCATGGAGTAAATAATAAGCTTGGAAGCATTTAAGGGTTGAAAGCAAGAGAGAACAACAAGATATGAAGCTTGAAAGAATTGGTAACGATTAGGGTTTTGTGATTAAAAATTGGTTTGATTTCATTTTATGTGTTTGGACTTCAATGCATATATGTAGGAAGCTAATGATGAATTGGGATGAAGTGAAGCTTATGTAAGTTTGAGATTTTTGTGGATAAATGGTTAAGGATGATATTATGTGAATTGAATAATGTTATAGGTTTTAAAACATGTATTTTTCATATGATATATTAAGAAAATGGAAGGATAATTGATGTGTATCGATTTGTCCAAGTTAGAAAATTGTTGGAGAAAATTTGTAATTTTTAGCTTGCTATATTTGGATGATGCTTAGCATGGATCTTAGGTGAATTGTGTTGAAAAATTGGAAAGAAAATGAAATGACATTGTGTGTGTGTGTGTGTGTGTGGTGAGGACAATTTGGCCTTAAGAGGTAATGTAGTTGTTGGTGTGAGTTGTTGAAGTTTCATTAAGGTTATAGTGTAAATAGGCTGAAATTTTAAGGTTGTTACTTTGAAAAATCAAATGGAAAAAATAGCATTAATAGCATTACATATTCGTCCATATGGTGAATTAATTGTGTGAGTGTACTTTAAATTGATTTTATGCAAATGGTTTTTATTTTATCATGAAATTAATATTTAGGTTGAGTTTTATATGAATGATATATTACAAGTGAATATTGCTAGTATAAATTTATGTTTTAGCAATACATGAAATTTTAGTTTAAAAGTTAAATCTCATATGATTTGAATTTATATTGAAGTTATGTTATTTTTTTATGAAAAGGAAATGAAATTTTTAGCCTATGGTACCTTGTTCGATTTTATACATGTTATTATATCGGTAAGAGTATTATGATCATACATAGCAGTGTCCGAGGGGTGTCTAGAATTAAAAACAAAGAGAGAATGTGTAGCGCCCCCTCACCGTAGAGTATACACTGGGTCGCCCGTAGGTCGTACCGATGTATAACCTACGTCGAGGGTGCACTACGCAACAATCATTTCTATACACCTCAT
>JANITW010000001.1:6085564-6113858 GCA_027564335.1 Erythroxylum williamsii | reverse complement strand
AGATATATTATGTGTATATGCATGAGTTGGGTGAACCATCGATGATGGTTTCTCATTGAGTTCGCAAACTCACCCAATATTGCAATATATTTTTCAGGACAGCGTCTTTAGGACTCTAGCTCCCGTGATAGATTTTCCTGCAGTGCGAGTTCGTGATCAAGTGAAGCGATGGATCACAGGTCAGTCAGCTGGGGCGATTTTTGGGATGACTTAGTATAGACTTTTGTATCAGTGATATTGTATTTAGACTGTAGGGAACTGATAGACTTGTCTATATTTTGGATTGATATTTTTGAAATGAAAGAATATTGTGGTTTTAAATTTTAGTGATTTGCTTATGCAGTTTAATTGTATTGATGTCATGCGAGTGTTTAGTGATTGTTTTCGTTAGTAGCACTTCCTTGCTGTGGGATATGCGCCGGAACGACCCACGGGCATCCCAGTGTGTACCCTGTGGTAAGGGGGCGCTACAAATAGTCTAGGAGATCGGTCTTTCCAGTGTATTTTTCAGGTGTCGGTATTTTGGTGCCGACCGCAGGGAGGCTATCCAAGATCGTCGGGGTGAAGGGAGAGTTGTATTGCGCTGATAGATGATGTGGATGGGAATTCATGGCCGCGTTGATCCGATCGTCCACGATTTTTTATAGGGTTTCAGCGGAATGGCGATCGGCCATCATACCGATATGCCGTGCGGGTGTCTGCTGTTGTTCATGCAGAGACTGTAAAATTTGACGAATCAATAGATCCGCCGCTTCCTCGAACTGTTTTCGGGTGAGGGAGGTTTGTTGTGTTGCAGGAGGATTTGCATCCAGGATTGGCTGGAAGTTCGGATGCGTATTGATTTCAGCATTATCCTCCAGGGCTACGCTCTGTTCTTCTTGATCCGGGTTCTGAGGTTGCGGTTGATCATTCGGGTGCGAAGATTGTGTCCGGGAATCAAGGTGTGTCGACGGGAGAGTAGCAGGTAACTGCAAACCCATCCGCTGTAGCGCCAGAGCCGCGACGGCGGCTATATCAGGGTTGGCTGCTGTCGCCTGACTGATCTGCGTGTTTCTGAACATGGTGTCCTGATGTCGGGCCTCACGGTAGGCGCCAACTGATTCTGCCTGATTTTGGTGAGACTAAACTTTGCTGTTTGGATCCATGAGATTGTCGTCTTGAGTGAGAGAGTACCTGCAAAACAGAACAAGGTGCGCCGGGAGTTGATAACCGCCAGGCCCCTCCGACGCTCAAGTTAGTCTTTTAGGTGAAGGTTTGATAGCTATGAACAGAGAAGCTAGGGTTCTGATCACGTATCTGTATCATGGCAAAGTTATACTTTATATATGGGATGGATGCTAGGTTTAGGTCTTTACGTATGCATGGGAGACTTCCACCTGCGAATGGGTCGTGGATGCGTAGACTAGGACCTAGGCCTAACATAGTCGATAAGAATTAGGTCAATCCTTGCGAAGTGGACCGATTGGTCCATGATTCGTTTTGAGTGAATTTGAGCCTAGCACGACCAACCCAACTACCTTCAAAAGTGACAAAAAGCTAAAATTAATTGATTCACTGTAAGGTATAAACTTAAATCTCTTCCTTAAAAAATGTTTGAAGATTCACATTCTCCAACCCCCTAGGCCCCAACGGAATGGCAATCTCAGTCTGCCCTACCGGAAATATTGGAATTGCTGCTTAACATAAAGCAAGCTTTTCAGTTTCCCTCTTTGTTTTCCTAAATTCTGAATCTTCATGAAAATGATAAACTTAATGAATTCCCAACTTAACAAATAATTAAATAATTAACAAAAGAAATTATGTTCATATTATTAGGTTGTATTTATCTTATACTCTATTATATCGGGACCTTTAATTCTTTCCGACTAAATTCAAAACCAAGTCCCACATTGTTAGGTCTCGGCGTTCCAATGGATCTTCTACAAACATACAAGGACGACAACGACGACGAATTGACGGCCGCTGAGCACCAGAACCCTAGTTCCTCCCCGGACTCCTCTCCCCCCCGCCTCCTCCCGGCGAAGTCTACCGCCCCCAAAGTCGACGACACGATGCTCGCTCTCACGGTGGCTCAAGCCAACCAAACCCTAGCCAAACCAATCGATCCAGTCCAACACGCCATCTCCTTCAATCCAACCTACGACCAGCTCTGGGCTCCGATCTACGGTCCCCAGCACCCCTACGCTAAGGACGGTATAGCACAAGGCATGCGCAATCACAAGCTGGGGTTCGTCGAGAATGCCAATATCGACTCTTTCGTATTCGACGAGCAGTACAACACTTTTTACAAGTATGGCTACGCCGCAGACCCCTCAGGTAATGAATATGTCGGTGATTTAGATGCTTTGGAGAAGAATAACGGGATTTCGGTTTATAATATACCACAGCATGAGCAGAAAAAGAGGAAAATTGAGAAGAAAAAGGAGGCGGAGGAGGACGGTGTTGACGGCGAGGATGTTGGCCCCGCAATCGATATGTCGGAGGTTGAGAATCCAGCGACTGACACATGGTTGATGAAGAACAGGAAGAGTCCATGGGCGGGTAAGAAGGAGGGTTTGCAAACGGAATTGACTGAAGAGCAGAAGAAGTATGCAGAGGAGTATGCTAAGAAGAAGGAGGAGAAAGGGAGTGGCGGTGATAGAGGTGAGAGCTTTGTTGATAAGAGTACTTTTCATGGGAAGGAAGAAAGAGATTATCAAGGAAGGTCATGGCTTGCGCCACCTAAGGACGCGAAGGCCACCAATGATCATTGTTATATACCCAAGAGACTGGTGCACACTTGGAGCGGCCATACAAAGGGCGTTAATGCTATAAGGTTTTTCCCCAAATATGGGCATTTGATTCTCTCGGCGGGGATGGATAGCAAGGTGAAGATATGGGATGTGTTTAATTCTGGTAAATGTATGCGGACATACATGGGTCATTCGATGGGGGTTAGGGATATTTGGTTTTCGAATGATGGGACTAAGTTTCTGAGTGCTGGATATGATAAGAATATAAAGTATTGGGATACTGAGACTGGGCAAGTTATATCGACATTTTCGACAAGGAAGATTCCCTATGTGGTTAGACTTAATCCGGATGAGGACAAGCAGAATGTATTGTTGGCAGGTATGAGTGATAAGAAGATTGTGCAGTGGGATATAAATACTGGGCAGATTACTCAGGAGTACGATCAACACTTGGGAGCAGTGAATACCATCACTTTTGTGGACAACAATAGGAGATTTGTTACCTCAAGTGATGATAAGTCACTTCGTGTATGGGAATTTGGGATCCCTGTGGTTATTAAATATATCAGTGAGCCTCACATGCATTCTATGCCATCAATTGCTCTGCATCCAAACACTAACTGGCTTGCAGCTCAGAGTTTGGACAACCAGATTCTCATATATAGCACTAGGGAAAGATTTCAGTTAAATAAGAAGAAGAGATTTGCTGGGCATGTAGTTGCTGGTTATGCTTGTCAAGTCAATTTCTCTCCAGATGGACGGTTTGTTATGTCGGGAGATGGTGAAGGCAAGTGCTGGTTTTGGGATTGGAAGAGTTGCAAAGTTTTCAGGACTATGAAGTGTCATGAGTCGGTGTGCATCGGATGTGAGTGGCATCCTCTTGAACAAAGTAAAGTCGCAACTTGTAGCTGGGATGGCTTAATTAAGTACTGGTTAGTATCTGCCGAACTGCACTATTGTATTGGATTAGAGTGTTGCATACGTTCCTTTGTTTACTTTTATCTCATTGCCTCATTTTTCTGTTTAATTAGCCTTTGGAATTTAATTTCAAAAGTGCTTGTTAGTATTGGCATTAAGTTTTCCCTCAATGTTAATATTGTTGATAGTTTCAACTTTGAAGAATAAAATGATAAAAGACAACTTACTATCCTATCAAAAGTTATGTTAAGTTCTTGAGCTGCCAGTTTGATCAACTTTGACGTATACTAGTTGTATATGAATATTGCCGCCTCTTGATAGTGAGGTTTATTGAATTATAGAAAGTATTAGTGTAATTGTGGGCTGCAGCCGGACATTAGACTTATCTTGTATGTTTATGTTTCAGACATGTTCTCTATATGGGTAGTTTGAGAACAGTTATGTCTTGTCCGCGTTTTTGTAGATATCTTGGTTCCTATAAAAAGGCTGGTTACTTTGGATCTGGTCCCCATAATGATTGATAAGTTTTCCAATTTATTTTGAGCTTCTATCCTCTTCTGGGTAGAACATAGGCTTTATCAACTATAAAATAAAGGAGTGGCGATGCTCATCAGTTTCACTGAAAATGTGCTTCTTTCTGCCCCATGATTTATTCCTGAATAATGACAGAAAAGTTGCCATCATTTCCATGTTAGTGTGTTACTCATCAAAATTGCTATTATTTGTGTGGAATCTTATACTTTGTTTGTGAACCATGTGTAAGAACTCAAGTTTTTGGTTTGATTGCTGGCTTGCAGGGACTAGTTTCATTTCAACTCTGTGACGCTTGGTTCTTGTGTTCATTAGCTGACCCACTTGATTACCTTGTTAGACACGAGAGCAGGGCCCATGTGTTCCCTATCTAAGAGGACTTTCGTAGTCTTCTTTGATCTTCAATGGTGTGTTGAAAGTTGGTGCATCATTTGGAGATAATGGACATGTATAACAACATCGTTGTCCCTCGACTTTGTCCATTTCTCTTCTTTTTTAGAAGCCCTATGTTGGGAAGCTACATGATGAACTAGCTCATCCTAGTTCTTGCTCGGAAACTGTTAGTTGTGTGAACCAGAGGTGTAACTTTATTATAGGCTTTGCTAGCTATTCGTTAATTGGGTTTTTTGGCCATTCGACAACTGTATTAACCTGTCTCCTCTCTTCGGCCTGTGCTCACTCGTTCTTGTACGTTAAATTTGGGTGCATCAATTTGAGAGAATAGACATGTAGTATGACATCATCATTGTTGTCTTTATATCGTGACGTTCCCCCTTCATATTATGGTAGTTAACAAGCACTCGCGTCATTAGCAAATCGTTAGAATTGGTGATCTGGGGCTACGAATTAAATGAATTAATTTATCCCAAGTTTTTTTATTTTTATCTTAAGCATCCTCATGGTACGCATTCAAGTTGGTGCTTATGAACTCTAAGCCATTTATCTATAGATATTTTTGTTTCATTTTAGCCTTCCATTTGAATTGCTAAGCATGGTCGATGTGGGCTGAAGGCATTTCTTCGCATCATTCTTCTTAAACTCTTATTCCAAGGAGAAGCATTATAGCTTTCGTATAAAAATATATAATAATAATGGTTGCCCCCAACTCGAACTAGACTTGTCAATGGACGAGCTATAGGTGGGCTGGGTTAACCCGATTCATTATATTTTTAAAAAGAAATGTCCTTTTCTAAATAACAATCTAGTCATCAAGTTGGGTCAACCCATAACTTGTCCAATTTTAGTCTAAATATTAGGGTTTGATCTAATTGTAACGTATGAGACTTGAATTTTATATTGATTAAATACAAAGTTAATGTGAGATTTATAGAAGTTTTAGACTCTCTACCCTTATAAGCTAGCTTTTAAGTGTGACTTTCCTGAAGTCCTTATCACGACCTATTAATTCGGGCTAAAATCGGCCGAGTCACATTTTACACTCCTAGCTCATCCGATGAGTGCATATTCCTTCCATCTCACACAGCGGATGGTGTGTGAGATTGAATGAGCGGTTACTTGCATTCTTTCAATTGTTAGACTCCAAGTTCCAAGGGGTTAAGCTACTTCTTGCTTAGACGACAAGCAAGCATGCGAATGCAGCCATTTTGGCTACTCAACTGAACTTTATTATACCTTTTTCTAAAAGTAACTTTATTATACTTTTGCTAAATCTTTATGTTTATTTTAATTTAATATAAATTCTTATGACAATTGGGCTAAATAATTATATAAATTCTATCATAAATACAACAATAAATCATATTATATTTTGTTAAAATAATTTAAAATAACAATTAAAATACTATTTAAAATTTGATAATATTAAAAATTATATTTAAATTATAAAGCAAATAAGTCATGGACGAAATCTCTTTATTAAAAAAAGATACTTTCGGTTTTTTTTTTATACAAGAGAAAAAAAACAGACTACATGAATGTTTGGAGTTACATTCCGCCCAGCACATCTCGATAAAGAAATTCTTGAATGTCAAAAGGAAACTCCTAAAAAATATATAAGTCCGAACTTAACCCGCTAGCCAAGTGAGCGAGATTGTCGGCACTAAAATTAAAATAAATAATGTCTTTGTTCGATTCTGCAAGTTAGCGGAGAAACTAAAGTAAATAGTCTTTGTTCGCTTCTATAAGTTTAACGGCCCCTTTAGAACGGTACATGATGTTTGCTATTCGAACATTTAAAGTTCCTCATTTCTCACTCCTGATTGGCCCGTGTCCCCCACGTACATGTACTACCTCACTTTTTGGCGGCATCGCATCAACGACCCCATTCACTCTCTCCTTCCCCCCGAAGCAACTCTTCCTCTTTAGCTTCTTTTCAAATTCCCATTTCTCTGTAACAACAAATAATAACCACCTATCTGCATCTACAGTCTCTAGAAATATCTGAAATTGTTTCATTTATAACTTGGAGTCTTCGTTTCTCTCTGTGTCTCTCGAGTTGATCTCTCTCATCTGTGACTACCAATGGCAGCTGATTCGAGCGACGATTTCTCAAGCTGCTTCTATCCGGACTGCCGTTATTCGAAGCAAGTTCGCGATAACGTTCATGGCTACATCTACATCGATCCGGTATCTGCTTCTCAACTAACGTTTAGTTTCTTCTTCGTCTTGTGTTCTCTAGAAGCTAATTGATAAATGGTTATGGATTTGTGTTCTTCTTTCATTTTCCGTTTCTCTGTTCCTTGCTTTTCCGTGAGTTTGGATAATGCTGAGTTTCTTATCATATTTGTAGTTGGTTTGCTTTCCACTTCCAAACTTTCTGTTTTAGCCTATGCAAAATCGAAAACAGAGCAGAGTAAATAGGTATAGTTTTAGATTCTAAAAAGTCTGGTAGGTTTATGAATGAGGAGAAAATGGAAATAAAATAGAAGCAGAGTTGAGTAATGAATGTAAATTTTGTACTTGGCACCGGACTAGGTAGCTAGATCGCAAAGCAGAGTATATTAACTTCCTGTTATCTTAATCTTCCACTATGATTTCCGTAGATATTTAGTTTCTAACAGAACGTCCTTCTCCAGAAATCTTCACTTGGTTTTTACTATAAGATTTGATTTAAAATTGCGATTTTCCATTGTTGTCTTATAGATACGATTGACATCATTGGTTAGTCATCCTAAATCTACAATTGCACATGTACATGTGGATGCATGTGTTCATGTGATGTTATTATGCATAGGAAGAGGAAATTTCATGACTATGGGTGTTAGTTGAAAATTGATGTGTGTGCGTGTTTTTTTCATCCACTATATTACCGTCTCTTTTGCTGTTTCTCCTGGAAAGAACCAAAAGATGTGAAAAATCACTTGCTTACTTGGATTCGAACTCTGTTTTGTATACATTATTATTAATAAAAGTTCAGTGGATTCGATTTTCCTTGGTCGTTGATATTGAATTTGTTTAAAATTTAAACTATTAGAAATATTGGCTGTCCTAGTTAAGACTCGGAACAAGTACAGTCGAAGTTGTAACCTAATTACTCTCTTTGCTTTTTCAGCTCTGTCTGAAGTTCGTTGACACTGAACAGTTTCAGAGGCAAGACTATGTCTATTCTACTGTGTTGAGTTCTCCTAAGATTTTGTTTTGCCTATCACTTCTTAGTGAGACCGTTACCTAACAATTTTGCTCTATACTGCAGACTTCGTGATCTGAAGCAACTAGGTGAGGTTCAAACTTTACCTTGAGAAGACGCTAGTCCTCCAATAACAACAGCCTTGTCCGTTTTTGTGCTGTCTTATGCGCTTAGATAACATTAACTGCAATTACTGAATCATACAAATAAAGTTGTAGTATTTCTTCTTATTGTTTAATCATCCATTTCATTTAAATTGAGCCGTATATTTTCCTTTGTGAGACTTTCTCATGAATGCTTTGTGATAGTTGAAGGTGCTCTATCCAAGAAACTTATAATAGTACTTCAGAAAACATTTAGGTATTTAAGAATGTTAGAAATTCAACTATAAAAGTTATTTAAGACTTCCAATTTGATATGCTTTATTGATGATCGTATGTGAAAGTACAGTGACAGTTGTCTTCAGTGATATTTGATATAACAGTTCCTACTTACTGTCATGGATTTCCATTGTACTGCAGTACCTGGTAATTATGAAAGTACAGCAAGATATCGGCTTCCATTTTTCTTCCTACCCGGAGATTTTAACTCAAAAGAAACGATTTATGGTGAATTACCTGACTGGTTAGGCCGCTGTTTGGTTATGACCTGATTGCCGAATGCTTACTTTCATTGTCTGTACAAGTTGGCTCAGAGTATTGACCGTCAGAGTTCATGACCAAACAAGCCTAGTCCTGCTCTAGGAATTATCAGCAGTTCATGTTTATGTTTACTTGCTGCTTAGAAGGTACATCCTATGGATCCATTCAGAGAACTTTTTTCTTATACAGGGTTGACTAACATGGTTTATCCGGGAGCTGTGCATTCTCGCTTTGAACACTGCCTTGGCGTGTATTGGCTTGCTGGTGAAGCAGTTCATAAGCTAAGAGCTCATCAAGTATGAATAACTCCTTTGATCTTTTCGTTTTGGTCTATGACGTTGGAAGCTTTTCGTGATAGACATGCTGTTTTGGTAGGGAAAAGAGCTTGGAATTGAAAACTTAGATGTAAAGGCAGTGAAACTTGCTGGTAAAGAAATGCTGTGCTATTAAGATTGCACTACATGCTGTTTGTTCTGCTTGCTAACCATCGTTGTGTTTTTATATTAGGGCTTCTGCATGATATTGGTCATGGTCCATTCAGCCACTTGTTTGAACGTGCATTCCTCCCTCGGGTTCTCGGTGACTTGACATGGTAATCTAGTATTGTCGGTAGGATCGGCTGTTGGTCTTCTTAGACAGACGGTTCAGATATTTTAATATATTTCGTGTCAAGCTTTTCCAGTTTCCACGCATCCAGTGATTCTGCGAAGATGTGCATGGTAGGAAAGCATTAATGAGTGAATGTAATTTGGGAAGATAGAAGAAAAAAGCCACAAGATTAACTGTTCTTTCAAGTAATACAATAGTTAACACGATCATGGTATAAATCTTAATAGTTCTATTATGTGAATGGACAACGTAGAAGATGTAATGTTTTCGAAAATATATCAGGCTTCATTTAGATTCTTGATTTATAATTGAAATGGCTTGAAATTCTTATGCTTGAAATTACGTAGTCTAGGCAGGACCAGTGAAAATTGAGATTTTTAGGGTTGTACTTTTAGTCTTAGCTTATGATTAAAATTTTAATAAAAAAATTTGGTAAATGAGAGTACTTCCTGATGAGAATCCAATTATTTAACCTGCGTTTTCAAATCTTTTTCCAGGTGTCATGAGGACATGTCAGTGAAGATGATAGACTACATTGTTGACCTACACCATATTGATATCGATTCTGAATGCCTTAAGAAAACAAAGGTTAAATGACATTGATTTTCTTTGTCTTACTACTTTCCTTTCATGTTTGCCTCTTTTGCCCTTTTTTTAAACCTATGTTTGTTAAACTCTCAAATATTACTCCCACTGCCGCACCAGAATGCTCAAATGTTTTGTTTCACTTATGAAGATTCTTTTTTTTTTACTTCTTTTATCAGCATGTAAGAGTGGTTTCTAGTACATGTATAACAGGATCATCTAATAGAATGTAGGCCCCTAAATATGTGTATTTCATTTTCCAGGAGATGATCATTGCAAGCACTGAGCAGGCTTCTCAAAAGGTAAATCATCTTATGGTTAAAGCCTTTATTATCTGTGATTTTCAATTCTTTAAGCATCTACGGCTAATCATCAAACGCAAAAAATTTGATTTCGCTTCCAATTTTGACTATTCAGAAGAAGCATTTCTTATATGACATTGTTGCAAATGGTCGGAATGGGATAGACGTTGATAAGTTACTCGACCTCTCTATCTGACTTCGTATTTGTCATCAAATTTTTCATTTGATAATAATTTCTGACGCATCTATGTTTTGCACTGCATTTCAAGGTTTGATTACCTTGTTCGTGATTCTCGGGCCTGTGGACTGGGCTGCAGTTTTGAGTTTGAAAGGTATGAAAGATTTGTTTCCGGAAGCTAGACGTAATAACTAACGTATAGAGGGATTCGGTTACGGTCCGTTGTTTGGTTTATGCCAGTATTGACACTGGCATATACTTTATATTTTTTTAATCTGTAGGTTAATGGATACCATGAGAGTAATGGATGATGAGATATGTTATCGCGCCAAAGATTGTGAGTAGATAAAACTTTTTTCCCCATATTATAGGTGATCTATGTAATCTAATTAACATGTATTTGCTGGTTTTTTATCAGATCTTACTGTCCACAAGTTGTTTGTTACACGCGCTGAAATGCATCGGACGGTTTATGCGCATGCAAAAGTAAAGGTGCTTATGGGTTGCAACATATTCTCTTGAGGTCATCTAGAGAATTACTTAGATTTTCGTCCTAATCCACGGTTGCAATGATTCCACCGAACTGCACTTCATCATTCCGTATTGTGGCTTTTCGATGTTTCTTCCATGGTTTCTTTCATGAGTTAAACCTGTATCTTGTGCTGTCATATGTCATACCATCTTTTAAGCAAGAGCTGTTATCTGCGTGATGAATGACTGGGTTTAATAGTTTCTTTTCTCAGGCTATTGATTTAATGGTTGTTGATGCGTTAGCAAAAGCAAATGACAAACTTCAAATTTCTTCGCTAATTGACGAACCTGATCAATTTTGGACGGTCAGTAAGCTTAGACACTAATTCGAATAATTATTGCTTCAAGTATATGGCCTTACAGACGTCCTTTTGAAAATGTAGATAGATGACTCGATTTTGAAAACCATTGAAATTTCTAAAGATCCAGAGCTCAAGGAAGCGAGAGATTTGATCCTACGTATACGTAGAAGAGATCTATATCAGGTATTCTGATGTATTGCAACTTGAAAATACTACTTCCTATGATGCATTGTGATATATAGGCTATCCTCAGTACCTTTTTAATTTTGATGCATAATAAGGTCTTATGGGTTTGCTATCTTTTGCAGTACTGCAATGAATTCACTGTTCCAAAGGACAAAATGGAGCACTTCAAAGACGTCACTCCTCAGGACGTTGTTTGTTCCCAGGTCTGTTAAGAACCCGCTCTAAGCTTTTCATTCCTCAAAGAAGTAAAAATCATCATCTCAAATAATAAATTTGAAACCAGAGTTCTGATAATGTTACACTAAACGAAGAAGATGTTGCTGTGAGCAATGTTAAAATTGATTTGACACGTGGAGAATCCAACCCTCTTGAAAGGTACGTATGATTGGAGCATTGCTTCTTGGCTTAAAGCTTTATCTGTGGATGCCTTATGATACTTTGATCTGACCACAAGCTTTCTCACCTGCATGTATTCGCTGATCCAGCGTCAGATTCTTCGAGGTACTAATTTCTCTTACTAGACTTGAGCATGATTAATGTTGTTGAACCTAGTGCACTTTTTCATTATGGACTCCTGTAGTATGTTTGCTCACTATATTTTTACCAAGAAGAACAGTCAGGCAATTAACTTTCATGAATAAAAGTGGTCATTGTTGACTCTGATAACAGAGTAGGGATAGACGAGCATTGTATCATTTATAGCAGACGTCCTTCTTAGTCCACAAACTGCAAATCAACTTCATTTAGCATTAAATCACAAGATATATGGGAGAGATAATTAATATGAACTGTATTTCATTTTATGCATCCACTGGACGTATTCCCCTTGAAATTGATTAAGCTCCTAGAGATCATTGTGTCCATGCCGGAGATATCTAACAGCTTATAGCTTATCAGGACTATGAGACTGCGACGAATTTCAGAATACCGGAGGAGAGAGTTACTCACTTGATGCCTGCTTATTGCCGAGATACGATTGTCAGAGTGTACTCTAAGAAACCTGAACTGGTTCGTGAAAAAAACTAGTCCGATAATTAACTTCGTGAAACTTTACATATCGCGGGCTAATTATCAATTTATGGCACGTCGTCTTGCAGGTGGACGCAGTTTCCCAGGCCTTTGCAAATTTTCAGATAAAGAAATATGGAATAAAAGCACAGGTGCACGATACTCCTAACAAGAAGAAATACCGAAAACTGTTTTTTTGACTTCCAAGCATGTAAATTGTCCTACCAATATAAAACTCTCGTTAGATTTTGTATATATATACTTCTTATCCATTAGAAACAGTTGTAGAAAACAACGGGATCCTGAAGATATGTCAATAGCATACATATGAAACGTAAAAATCCGTATACGTTTTGTTGCCTTTGCTCATCTCCATTACTCGCGTCCCCACCTCACCAGCTCTATTAGCTCCTCATTTCTGCCAAATGCACTAACATTTGACGCTGATAATTTTTACGGCATGAGAGTTCTTAGTATTCTTTGCCAGTTGTAGTCATCTATATGTCTTTATTTGTAGAGCTAAATCTTTTGTCTAAGATTATTCTGATCTATTCTGTCTACTGAATTTTAGCCATTTATTTATGTAAATTCTGTGTTTATTTATGTGAGTCTCGTATAGGTCTCGCATAAATAAATAATTAAGATTCAAATGTACGTAACAGAGCAGATTAATATAAGAGAGAAAATTTGAACTTTTATTTGTAAGGATACTCCTGATGAGAGCCTTTAACATCCACGTCAATTAGCACAAAAGGTGCAATCACGAGTATCTATTGGTAGGGACAAGATCTTCTATCTAATATTATTCTGTTTTACTCTGTCTCATAAAATATCAGCCATTTATTCTGCGGGACTCACATAAATAAATAGCTAAAATTTATTGGACACAATAAGACACCATGATATTGAACAGAAAACCTGAACTTCTATTAGTAGGTGTTACAAATTACTTGCTCTAAGAAGTTTTGGACCGACCGATCAACATCTAAAGTCTGTTATTCTGAAGCGAATTAGGCGCGCGAAAGTTTATAGGGAAAATAATTAACAAAAGGATCAGAAAAACCATAATTAATATATTTTAAAGTTTTAAAAGTTTATATACCCTGCCCATAAGCTTAATTTTATTTAAACTGTATATTCTTTTTTTTAAAAAAAGAAATATACCGTCCATATCAATTTCATAGGATTTGACCTATCACATATTTTATCTATATATCATAAATTATAGACACAGATCAATGGATTTATCCAGACTACTAATTAATGCATTCAGTGATTAACATAAAACTTTGGCCTGGATTCCTCCCACGATCATAATTCCTATAACATTGGAATTCTTACCAGAGTAGGAAATATAGGTTATTTTGGTTTTTGCTTGCAAATAGGAGACGACATACTTTAGGAATCCTTATTCGTGACAACATAGGATCTGCCTTCTTATAAATTCCCTCAAGTCAATCAACAGGTACGCACATAGTTCCATAAACGTACACGAAAACGATCGATCAACTAAACTCAAAAACACCTTTTCTCCACGACTCATCGCCACAAACAACAAATTCAATCTCCCATAAACAAGAATCGTCCTACGTACTCACATTCTCGAGATGACGATGGATTTGAAGAGCTTGGAACTGCTTGACAGACACCTAGATAACGTATGGAACATGCTACACGTCCATGAAAGGGCAAAAGAAGAGTGGGAAATCGATCCCAAGAAGCTCCTTCTTAACCATGTTATTGCTCGAGGAACCTACGCAACCGTTCATGGTGCTCTTTATGAAGGCCGTAAAGTTGCCGGTGAGTGTTTGCGTATATTATATCGTCTTGCTACTTTGGATTGTTTTTATTTTTTTGAAACCATGCATGGCTTCGCGTTCTGCAACTAAAACCCTAATAAAACCTCGTGCCGTGACTAGCTTTTCTATGAAGAATAAATAAGTTGCTTACTCGTTTCTACGATTTGGTTTTGCCTATTATCTTCGAATTGTCAGTTAAAGTGCTTGACTGGGGAGAAGAGGATATAAGAACAAAATCTGAAATAGATACTCTCAGGAGAGCTTTTATGCAAGAGGTGTCTGTTTGGAACAAGCTTGATCATCCCAATATTTGCAAGGTAATGTTGATAAATAACTGCACGTTGTTATGATTTTTTTTCCCTGATATGCTTAGATTATAGTCACTATGTTTTGATTGTTCTCTTAATATTGGTGTTAAAAAACTTGAGTTATTTTTTGTTTTTTTCAGTTCATGGGTGCTTTCATGGGTCCATCAGGCATTGAAATAAACGCCAATAACGGGACATTGGCAGCCAATGTGTGTGGTGTTGTGACTGAGTATTGTCCTGGTGGTACTCTAAAATCTCACCTTACAGAGAATCTGGAAAGCAAGCTGGCTTTCAGCACTGTCATGGATTTTGCTCTAGATCTTGCAAGAGGGTCAAGTTTTCTTCCTTTTTTCCCCCCACCTCTATAAATTAGCACCAAAAAAGAAAAACAATTTGGCTTCAGCATCATCTGACTGTTTACTGTAACTATATATCTCGTTCCTCTTGGATTTTAGCACTTACAAACTTGTACTTTTTGTTCTTACAGGCTGGTCTACCTTCATTCCAGAAACCTTGTGCACAGAGATGTAAAGACTGAGAACATGCTTCTTGATGAAAATCAAACACTGAAGATAACTGACTTCGGAGTTGCTAGAATTCAAGCTACAAACAATAGCGAGATGACAGGCTTTACTGGAACACTTGGTTATATGGCTCCAGAGGTATACAATCAATAAATTTATGATTCTTTTTCATCACTGTATCAGGTGACTGTTCACAAATGTTCTTTAGCTTAACCTTGCACTTGAAATTTTCAAAGATCATCCACCCAAGTAGTGGATCAGTTATAAAACAGAAGTTGTCCAGTCGATGTATGACAGGTTTTCGATAGCCTTATCATATGGAGTTTCCCTTGACGCAGGTATTTGAGAGCAAACCGTACACCAGCAAATGCGATGTCTACAGCTTCGGAATTTGCTTGTGGGAGATGTATTGCTGTGACGTACCATATCGTAACCTTAGCTTCTCTGAACTGACATCAGCTGTTACTTATAAGGTGAACATATATTCTTCATATTCTTATATTCCTTGCTTAATGCCCAATGAAGGTTTCTAAGAATAGTAAAGTTAGTGAAAACAATGTTTCTAAAGCCTCATAAAAGGACATTACTGGCACTGCAGAACTTGAGGCCATCAATACCCAAATGTTGTCCGAAGTCTCTAGCGACAGTGATGAAAAGATGTTGGGACGCAGACCCCAACAAGAGACCGGAGATGGAAGAGGTAGTCACAATGTTGGAAGCAATCAAACCATCCAAGGGTAACGGCATGATACCTCTTGACCAGCGTCCAGGCTGTTCTTGCTTCTTGAGGACACTAGCCAAGGCCTTCAAACTTTGAAGATAGAAGAAAGTCACCAAGTTATCAGGTGGTGGTGATGCGAATACTGAAAGTAAACCAGTAGCAACAAAGCTTTTATGTTATTTTTCTGATTCTTTCATTTATCAGGTGGCTGTAAATAACGTGCTTGTGACACAACTGAGACAATTATGAATGACATATTTGTTTAGTGCAAGTTGAAAACTATCTCCATGTCATCAATAAACTGAAGTTGAAAGTATGATACAATCTTCTCAAGAAATTGTCAGCAAAAGATGCGCATAAGTCTTCATAAGTATGAACGGCTTAGCATACAAAGAGAATAGAGGCATCCAATTCCAACACAAAGGGTTGGATTTTACCATCAACATACTTAAAAAGCTAGCGTACAAGATTTGTTGCATTCCATCATGGAAAAAGCTTCAGTCTTTCATATATAAATTCGCACCTCCCTTTCCTTTTTCCTTTACACTAAGTGAGCAGCCAGAATTGAAATGAAACAAACAATACAGCGGTAATGGTGTGTGCAAGTTGCCTTGTACACCATCACCTTAGTAGATCCACACTATTTCTATTTCAATTCCAATTCCAATTCGGAATTCCAATTCCAATTCCAATTCCAATTCCCTCATGTACATTAGAAGTGTCATCTAACTCACCAAAAACTGGCTATCATGGAAATATTGCGGAAAATTTCAGATGAGATGTCAACAGCATCTGAAACATCGCCATAGGTTATGCCAAAGTACTATGATAATCCTTTTGCATATGTAAAAGTGATATAGCATGTTCTGTACGTCAATAAACAAAGTGTGCAAATGAATCAGGGGGAACCATCATCCGAGGACTGAGCAACAGATTCTATAGTCGGATCACCCTCGCTTGCATTTTGGAACTTTTCCAAAAGCAACTTCCGGATTTTCACCCTCAAACTAGAGGCCTCTTCAGGTCTGAACCACTGCTTGCAAAACTGAAAATAAAAACATCTACTGAGGAAAATAGTCTCACTTCAAGAATGTACACAATAATGCAGGTAAGTGGAGATACCATAGTCAGATCTCTCTTTTTCAGCCTCTCAGGAGCCTCCTCAATGAAGCGTTCCATGAAGAAAAGAACAAACAGACCACAATCATAGTCATTTTTCTGTTGGGGAACCTGTTTGCAATTAGACACACCTTGCTAAGATTATTCAAACTGTTTACTTCAGAAACACGTGGATTTATTTCATATTAGTTCACAGTGATCAAATTCTGACAAAGCTGACAAGGAAAATGGAAACACAATTCAACCGTATGACGTAAATTTGACAATAAGAGTCATGAGAAACCATTAACATAAAGAAGATAAAGTGATAAACTTTGTGGCAGTATTCATGAACAGGCACAATGGTTAGTAGCATAATTGAAGAGAGGTTACGAATGCACTTAAATCTATGCAACACTCACGTCAATCTTTTTCTGATTAATTCTCCCTGGCAGATCATTCCATATCTTATCTGAAATTGGATGGTCATAAGTCGCACTTTCTTGATTTAGATAGTTCCATTCGTCTTTCAGATAGCTGTAGTACAAAATTCACCATTCTTTAGGATGAAGAATGTATGTTAAAAAAGGTACGACTTGAGGATAATTAAGAGAACATGCATGTCAAAATATATACCTTGAATAGAATAATTGCCCACTAACGTTGTC
The DNA here is from genome assembly GCA_027564335.1 of Erythroxylum williamsii. Lineage (NCBI taxonomy): Eukaryota > Viridiplantae > Streptophyta > Magnoliopsida > Malpighiales > Erythroxylaceae > Erythroxylum > Erythroxylum williamsii. Next base: position 6,096,631 of record JANITW010000001.1, on the reverse strand, counting down.
ATGAAAACATTTTAACCAAAGAAGTCACTCTGCTCACACTAGAACAGCAGAACATCTAATTGCCATGATCAATTTAACTTACTAAATTTACTAACAGGCAACAGCTGAAAATGGCATTTCCTTCCCGCTGAAGATCATTTTTAATACAATTCTTAAAACGCCCAGAAAATTGTTATCTTTATAGAATCAGGAATAAAACAGAGGAATATATAAATCCAATAATGCAACATGCGTCATGTGTCTTGAAAGGGCTTCTAATCTGTCAAACCTTTTTATGTTATCAAAAACTGATCTGCTGGCATGAAGCCCCAATGAATCCAGGTGTAGTATTATTGGTCCTGATTCATCTTCCTTATCAGGGATGCAAATAATCACCAAACTCCAGTGAAGACTGAATCAGAATGCACAAGCACCTCAAATAAGCCAAAAAGGAGAAGAATAAATGGAGAGAGAAAAAAAAATACAGCACTATTGATTTCTAAATTGACAAGATGGAAACTGAACCAACACATGCACTTAGCTCAACGCATCAGATGACCAACAAAGTCACCATGCCAAGTCATATATTTAGTTTCCTTCTTAAATTAAAAAGCTAGGGACCTAATTGGTTAATCTTTCATTTTTGGTCTTTTGTTTTTGTTTTCAAATTTAAAAAAAGAAATGTGATTAATTATCTATTTTCAATTTTTTGATTTTTTCCTATTCCATAATTCATAAAAAATGACAAAAATTAGTTTTCACAACTTGAATTTTTTTAATCAAAAAATTATCCAATTATTTATTAATTAATATAAACTCAATAAAAAAATAATGACCATTCTAAGTTTACTATTGAATAATGAAAATTTTAATTTATTTCTAGAAATAATAATGATTTTAAAAGATTATAAGTATTTTCAATTTTGAAATTAATTCAAGAATAAGCATACTTTAAATATTTAAAATTATTTGTATAAACTAAAAATTTCAAATAATTATTTTAAAATCCAAAATTTTTAAATCATAAAAAATAAAATTTTATTTTAAAACTTGTATTTTAGCTCAAACTCGTATACACCATTTCATATACTCACAGTGCCCAGTCCATTCTAAGCACTTCATGCTGAATTACTCTGAAATATGTGTTTCAAAATCAACTTAAAACCATTTAAAACTTCACATCTTTCTGCGAACAAAATATCAAGAAGTCAACTATCGGGATGGATCACATTTGAAATGCCAACAAGTCATCTTACTTGCACATAATTAAACCGAAGCCAGAGATATAAAAGAACTAGAAATGCCAGAGTGCAGAACAGTCCACAACAAACAGAATAATGGCCTTCAAATTCATAGAGGAGTAAACAGTAACAAATCACACCCCAGATATCTGGTTGTAATCAGACCACCAGACCTAAGGTCAAAGTGGCTTTCTAATAGATAAAACTCAGATATTCTTACTCTTCATGTATGGGAATAAGTACATACGCCTTCTGAAATAAGTCGACACCCCTCCACCATCTTCGGAACTTAGCAAAAGTTGATACCTTGTCAACTCCCTAAACAAATGAGCATGAATGGGAAAAGAGAATGTATGATTGAGCAATAAAAGATAAGAGCTAGAATAGTAAGAAATCAGTGTCTACAATCAACAGCTAACTACAAAGAGGAAATCAAAATAAAATGATGAAGAACGTTCCCATACATGAAAAGTTCTCAAATTTCCCACTACATCACAAATTTTCTTCTGGATAATATCATCGGCTAAAATATGATGCTTAATGATGCTAGCTTGCCCATAAGCCAAGAGAAAATGATTTGAAAACCAAATTGCAGATGATTTTACAACCAAATTGCAGATCATTCACATTATTCTGGAAGCAATCAATGAAGTAGTTTTACAAATCAATCAAGAGTGACAAATGATCACCCAAAGAATTTAGAATAATCAATATCTTCCTGTTCAACTGGGAATACCAAGAAAGGCACTACCTTGTATGTTACTGCCTGTTTTAGCTTCTCGTAGAAGAATGTATTGAAGATGTGGTAGTCACAAGTGGCCCTTTTTGCTGGAGAAGCATTCAACCATAAGTACCTAGGAAAAGGAATCAAAAGTGACCATGCATAAAATTTTAAGAAAATTTTTCCCATACCATCCACACAGACAACAGAACATGTATCCCAAAGGTAGAATATTTCTATTAAATAGTCAAGAAGTTCTAGGACAGCATATGCAAAAAACTAGAAAACAACATGAGAGAAACTCACTTATATTCCCTACCTCTTAGATATAATCATTTTACAGTCAGTAAAAATGGTTTATTGTCTACCATTTGTTTTTGTTTCAACTTGACTAACTCAAGACAAGTAAACATTGAACCTCATTCAACTAGAACCTTCAACTCCATCTTACAAAAGTCATCAAAAACTGATGGGGTAAACAAAATGACTAGCTTCTCTAGGATAACTTTCCGATAAGCTTTCAAACTTTACCACCCATTCATTTCCTAGATAGTCAACACATAATTCTCAGCTAAACTCTGCTGTTGTGTAACATGTTTCTCCACGGATATACTCATTCCACTGCATAAAGCAGATTATCCTTGATACGAATACAAAGAAGTTATTAGAAAATACACAAGTTTCTGGGTCATGAACCCAGCTCCAAAATCTGTATCTATGAGTTTGATCTTATCTACAGTAGCACTCATAATTTTCCTATCACCATGAGTCCAAAAGGTCAATATTTAGTGCCTCAAGGGAGCTTATTTAGCCTCATCACACTGCTGCATTTGAGAAAATTTGACTTGCTCAGCCATTAAAAGACCAAAAATCTAGCTGAGCCAAAATTACAATCTCACATCATCCCATGCTCCTTGTATGCTTCTTCAAGCTAAGCCAAACAAACCACCAGATCAATAATCAGTGTAGGCTCAATTATACCCCTGCTAATAGTACCCATTATTATTACTAAGTTACAGACTGATAGGCCCATCAATAGGAAAAACAAAAGCTACAATCAACTCCACAAATCCAATCAGCACACTTAAATTCTTGAACACAAGAAAAGGAATAAATGGAATTTCAAACAAAATTTGTCATGCAATCTGAATCTCTGACCTCGTCTCAGAAAATACCAGAATAAGAACATCAAAAGAAAAGGGCATCTGAACATAATTACCTGATGTAAAAATTCATGATTGGTGATGTTAAATAGCCTTCAGGACCAAGGCAATTTATATCAGCGTGAGAAATTTCAATGGACTCAGGATCATCTCTGGGTAACAGATAAGATGAATTAGTGAGCATATTTTGGACAATCTCTAGCAAATATTGTTTCCACTCCAATACGATGTCAAAAGGAACAATTCACGCCTTTGAGGAAGATATGGCATACCGTGAAGGATAGTAAATTTTAGCAACCTTCCTACTGAAAGAAACAAAACAGTCCAAATTCATTTTCGGCAACAAAATGAAGAGTTGGAACAAATGGAGAACAATAGGACAAGAAAAGGTACAGGTTGTTCCAGTTACCATTCAGCATGTTTGCTTTCTTGCTCTATTGCCTCCACAGCTTGAACCTCATCCTCCTCTAGAAGCACAACTGTTTGTCCCTACAAAAAGTAATTTTATCCCAGATTTGTTCAACTCCTTTGGATAAAAAACATGGCATCTGTTACAATAAAATTTCTACTGCATGTACAGGTCTGAAGTGTTGTTGGCTAGAGAAATTTCAGGCAACCAAATAACTTGTTCATGATTTTGTAGTTGTACTTTTTCATTTGTACATCTATTATCAAGCACTCGTAATATTTATTTTCCATGAATACTGGTATATATAAATTCTAACATAAAAAATCATAAGACTGCTCCAAAGAAATACAGGTATACGTTCACAATGTACAGTCAGATAAAATGGTACATCGATCCCAGAGGCTCCATAAACATGGCTTCTTATGGAAGCATGCATTTCTGGGACAGAAGCAGATCCCTTAAACAAAATCATCCCAGATGCTTCGAAGTCAATGAAGGGCATAGAACATGAGAAGAGAGAGAGAGATTAAAGGGGCATACCTTGTTACGCACAGAACCATTTAAAGATGCAACATCTTCCTCCCTGGAAAAAGAAAAATAGAAGGCATATACTTCACCATTCAAATCAACAAAACCAGACAAGCAACTCAATAAATCATGCGTGAGGATCATTAAATTCAAAGCTCAGCCCAAATGAGTCGACATAAGGATAAGAATATTAATTTGTCGAAGCATGGTTCTCTAAGTTATACCATGCACACCAGGAGAAAAGGGAATAGGTATACTCAAGGTTATAGGGGAAGAAATCTAACAATATTCTGATGTCACTTGAATGAATAAAATCACACCTTACTTCATGCACCAAGACCTACCCACAGCCCCATTTTTATCCCATAAACATAAAAGAACAAGTAACATTACTGCACCAGTTACCATTGACCGTCAAAACTACAAAATGCAATATCTTTCTAGAGCCTAGAACCTTAAAATGAAAATAGTTAGCACCTGACAATTAGATCATTGTTTCTAGAGAATAGGCAAATGCATCCAAGCACTCAAATATAAGTAATAAAAAGGAAGCTTGACTTGGGTATACAAGATATCTATTTCAAAGGAGGCATATAACTACACATATAACATTATAAGGAAACACAAGGAATCAAGATGAATAATTGCTTACTTCTTTGGAAACCCATAGGACAAATCCTTCCCATTATGGCGTACCAAGCCAAGGGAAGAACTTTTACACCTTTGATCACTTTTTAGAAGACGGGGTTTATCTCCATTATGCAGACTGCTGACACTTTGAAAAGGCCACTGCCTTGATGATCGGCCTTTTTGTGTTCCCCTTGGTGAGCCTCCATAAGATCTAATTTTCTGGTGATTATGATGATTCAAAGTAGACAAGTCTTCATTGAATGCTTTGACTACTTTACAATCTGTCTGTTGAGGAGATACAATAAGGTAATTGACAATCATTGTCTGCTGTGATCAGGCTACAAAAGTAAGTCATATGAAAACCTGCTTTCAGCAACATACATTTCCTTCCATCCTTGTATTGAAATTCGTGGCAAATGAGGATTGCGTATCAACTTGAAGCACTACATTATTATAATTGGAGCCATCTGAAGCACCAAGAGAATGCATTTAAGTCACCTAAAAACATGATGCCTTATATCTACAACAATCCACCATCCTTTTCGTATAAAGCTCATTCTTCAAGAATTACTAGATACTGATTTAAGCATTTTCAAGAAAATTTTATAAACAGAGGCCGGAATTTCAACTTGGCTTTGGAAAGATCATAAAGAAAAGAGGCAGAGGGGCAAATAACACAACTTGAGCTTACCAACACTGCTTCTACATGTTGACTGTGTGGACTTATTGTTTTCATCAACATCCTGCCCACTTGAAAATGCAATGAATCAAGCTAATTTTCATGCAAATTATAAAAGTATTATTCATTATGACTTCTCTTTTTTGGGTTTATTGTGTTCGTTGGACCAAACTGGGGCTACATATTAAAGAGGGTTTTTCTTTCTATCTTAACTCTATACCACCAATACTCTCAAGGTTTTGCAGCTGAATTGTTGAGGTGAAACTAAGAGTTCAAATAACTGTTTGTAAATAGATAAGAAAGGCAAAGAACCAGGCTCACTAGTTTTTTTGGGTTATAGAATTCCAAGCTCACTAGTTTTTTTGGGTTGTTACCTGTACGTGTCAAAATCACTTAAAGCGTGAAATAAAACTAGCAGGCCAGAAAACTTTTTACTAAAATATCGATGATCGATAAGAGGATGTAAAAGCTTTCCCAGGCAACAAAAGAGCCACGGTAAAGTCCAAAACACTTTCACCCATTGGATGAACAGCAAATACAAAAGAGGAGAGTAAACCCATGAGCTGAAAAAAGCAAGCCAAATAGAATAACACAAAGTTACCATTTGGTGGGATTGAAACTTCCTTCGCACGCGCTCTTCCTCGAAAGCCTTAACAGTGGCAAGAATCTTCTGCCCTCTATCGGGCAGCGCCAACCCAATCTTGGAATAATTGCTTTTTTGCCTCTTAATCGCGTCCTCAAGCTGCTGATCACTCAGGAACGCCATGTCCTCTCTCTGGGAAACCATCGGGGAAGGTTGAGGTGGGTCCTCTGTGTTTTTTACGACCACCAGAGCCGGGGGTTCGCCGTCGTCGTCCTCCAGCATCTTGGTCCAGTCAATGACTAAAGGCCTCTTCTTGCAATCTTCCTCCTCCATTAACGCACTTCGCTGAGGAACGAATTTGAAGGAAATTTCTTATGTTTTGTTGGGTCACGCACAGAACACACTCTCTTGGTTTCGTCTCTGTAACTGAATGAAGATGAACATGAGGAAAACGTGGCGATGTACGGTAAGAGACAGCAACCTTTTACTAGCTGTTGGAACTGAAAATGTATGTGCCATTGAATGGCATAATGAATATTGAATGCCAAATATGTACAACCCTTTCCTATCTTTTGTTGCCAATTACGGTAAGGTGTTATTTACCTTTTCTTGCAATTAGAATTTCAATAGTCTTACTCTTACTAATGTCAAAATTTATTGAATTTTATAATTATTACTTAAATTTAAAAAAATGATAATAAAATATTCAATTTCTTATTTTTATAAAAATAACTTATTGTTAAATATTATGTGTTAATGTGACAAATCACGTCAACTCAACTGGATAATAATTAATTTAGTTAATATAAAAATAATAAATTAAAAACAAAATTTTCTTTTATCCCAAATTTTCCTCGTCCTTCTCCTTAATCTACATCTCTTCGTCCCTCCCCTCTTTCTCAATCAACCTCCATTCACTTCTTCCTCCTATTTATCTCTTAACTTTCTCTTCTTTTCTTCTTAACCTAACAATTAAATTGTCTCAACTTTAATTCCTAGCATCAAATGCATTCTCAAGCGAGCTTCTATTGACTTGTTATCACTAGTCATCAAACTTCTGTCGACTTCCAAGGTTTGTTTAATTGGTATTATGCTGTAAGGGTTAGACAAGCAAGCTTCTGTTGACTTGTTGTCACTAGACATAAAGCTTCTGTCGACTTCCAAGGTTTGTTTAATTGGTATTATGCTGCAAGGGTTAGATTAATTTTAGTTTTTGAAATAATTGGAGCTCAAAGAAAACATAATATTACTTTTAGTAATATACGCCTTTACAATAATACTTTTATATCTTAATGTTCTAGTTACTACATTGTTTATCATATCATATTAACAAACATATATCCTAGTGGATGTTATAAATTGTGGACAAAATGACCTTGATCTAAAGGGGGAGATGATGCAGTGGCAGGGAAGAAGGTAGAAGAAACATATTGAGAGGAAAGATCAAGAAAAAGGCAAACTAGATTACAAGATGATATAGATTTCCTAGCAAGTGGGATGAAACAAGTTTTAAAGCAGACCCTTGTTTTGTACAACCACCACAAAGGCTCACATATAAGATCCGAGAGAGTAAGCATCGTATCCATATTCTCCATCCAATAAGATTGTTTCATTTTGTTCTTATTTGAACATCATTAAATGAAAGGCATCAAAATATTATCAAGAAGACAACACAATGGCGAACAAGAAAACTATAAAATTGTCATAATCTAAATTGCACTCAACGCTAATAAAAAAGATAGCATTATAAAGACTCGGATGTTTCCTCCGTTACGTTTGTTAGTTCAAATTCAAATGTTTGGAGTGTTATCAATGTGAGGACTAGTAAAAAAATAAATTTTCTCTAACGTTGCTATTAGACAATAGATCATGGCTAAAATGCTCGTCTAATAGAAAAGGATTTGATGGAAATTTCATCAACACAATCGAGCCTTGCCAATTTTCATTACATTATTATGATCCAAAAAATTTGAAAGTCAACTAATTCTAACATCAAAACAATCTTGATCTAATGATGGCACATTTAAAGATGACTAAGCTACAAATGAGTCTCCAATCTTAAGATGGCACGTTTAAAGATGACTAAGCTGCAAATGTGTCTCTAGTCTTACGTGGTTGTAGGTTTCCCTGTACCAATTGAGGATTGCTTGAGGCAGTCGAAGCCAAGTTTCTCAAAATAACCTTAATGGGCACTTCAACATCTTAGAAGCCAATTGCAAGTTCAAAACCCGTTGTTTCATCATTGTGACTGTAATCTCTAATGTGTGTAATGGGCTTACTCTATTGGTTGGTCTCTAGAAAAGGTGTGATCCCTTGCAATAAATTAACATTTTGGTTTGCTAGAGAAAAGATACCTAAAGCTCTCCAATCACAATTTTACGTATTGTTTGGTACGGTACGAGATAAAGTTAGTGTGAACCGGGTGTAAATATCGTTTGTACCAGCCTATTTCGTATCGTATCGATCGGTACTTACATTATTTGTAATACCAACCATGTACTAGGTAATACCAAAAATTTTTAAAAAAGTAGGAGTATATTTGCAAAAAATTAAAAATTTCAACCCTAACCCTAAATGCACGCACGCATTCTTCTTCACTTCTTTGAGTAACTATCTATCATCTCATATCCTCACACTCTCACTCACACAGCTCTCTTCTTTTGCTCTTTACTGTCGCCGTCATCGACCAAATGACTGCCAGATCGACGCCCGTCACGTTGTTGTTGTCCTCCTTCTCCTATCCTACTCCCACACTTGACTGACTTTTTTCTCTCACATCTCACTATATCTCTCAAGTGTCTCGACCCACTATAACCCACCGGCCACCATCACCGACACACATCCACCACCTGCCGCCACCACCGACACCCCATATCTCTAGCTTCTCCCAATATTTTATTTATCTCTCACACATCTCACTATCTCTCTCCAGTTTTGATGCCAACCACCTGCCACGACCATCGATGCCATTGGACTACTACTAACGCCACAATAGCCTCAGTCACTCTAGGATCTCCTCTCCTCTTCCACGCCAAATCTACCCACCCCAAGTCCCCGACCCGTTAAAATTATTGTTAATTTTCTAAAATAATTGGGTGTGTGTTATGACTTAATGTTTTTTTGTGAAATTGTTGTGAATAGAATTATTGATGTATTTGTGAATTGTGAATGAAATTATTGGTGTTTTTGTGAATTGGGAATGGAATATGTTAATTTGTTGCTATGTTGATGTGGACTGTGGTGGAGTGGAATGGAATTGTAGAAGTGCCAAAGTGAAAAGTGTAAATTGATTTATTTGTTAATAGAGATATAGTTACAAAATGTAGATGTAGAATGAAACTATGAAAGTGTGGAAAGAACTAGTCTGGAGTGGACTGTGATTTTGTGAATGTGGAGTGTAACTTGGAAGTGTGATGAATTGATTAAATTGTTGAATGTTATCAGTTTTGTTAATACTTAATTTAATAGACATATAAATACAAAATCATAATTTATAAATCAAAATATTATAAAGTTAAGTGTTTGCTTACCATACCAATTTCCTTTAGCATTAATCTATACTTAATTATGAATGAAATTTATTTATTTATTTTTACAAATATATCATATAATTCATTTGAAAAAAGTAAAACTTTTACCAATTGTAAATAAGGTTTATATAACCCAACTAACTTGACTACATCATTTAAGTATGACTTATACGTGTGTCAAGGTTAGTAGGATTTTATTGCATGGGTTAATGAAATTAAAGTGTTAAGGTTATAAGAATGTTTAAGGATACTTTTGGCAAGACACTTAAGTATAAAAGACATAAGACATGGAAGGAAGGGCAAATTAGGTATTTCACGCTCATTAAGGGTAGAATTGGAAAAGGAAATTGTGGTCTTGCATTTTAAGAAGAGAGAAGAATGAAAATTGAAGAGAAAAAAAGAGTGTGTCATAAAGAAGAGAGAGAAATACGAAGAGAAGAAGTGAAGGAGAGAAAAGAAGAGAGTTGAGCTAGGGTTTCATCATTTCTTAATATTGAGAGAGATTTTGAAGTAGTTCAAGAAGAGAAAAAGGTAGAGGAAGAGAAGAGCTTCCATTAAGCCAAAGATATCTTCATTTGGTGGAGAATCAAGGTAAGATCATTTTGAATCTTTTAGATTTTTGAAAGGATTTTAGTTCATAGAGTTTAGAAAATGCATGGATTTAAGTATTCTAGAACCAATTTTAATGATTGTGCTTTATGATATTTTTAATTGAAAACCATATTGAGTGAGATTTTTGTTATTGTAGAAGGGGATCAAGAGACGCAAGAAGAGCAAGAGAAGAGACATCCTTAAACCAATTTCTTAAGCAAAAAATTCAAGGTGAGTTACATGTTTATAATAGAGTTATGAGTCATCAATGCTTTTCCAAATCAAGAAAATAAAATGATTTCAATTACTTAATAAATGTTACTTTTAATGCTTTTGGGTGATTTGAGAAATTGTTACACGTTGGTGTATGAATTTTGATGATGATGAAGAAAATGCTTTGAAACATTTTATGTTATGCCTTGAAAAATGTCATGACATCTTGTATAAATGAAAAGAAGATGAAAGTATGAGCATATGTAACATCCCATCACTGATGGGAAGGGTAAAATAGTAATTTGGAACAGGTTACGAGTGTTTAGAATTGTCTTGGTATGTTCATGCATATACATACATGTAAATAGTGACTTTTGCACATGTAAATAACTTTACATGCATTCATGACATTTTTCTGGTATATTTAGTCATAAATGTAATTTTTTTGTGAAAAATGTGATACTTGTGCTTGAAAATTTAATTGGAGTGGGTCCTTGTGTGTTTTGATTTTTGGGAGAATTTTATAATTTTAGAATTTTTCTGGAAAATTTTGGAAAAATTTTCTGGACGGAAAAAAAATTGCCAAGTGGCAGACTGATTAGTTTTCAGTACTAAAAATGACTATCCAATGGCACTAAAAAATTAAATACATGATGTTTGGATTTAGTATTCGAACCATTAGAATTTGAGAAAAATTTAGAGTAAAAATTGGAGATCAAATGAACTAGTTACTAAAGTGGATCAATTGGAAGCATAAGAAATTGACATGTGTCACTTGCCCCACCACATATATAGGCCAC
>JANITW010000001.1:6039151-6051629 GCA_027564335.1 Erythroxylum williamsii | reverse complement strand
AAGATCGGGTGAAGGGAAGTGAAGATTTTTGTTTGTATATGTGTACATATTGTATTGTTTTTGGGCTAGATTGTTGTTGAGAATTTTGGGACTTATGTATTTTGTATATTCGGATTTCGATATTGATATTGTATTGTGGTTAGGAATTCCATTAGAACTTGTAAAATTCTATTCTTTTGATGTTAATGCATTATGTACAGATGATGTAAAGTGGAAGTATGCTTTTGCATATACGAATTAGATTGAGTGGAAATTCGGTATACTTGAGGAAGTTATCGATTTGATATGAATATTTTGATTGCGAATTGTTGTTATATACATATATATAGAAGTGAGTTGTGTTATGGAAAAAAAAAGGAATATAGAAATGGTATGAGACTTTAAGCTTCACAATTTTCTTTACGCCAACGTTTATGGTTCAATGGTTGGACTCCGAAAACAGGGCTCATCATGTTGGTATCGGAGCAAGAAAAGATTTCAAGGAACCACGCTTAAGTATGATGGTATTTGTTTCCGAGGTTGGGTTCTGGAAACGGAGCCCAGCATCACCAACCTTATGTTACTATGCCCTTCTTTTCTTTAACTCAGACACTGTACATGGGGCTGTTCACGTAAAGCAACATTCTGCTATGTTTTATTCTCTTGTTTCCTTCTTTTGTTGTCGTTTTATGCTTCCACATGTTGCATGTTTTAAATTTTCTTCTTCTATATGATCCATTTTTCTTGTCTTTTTTTTCTACTTGCTCCATAAACGCAAGTAAATATTAATCTTCAAAAAATGACCCATATGTCATGCTTTCAACTTACTTTAACTTCGTTACTTTCGAATTGTGCCTAAAATTACAAATGAATCAAAGTGAGTATCTTAAACAATTCTAAAGCATTAATCACTAAGTTTAGTATATCAAATGAATCAAAATTTTATCACATATCTTCTTGCTTCATAAAGACAAGTGAAAATTAATCTTCAAAAAATGGCCAAAATATAGAGCTTTTAACTCACTTTAACTTCTTTACTTCTAAATTATACCTAAAATTACATATGAGTCAAAGTGAATACCTCAAGCAATTTCATGTCAATAATCGCTAAGTTTTATGGAATAATTTCATAATCAATTAAGCACCTATCAATAAAGAACAACAAAAGCCCATATTTTGCTTCTTTTTATTCTTTATAAGAGCCAAAAAATAGGTAAAAATAGGGTCCTATTTTTTTACTTTACCTCAGACCTATAAAATACTAGGAACGACCCTGATGGCTTCTTTTTGTTTTTATTAACTTTTCAAAATAAAATTTTTAACATAAATTCATCGAGAAATGTCGAGATTGCGATTAGTTTCGAATGGTTAAAATGAGCTTTGGTGGGAGAAATGTGGCCAAATTCTCTTTGATGAAGAACAAATCGATGCACAACAAATCTCTTCATCAAAGTCTAATCACCACTTGCCTTCAATGGTCGCTCTTCTTCTTCAAGGTTTTTAGTATCATCCTAATTAGTTGTCTTTCTTTATTGTCTATATCTCATTTTCTGTTAAGAAGCTATTAGATGAATGTTTGAATGTATATACTAGGTGTTGTATAAAGTTTCCTTAAATCTTTAAGAAAACATAGATGAAAATGGAGACAGTGGCGATGTCCTGAACAGGATTAGGAAAATCGGTTGTGTTTGAAACAGTCGTTGATTGTAAAAACTATGTTTATATATTGTCATGATGATGGATTCACTTAATCGAGTATGCATATGTTCAAATTTGGGTTCTTTATACTGTTTGATTTAGCTTTTTAAGTTGCATTTATTCTTTAGGTGAAATGTATAGTACGTACGGTTCATCTAATTAAGTGATACATCTGGTAAATCATTTCCTATATCTTCTACTAGTTTCGTTAAAGTTAATAAGTTGTTGGAAGAGGGTGTTAATAAAGCAATTCTTGGGCGAAGATCTTTGATTATTTCAATTAATGCTTTCAAACGTTTGAGGAACCTCCTTGGAAATCTAGATATAAGAAATTCTTTTACCTTATCTACCGAGTCTCATGTTACTTAGATCTATGGCCCGACTATTACTTCCAAAATGATGTTGTTTTGTAAAAAACGATGTCATTTTTGAAATTTTTCTATTAAAAAAATGATTGAAGTCAACAATTTGTTTAAATTGAACTTTATTTAATTTTGATGTCCTCAAATTTTTTTCTTTTCAAAATTTATAATATAAGTAAGACCCATCATATGCATAGATAATTGTTCGAATGAGTAAAATAAGGTGCTTAAAACCTTCCTTATTTTATAATTAAATCTTCAAACTCCTTCCTTTTCCTTTTATTTAAGACTTTATAATTCTTTTCTCTTTTATATTTTTTATTTTTCTTTAACTAAATAGATTTAAACTCCATTGATAATTTATTTTTTATCATTCGTTCATCTCTTTATGCTTACGGCACACTTCGCAATATTTAAGAGAAATTTTCCTATTTGACTACACTTTAATTTGGTATAACTAATCTTGAGTTTTTTTAGATATATGGATTAGAAAGTAGTTACGGATAATTAAATGAAAATAAAATCCTTTTGGAAGAGCAATTTTGGGCCATCAAACCTTTTGAATAGGGTTTCAAGATGGGCTCCAATTAAGTAAATTCATGTAATTGCTCATTGTAGTCATAATTATATATTATAATATAATTTTTAAAATTGTCCTTAAAAGGTTTTGATCATTGCATTGATAATTTTTATTAGTGTTCAAAATTAATTTAATACTTAAGTTCAATACTTCCTTAATTCCTCAATCATAGAATATTGAATTGGTTTATAGAATTGATCATACATACATTTTCCATCTACTAAAAAGCAAAAAAAAAATGTTTTTAAAGTTGTCTCATTAATTATGAAATTATAATTTAAAGTGATAAAATTTTAGAAATAGAGTGAAAAACCATTAAATAATGTTTGATGTGCTAAAATATGAATGTAAATAATAAAAAAAGAAAAGGAATCTAGATGTTAGAATTGTGTTCTTTTTCACTTTTCAAAAAATAATTATAATATTACTAATTCAAATCAACCTTTTATTAAATGGCCAATATCACCAATGAGAAGTGATTTAAATTTTCATACTTTCAAAATAAATGTTTAGAGAACCAAAAAAAAGTGTCATAAATGAAAATCAATTATGATTTTATTTTTAGACAAAGACGTTTTGATATTATTAAAAATTAATTTACTATGTTAACTCTTTTTATAATATTAAATTAAATTAAATCTATTAAGTTTTATTGATATATTTTTTTAAAAGTTATGTATTGTAGGTACGTAGTTAATTATATGGAATGTGTTATTTTGGTTATATTGTATTGATGCTTAAGGCTTTAGTTTCGTAAGATGTCTAATACTTAAAGAACTATTTTACTTGTATTACAATTTCCTGGGTTTATGGAATGTGTTCTATTTTGGTTTTCATTATAATCATTCTTAAATTTTTAAAGTACAATTTTGTTTTGGTAAGAAGTTTTGTAATATTCGTCAAATATTTATGACCCAATTTTTTGGGGTTGCTAAACTTTCTTTTGATTTCATAATATGCTCCTTTGAAATTATTAACTATTCGTAATATGGTTGTTTGAATTTATGAAAGCTGTTATATTGTGAATATCATCGTTATTATATTTGTAAGATTGTTGAGTAAAATGGCATGTCCCGAGTACTTGGTCGACATAAACTTGGTCTAAATAAAGATAATCCAACTTATCTAACAAGTCTTATGGTTTGAAGTTCATAAAAAATGTGTTTTTAAATAAGGTTGATTGTGTTGACATGGTTTAGGACATAACGAGGATCTCATTGTCTAATTTCAAAATATTACACTAGTTTTGGCTTGCTTATGGCCTCTAATTATAAATCCTTCTACTTCTTCACACATTTGGACACAGTACGTGACATGTTTATGTCTTTATAATAACACTTTAGCCATGATGACCGTTATCTTCATCATACATCTGTACATCTGTACATAAACTTAGTCTACATAAAGAAAAAAAAAATAATCTGTAAATGAGTTATAGATTAATATAGTGAAATCAACCAGTTCTGGCTCTCGAGGATGGATGCATAATTAATTGAACAAATCCCATTTAAATTCTTCTTTTCGGTTCTTTTTTATTTATTTCTTTCTTATAAACGTATCAAAGTGTAGTTTACGCAAAAATGACTTTAGTTGCAAAATTTGAAGTGAGAAAGTTCAATGGTGTCGAGAACTTCATACTGTGATAACATAAGGATTTGTTAACACAATAACACTTGCTAAAAGGAATATGAGAGAATAAGCCAAAAGGCATGGATGAGCTCGACTAGGAGGAGTTACAAGCTGCAATTAGCTGGACCATTTGATTATATATGATATACAAGGTCACACACCAAGTCATAGATAATGCATCCTCTCTAGAGATATGGAAAAAGTTGGAGAGTCAATATATGTCAAAGTCTTTCACAAATAAGTTGTATTTGAAGCAAAGACTTTATAGGTTAAAGATAGGAAGGAATAGGTCTAGAATAATATATCAATATATTCAATCAAATAGTCAATGATTTATTACGACTTGACATGACAACTATATAAATAAGGATAGAGCAATTATTATGCTTGTTTTCTTTACCTTTTTTCATATGAATATTTGGTGAGCACACTCACATTAGGTAATAAGACAGTGTAGATCACTAGAGTGCTATTAATTCACAACTAATAGAAACTTAATACTAGTAAAATCTCTCAAGTTGAGGGCTGTATGTGAGAAAAAATCATAACCCTAAAAGGAAGAAAGGGAAAGATGGCTCATATAAGTTAAGTTCTAAGTTGAAACCTAAAGGTGGAAAAATAATCTAGTATTACAAGTGTGAGCGTACTAGACATATCAAAAAGGACCATCCAAACAATAAGTAGAAGGATGAAAGGAAATTGCCGATTCACTAAGGTTTACTAATGTTGTGCTAAGTAGGACTCGGATAGCAGTGACACAGACATGTTTTACATTTTAAGCAACCAATTTCAAGACTCATAGATTCAGGATATATGATGCTCATATCACATGTCACCAAATAAGGATTTGTTTCTATCATACATAGTAGGCAACTTTGGGATTATCCACTTAAGGGATGATAAAGCTACAAAATCATCAAAATAAGACAGGTCATTATCAAGATGTTTGATGGAATTAATAGGATATTGAGTGGTGTGTCTAGCATATATAAGATTTGAGGAAGAACTTAATCTCTTTAAGACATCACGTAAGAATGGATTTAGATATAAAAATAATAAAGATAATATTAACATGGTAAAAAGTATGATGACTATGATGAAAAGGAAAATTTTGGGAGACAATATCTTCAAACTAATATGGAGCCCAGTTGTAGGTGAAAAGTTGTAGTATTGGAGTCAAAGGAAGAAGTTTTAGTATTGAAGTTAGAGGAAGATAGTATAGCATTATGGAACATATGGTTGGGTCATCTCTATAAGCGAGATATGATGAAACTTTATAAGGGGAGTTTATTAAAGGGTTTCAAGCACTCTAATGTAGACTTTTGCAAGCTTCTTGCACTTAGTAAAAATTCTAGGATGACCTTTAAGGATGTGACATTTGGGAAATGACATATGTTGAGGCAAATGTATGAAAAGGACATGACAAAGTTAATAGAGAGTAGTACAAGCTCAAAAGTGGTACAGGTAGGACTGTAATAGTTTATAACAAATTCTAAGGAGGTTAAAAATTTTGGTTTGAGGGACAAAATAATGTCAAAAAGAAGGTATTAGTATGGTATAGTAATGGATAAAGCAAGATGGACCAACAAGCCATTAAGGAGATATGATTGGGAAGACTCAGTCGTGTATGTTCTTACTGTCAGTGATGGACTGATGGGTATTCAACTACTTTTTGAGAGACTAGGAAATTTCAAGAGAAAGATAAATAAGTATATAGAGAAAGATAAATAAGTATATACTATAGTGAAGGATGTGATGTCTCACAAAATCAGGGAATTGATTACATTAAGATTTTATTGGAAAAGGTTCACACTTTAGAAAATACGATTGATATGTTGATAAAATCAATTACCAAAGAAAATTCGAGCATTGCTTGGACTTAATTAATGTGTAAGGGTTTAGACTTGATTTCAACCCAACATATGTAGAGTATATTCGTCAAGCTAGAGATTTACGTGTATGATTCATATACGTAAATGCAATCTTGGAATTTTTGAGGAAGAATGTTGGTGTTTGCTTGGATGCATTGAGGTGACCACAATATGGGACACACATGTAACTAAGAAAGTATTTCTTTATGAAAATTAGAGGTAAAGACATGAACTAAAGACAGTCATATTAGTGTATAAAGGTGCTTTCGTGGAAGGCATGGTATAAGATACAGTTGTGTCACAGATCGTATCCATATGCATGAAGAAGTAGGAGCATCCACAGTTAGAACTTAGAAGACACAATTGTGTCAAATCCTGTGTAATATTCTGGAATTAGACGATAAGATCCACGAGTTTGGATATGAATGTATCCTAGGCCATGTTAACACAACCAACTTTATATAAAAATAGTAAACTTCTAACTCTAGGAGGATTCTAAGACTGGTTAGAATCACGGTTAGATTAGGTTAGGTTAGATTTGATAAAGGGCAAGTTGAGAAGACTTGTAAACTAGACTCGTATAAAGTAAAAATGTCATCTTCAAGTGAGTTATTGATCTACACTCAATTGTTTAAACCTCATTAAAAATCTTCTTGTTGGTTTTTTTTTTTACTTTTTATATAAATTTATTTTTATTACATACGCTTTATCTTTCAACAAGTGAGTATAAATGAATCCACTTCGTGGACTTTTTTTTGAGTACAATGGAAAAAAATCTAGCTAGCGGATAGCCCTACAATCCTGGGTGCCCTGGTTGTCCCGAAGGAGGAGCGGCAAAAGGGACACTGGAGGTTCCGGTAGATAACGTAGCCCAATGCCAGCACGAAAGGCGAGGGTGGCTAAGTAGTCCGCACATTAATTCCCTTCCCACAGCACGTGCTGGAGGTGGAGGGTCAAATCACGATGTAACAAATCCCAGATACCTGTAATCAGAGAAAACTGGTCAGTAAGCTCAGGACGGGAGGAAGAAAGGAGATTAATTACCTCGAGAGAGTCTGTCTCAACAATGACCCGACGGTACCCCCTGACCCAAGCCAAAGAGAGACCCGAGTGAAGGCCCCATAGTTCAGCAGTGTGCGGCGAGTTAGCCCCGAGGTGATGCATAAAACTGCCGCACCAGTGGCCAGTAGAGTCACGAAGGAGGCCCCCGACGGTAGCAATGGACGACCTAGACCGAAATGATCCATCGATGTTGAGTTTAACCCAGGTAGCTGGTGGTGGGGACCACGCTACTAGACTGCCAACCGAAAGCCTAGGGCTCTGGTAGATACAGCGCTCGACTGCCCTTGCCCGGGCTATCCAGCAGACATAATCCATCACTGCTCGCGGCCCGTGCTGCGGCCACTCTAACTCGGGCTCGAAGATGCTTTTGTTGCGCCAACTCCACAGCATCCAACAAGTGACACCAAAAATAGAAGCCCAGGAGTCGAGCCGCCCATGTGTCGAGGCCAGGAAGTTGGCTTTGACCCAGTATGTCACCCCCGAAAGAAAGAATCCCGTACCATCCCTGGGCTCGAGGAGCTGACGCCAAAAGGCTTGGACTCGCGGACAGTCACAGACAACATGGATTGTGGTCTTAGCCTGACCGCAGAAGGAACATCGGTCATCGGTAGTGAGATGCCGAACCACCAGTTGCTGGTTGGTCATGAGTTTCTGCTGACATAGGAGCCAAAGGAAGGCACGGATCCGCTGAGGCCCCGCCCATTTCCAGATGATCGTCCATAGACCGACAGGGATAGCGGCGGAAGTGCCTTCAATAACGTCATAGGCAGACGCGACGGAGAACCGACCATTGTCAGTTGGACCCCACCGCAGAATGTTCTCGGTGGAGTCAGAGGGGGGCAAACAAATATCAGCGAGGTCAAGGCAGACAGAGGAAGGAAGGTAATGCTGAAATAGGGCCCACTTCCAAGAGCCCCCCGTATCTACCATATCGGCCACAGTCGCATACAGGGATGCGTCAGGAATAGGAGAAATGGCCACCCAATGTAAAGGGCCCCACTCCTTGGCCCAATCGTCCAGCCAGAAATAAATTCGCGTTCCCGTACCCAGACGCCAGTGAACATTGTGTCGAACATGATGCCACGTGGACGAAAGCCTGCGCCAGAAGCTGGAGGCTCCACGCCTAGCTATCGTAAGAGGGGGAAAGGTGGGGTCGAACCTATATTTAACTTGGATAACGCGAACCCATAACGTGGAAGGTTGGGTGAGAAGGGTCCGACCCAATTTAGCCAAATAGGCATCATTAGTCGACCGAATGCGATTAAGACCCAATCCGCCCGCCTTTTTAGGCTGACAGACTGTCTCCCAATTGACAAGGTGCATAGCCCGCGGATCGTCCGCGGATCCCCAGATGAACTTGCGCATGAGTCTCTCTAAATCATCACAGAGGCGTCGCGGCAGCTGTACTGTTTGCATGATGTAGATCGGCAGGGCTGCCAGAATGGACTGGGTAAGGGTAACGCGGCCTGCAAGGGACAGCTATCGTGCTTTCCAACCGGCGAGTCACCGTTGGGCGGCGTCCAAGATATGCTGGTAGGTGTGGTGCGTGGTATGCTCATGCAACAACGGGACCCCGAGGTATTTCCCCAGGTTCGTCGTACTCTGGATGCCCAAGACATGGCGGATACTGTGGGCGACACTCGGAGAGACATTCTTGGAAAAGCAAATTCTAGTTTTCGCCAAGTTAACCGCCTGCCCAAAGCCTGACAAAACTGCTCCATCGTCCGAACAATGAGGGCAGCTTGAGGGACCGTAGCTTCGGCAAAAAGAATCAGATCATCAGCAAAGAAAAGGTGGGAGAGAGGGGGGCCTGACGGACTCAGTTTCAGAGGCTTCCAGTGTCCCTGTCCCACAGAGTGTGAAATGAGGTGCCCTAGTCTCTCCATACACAATACAAACAAATAAGGAGAGATCGGGTCGCCTTGACGAATGCCCCGGGAAGGCCTAAAAGGGGCCAAAAGGCCACCTTGCCAGTTTACCTGCAAAGACACGGTAGTCACACATTGCATGAGGACCCAAATCAGATCAGCAGGAAGGCCGATATCCTCTAAGGTATCTTGAATGAAGTCCCATCGCAGCCGATCATAGGCTTTCTCCAAGTCAACTTTGATTGCAAAGTAACCTTTTCGCCCTTTCTTGGTGCGCAGTGAATGAATAACTTCTTGGGCGATGATGGTATTGTCCGTGATCTGGTGACCTAGGATAAAACTACATTGAGTCTCCTGCACCAAATGATGTAGGTGAGGCTTCAGGCGGAGGACAAAGACTTTGGAAAGAATCTTGTAGACCACATTACAAAGACTAATCGGTCTAAACTGAGTCAGCATCGAAGGGGGGGAGTTTTCGGGATTAACACAAGAATGGTCTGATTGATATCCGAGTCCCACCTTTCCTTGCGAAACACAACTTGGATGAAATTGGTCACTTGGGGACCCAGACAATCCCACTGGTTTTGGAAGACAAATGCATTGAAGCCATCAACCCCAGGGGCCTTATTAGGGTTCATGCTAAACACAGCTTGTCGAATCTCGAGGGGGTGAATGGGCCGACCTAGGTTACGGATAGCATCCGCTAAAAGCGGAGGGAAATTCCAGGGGAGGGGAAAACGGGAGGATAGGACGCTGTCAGAAGTATACAGCTGGACAAAATAATTGCAAGCTAAACAGGCGAGCTGGTCAGGGTTAGAGATGCTTTCCCCCTGGGGGTTGTTGAGACTGGCTATCGTGAGTTTCTTACGCTTAGCCAACATGACAGTATGATAGTACTTGGTATTCCGATCCCCCTTCGAGATCCAACCACATTTAGCTTGTTGGTGCCAATAAATTTCCTCCTCACACAACACCTGCATCAGTTTACCACTTAAATGCTCCTCCAAAGCCTGTAAGTGGCCCTGGGGATCCTTAGTCATAACCTTTTGAATGCCTTGTAGCCGCGCGAGTAGGCGTTACTTGCGACTAAAAATATTACCAAACTCTGTGCGGTTCCAGATGGCAAGCCGTTGGCCAAGGGAATCCAACGCAGTACGCAGATTGGCCTCAGCAGGATTCTAGTGTAGTTGAACAAAACCGTCAAAACCTGGATGAGTTAACCAGGCATTCAGAAAACAAATGCGTGGAGGGGTATGCGGGCGGGAAGGGCAAGGCTGGAAGCGAACCAACATAGGACGGTGATCCGATCCGAGGAAGGGTAAGTGGTAATTAACAGTGTGAGGGAAGGTGTGGAGCCAATCAGATGACCCAAAAACACGATCAAGCCGGGCCTGAACCATGCCACGTCTCCACGTATATCTGGAACCCACAAAGCCGAGGTCATGAAGACTACTCTTGTGGACCCAATCTTGAAAGTGGCGGTTCACTATCCGCAAAGGTCTAGCACCGCCCCTTCTATCCGCGTCTTCTAGCTTTGCATTAAAATCGCCGCCAACCAGCCAGGCCTTCTGGGTAGATTGGCCCACCCATTCTAACACGGGCCAGAGGTGATTCCGATGCGCCGCTTGCGGACTGGCATAAACAACAGTGAATTCGAAACAGGACGAGCCATGACGGATGTTCGTATGAATGAATTGGCGGTGCGCCATCAGAATAGTGATATGAACCGTAGTCCGCCACAACAGCTAGATACCTCCCAAGAAGCCTGTGCCTTCAACTCGGAAGGAAAGTCAAACCCCAAGGCCTGAATGACTTTCAGAGCCCGATGGCCACTAATTATGGGTTCCAACAGAACCAGGATATCAAGGTGGTAAACCCTGATGTAATGACGTAGGACGGCCTGAAAGTTAGGCCCCTCGACACCTTGACAGTTCCAAATAATAATGGACATAATAAAAGACAAAGAAAATCAAACGGATTCCGTACCTCCGATAGGGACGGTCGGGGCCTTAGTATCCTCTGCCAGCAACGCCGATACTTTCGGACTGCCCATCTGAGATGGCGCATCCGATAGGGTAGGGGGCTCCTCAGCCTCCCGAGTGTCCATTTGTTGTATGTCAGAGGGAGGCCTAGAGGGGGTGGCGCTGCGAAGGACTCCGAGCCATCCACCATTGGGGGTTGGACCGAGCCGACCAATTCCCGGGCCACCAGGAGCTGCGAATCACACACCATATCAGTGTGGAAGGGAATGTCAACCACAACATTATTGGCCTGTATGGTGGGCTGAAGCTGAAAAGGTTGGGCTCGGTTCGAAGACCGGGCTGAGGGCCCAGTACCTCGCGAGGATTCTCCCCGGGTCAGGTGAGGGGAGCCTCCCCGCGGGCCTTTGGGCCCTTTCTTGGGCTGAGGGGAAGGCCCAGTAGAGGTGAACTTGAAGCTGTGATGGGGAGGGCCCAGAAACTGGCCCTGCCCCCCACTGGAGAACGCGCGGGAGGCAGCTACAACGGGCTTCGCCCCTGTCCCCATCACAGCGCTGACTGTCAGCGCCTCATAGTGCGAGCCAGACTGTTGAATGGACGTATGTGCGCTCCTCTGTGGAGCAGGCCATGGGGGTCGCACCGGAGCTGAGGACCGTTGGGAGGGAGGGCGCCTATTCCTCTGAACTTGGACCCATGGTCCCAAACTAGTCGATTCGTGAGGGCCATTGGTGCTGGTCATCGGAGGGGGAGCTGGAGTAGCAGGGATAACCGTTGGAAGCGTCGCTGCACGATTGGGCGTGCCACAAGGAGGGGCCGACGCTGCTGGAAGATTGGGTAGTCATTGGGGGCAGGCTTCCGTCGTGTGACCCACCTTGCCGCACTGAAAACAAATCTAGGGCAACCCTTCATATTGCACCCTCAATGTTTCATTGTCGAGGACTACGGTGGTGTGCAAGGGGCAGCTGAGATCGACTTCGACTGCCAGGCGAGCGTAGCGGCCACGGAGCGTCTGCACGGTGTGTTCATCAATTCTCACTGTTTTGCCCACCATATTCCCTAAAGCCTTGAGGATATGCGGGTGATACTGAGCGATGGGAAGGTCCAAGAACTGGATCCAGGTCACCGCCCGGTGCGCGTGGTCGTGGGAAGGGCGAAAGGAAGGTAACCATCGCTGCACCAAAAGGGCTTGCCCGTAGATGATCCATGGTCCGGCTGTAAGAGCATTGAAGAAGTCAGCATCCTCTTTGAAATGAACCAAGAAGAATTCAGGCTCAAGGTCAATGATTTTCAGCGCTCCCTTGGGGTTCCAGAGTGCACGAAGACGGTTGGAGAGGGCCTGGAACCCAATCCGACGACCAAGGAGCTTCACCACCTGTAACGCCCCAAAGTAGGGGTTAGAATATTAACGACATTTAGTACGAAATATGCTTACTATTGGAATATGTATTAA
>JANITW010000001.1:6023478-6035820 GCA_027564335.1 Erythroxylum williamsii | reverse complement strand
ATTTAAAAACATAATATATTATATTAAAAATAATTAAAATAAGAGTATAATTAAAAAATAAAAACAAAATGATAAAATCAAACATGTTTTCATTTTAATTTTTTTATTACAAACTTTAACCAAACAAGTTTTTCTTTTCAATTTTTATATTATAAATCTCAATCACATGTTTTAGTTTTTTTTAACTAAAACTAAAAATCATAATAGAAAAGCAAAAGTGGAACCAAACAACCCCTTAAATTTTAATTATCAAACACAATATTGAGTATTGTAAATAATTGTATATTAATATATTTAAATAGTATTTTAAAATTATTAAATTTAAATTATTATTTTATATTAATAAACTTTAATATATATTATATATTACTCATAATAAAACATACACAAATTAATTTATAATTTATTGTTACTTTTGTTTGATTGATTTAATTTTTATGTTTTAAAATTTTAATATCGTTTTAACCAAATAATTCAAATTTTAATTGAATCATACATCAACCATATGTCCACCCATAACTTGTTTGGTTCATTGGAATCATAATTTTATTACTGATGTATTCTTAAAAATTAGTTATTCCTTTGTTTTCGACTTTAAATTTGAGGAATAATTAAAGTAAATCTCCCACCTACTTTTATCTATTCTGAGCACGTCTAGAATAAGTCATACATTCACAGGACAGAAATATCCTTCACTCCTCCAAAAACTTCTTCATTATCACTCTCTTTACCTTGTGATTCTCTACTCTAAAAATTTCACTCTGTTTAAGCCAACCTAGCCTTCGATTGTTGTCCCTCTCTTCTGGGTAAGTTATTCATGTTCTTTCCCAACAATTTGATACCTTCTCTTCGATCGTCACCACTTCTGTTGAGGTTAATTGTTTTATCCTTTTCCTCGTTGGACACCTGAAAGGCTGAAATAGGATTTGGAATCCCATCAGTTCTTGTTCCAGCAGGTGCCTTGATGTCGGCTAACTCTTTCACAGTACGTAAAAACACACTCTCTCTACCTCAATATTCCTCCTTTTATCGGTTTTGTTTTTATAAGATTGTTATGCGATGATAAAGTTGCAGAATCAAGTTATGTTTATGTTTTTTTTATGGGTTTTGGTTGGGTGAGGAATTAGGTTTTGTAGTTTGATTTCTCTCTTCATTGAAAATGGCAATTATTGGCAGTTCTCGCTGAAATTACTAATGGATTAGAAGATTAGAGAATAAGAAGTGTTATGTTTTTGAAACAATGGATTGAAATTTAATGCTTATGTTCTTGAATCTCACTGGCAGTTTAATGGTTCTTTTTTTTTGGGTTTTACTCTTCACTCTAAACCTCTCCCTCATCTATATGAAATTTCTTTTCTTTTTTTTTTCTTTTTTCAAAACTTGATTTGTTCCCTTTGCAATTGCTTTTCCTTTGAAATGCTCAATTATTTTCTTATCCCATTTTTCAGTTATGGTGTGAAAATCCTCAGACATTGTAGCTTAATGACCCAAAATTTTAGTAATGCGTAATTCAAAGTTAACATGCTACTTTGTAGAATTGGGCATTATTAAAGCAAAAGTTGAAAACTTATGTGCTTTTACCAATTCTTAACAAAGTAACTTCAAGTTGATTTCTTGGTTTTCAACTCATGCCCACGTCATTTCATGTTCTTTGCAATCATTCATAAGTTGATGTTTTGTGGTATACTTAGTAATATAATGTTAGACAAACTATTGAGTTTGAAAATTGTGCTGGTCATGTGGTTGTTTATTGACATACAACTTGTGGGCTGGGAAAAGGCTATCATATATAAAAAAGAGGGTGCAAATATAACTAAATTAAGATTGGGTTAAGTAAGGTGTTTAACTAGTAAAGCTTTTAGTAAAGTTACTAAATATTAACGTACTCTTAATAACATGAATTTGAATAATTTTTATGACATCTTTGGAAGTAGCTGCTATATTCAAGCACTGTATTATGTCATGTTTTAAAAATCGGATCGGTAATTGAACCGGAGAAGCAATTGATTCAAGGATCAATGGTTTAACCGAAATTTAACCGTGATGTAACCGGTGACTAATAAATATATAAAATTTTATTTTATTTATTATATATATAAGATAATTTTTAAACATACTACTTAATTATTTATTTATCTAATTGTAAACTTAACTTAAACCTTCAAACTTTAAAATATATAATTTTTTTAAAAGTTTACCAAATACAACACAAAATAAGATAACAAAGCTTACTAGTCATATTTTATCAAAAAGATAAAAAAAAAGATCACTAATCATAATATTTATTCAAGTTGAAATCATCAAAATCAAGACATTTTAAATAAACCGGTTGGTTCTTTCTTTCACCAGTTTAACAGTTTTTACCGGTCCGACCGCAAAATAAACGGGTCAATCACTCATAAAAAATACAGGTTAAATCGGACCGTTTCATATTTCGGGTCACCGATTTTCCGGTTCGACTGACCATTTCGGTCCGGTTTTTAAAACACGAGTATTATGTATCTATTTAGCTTTAAGTTTTATCATTAGTAATGCTGTCTTTTGGTTTTCGGTGCGTGACTATGGGAATCCCATCCCTTGCATTAACCATACTTACCGCCGTCATTTGTTTATATGTGTTTTTGACTTTAAAACTTGTCTCTGTTTTTGACAATGGTAGGTGTTGAGGAAATTGTTAAAGTAATTAACTTTTTTTCAGGTCAATTTACAGGTGTTTGAGGACTGAATTGCAGGCGAGAAATGACTCTAATTGCATGGTTGATTTCTTCAATTTCTGTTTTATTACGTGCTAAATATTTTGTGTAGATTCTTTTTGAAAAATCAGGGTTTAACAACTAGAGCCGACTATCCCTACAAGGCAGCAGATGGAAAATGTAACAAAAAGGCAGAAGCCAACCACGCAGCTAAAATTATTGGCTACGAAGATGCACCAGCAAAAAGTGAAGCAGCACTGCTAAAGGATGTAGCAAACCAACCAGTATCAGTTGCCATCTAACCAGTATTAATTGCCATTGATGCTGGAGATAATTTCCAGCTTTACGAGAGTGGGATATTTACCGAGAGATTGTGGGATTGATCTAGATCACGGCGTGACACCCCTCAGGTTCAGTGCTAGTAAGGCATCGACTATTGGATTATGAAGAAATCATGGGGCATAGAATGGGGTGAAGAGGGATATGTAAGGATGCAGAGAAACGTTGATGCTAAAGAACTTTATAGCATAGCCATGCAAGCATCTTATCCATTGCTTGAACTCTTATACTATGAATGTATCTAAGAACCATAAATAAGGGTTTACCCAAGTTTGAGTATTGTTGTATATGAATATCAAGTATAGTAATTCTCACATTGTGTAAAAACGTGAATTAAGGAGCAGATTTCTCCAATATTTGCGTTATAATATTTTAAAACTCAACTCATTCCTTGTCACCTCATACATTAATAATAATAATAATAATAATAATAATAATAATAATAATATTTAAGCAAGAGTTAATCATGTAAAAACACTCGGCGAACTCAAAGATTGAAGAATGTAATATGCAAAGTGTTGAATAATAATAATAATAATAATAATAATAATAATAATAATAAAAAAAAAAAAAATAAAAAGAAAAAGAAAAAGAAGAAAATTAATAATAATAAGAAAAAAAAAGAATAAGAGAATCAGTAACAGTAGTAGTAGTAGTAGTAATAATAATAATAATAATAATAATAATAGATATTTTGATTTTTTAATTATTTATTCTTTTTCCATTCTAAATTCTAATTTTAAATCAATATATATCATTATTAAAAAATTTTAGAAATAAATTAAACTAAATAATACTTAGTTTAGTCATTTCATCGTCTATTTCAGTATTTCATTCCTTGTCTATATCATATTAACCACTATCATATTAACCAGAAAGCTGCCAGTGATCCAACAGCTGAAGTTGCACAAACATCGTGCGCTCGAGAAACAGGGAATCTTCACCCCTGCCTTATAACCTGTACTTTCAACTTTAGGGCAAAGCATAATTGGAGCAGAAAAAACGAAAAACAGATTCATTGCAGATCTTCCCGCTCACTACGTCGATTTCCATGGCGGACCCCCTCTCCTCTTCCGCCGCTCAACGACCTGAGTCCGGTGACGCTACTCCACTATCAGATCCATCTGCTCTACCAACGCCGCAACAACAGTCGTCATCAGCTACTCTCCCGCCAAACCCTAACCCCAACCCTAATCTCAACCCTAATCCCAGCTCAATTCTACCATCTCAACAGCCTCTTCCTGTCCATCCTTACCCACCGGCGCCACCGCAGCTGTCCGGCGCTGCCTCTGTGCCTCCGGTGGCTCCGTCGTTCCGTCCTGCTCCGCAGTTTTCTCCGCTTCCAAATTATCCGAACCCTAGCGTGGTAGCCGTGCAGCCGCCTGGGGTTACTGCAGTGCCCGGGATGGTTCCCAGCGGAGTGAGCGGCGGCGCCGGAGTTCCTATGTCGGCGGGGGCCCCGATGATGGCTTATCAGGTTCCAGCAGGTCAGCCTCCAAGACCGTACGCTCCTTTGCCTAATGGTTATGGTGCTGCTTCTATTCCTCCACCCGGTGGGTAATTCTTTTCATGGTAAAGTTCATATTCTTGTGTCGTAGTTTATTGTAATTGAATTTTTCTGGAAGTTTAGTTACGAGCTATTGTTGTTTTATTGAATAAATTGCCTTATGTACGACATTGAAGTGATTGAATTTATATAAATTTACATGTGAGTTGATGGATGCTACTAATGACAAGTGAGAGTTATTTGTATGCTTTAGTGGGGGAGAGTCTTTTAAAGAGGGGTATGGAGAAATTTAGAAAAAAAAGGGGCATCGATGACGGGATGTTTTCTCCTACAGTGTCTTGATTGAATACCATGAGAAAGATTGGAAGGGCATCATATTGCTTAAGAGAACACCACCTTCTACAACTCCTCTTTTGGTATGCACATATTTGCCTGTTTTTCTTTTGCTCGTTTTTGAATGATTAGTGCAAATTAGGGTTTGTTTTCATGAACCAAGTAGTTAGCATCTAGAGTGTTTGGGTTAAAGGGTGAAACATAATCTGAACCATCATTTGCTCCATTTGTTGTTCTAAATTATGTCTGGTTATGTAATGCTCATCTAGTAGGCCACTTTCTGCTAGTTATAAGGATTCTTTCCCTTTCATGGGTCTATGAATTTCCGGCAGCAGATCATGTTAGCAACTGAGTGCTCGTTGGCTTATATCCAAGGTATTGCAATTTTTAAATTTGAAACACCCTTATGTTTCCTCTATCTGGCTTTTCGTGTTGATTTCATGTTGCACCGTAAACCTCTGACAGTTCATATAAGTTAATGACAATAATATAGCAGTCTAGTTGTCTTGTTTACTTGTGAGTATGAGATGTTCAAAATCTTGCTCAATTGTGAAAAATTCTGCAAATGGTGCCTTGGATAGTATAGAAAAGCTTGTCAAGTGGATGCAACAGGTAACCCCGCTTCTCATTTCTCTGTTATGAGATGAAGCCTATTTCTGTTATTGTTTCCCCCCAGGTTGTCTGTTCAGCTGGTGAAAATTGACGTATGGTGCCATCTCTAGTATGCTTGTATTGTGTGGTAACAGCATTTAATTAAACTTTTAATTCCTTATTTAAAAGAATGCTTGTGATGTCTATCAATTATTGATTTGTTTAATTGGTAAACTTGCGCTGATGTTTTGCATAGATGTTTGTTTTGTGAATTTGCAGGAATTCCTCGTTATCCTTCCCCGTATCCAGCTATGGTTCGCCCTTTGTTTCCTCCTCGTCCTCCTGGAACAGTTGGCATACTCCCAGCAGCATCTCGCCCTCTTATTCCAGGGGTTCCTGGGGTTCGTCCACTTATACCTCCAATTGCCAGGCCAGCTATCCCTTCTGTGACTCCAGCCAAGAAACCTCAAACTACTGTTTATGTTGGCAAGATAGCTGCAACTGTTGAAAATGATTTCATGTTGTCTCTCCTTAAGGTTTGATACAGATTGTTTCATTTTCTGGTTATGCTTATTATTCATCTTTTTTGCTTCACTATACCTTGTCAAGGGTTATAATTGGAGCCTCGATATCTGAAATTTGATATTTTTTTTCCTGTTCTGAAGTTCTGCGGACCTGTAAAGAGTTGGAAACGTGAGCAAGACCCTAGTGATGGTACTCTTAAAGGCTTTGGTTTTTGTGAATTTGAATCAGCTGATGGGGTTCTCCGGGCATTGCGTCTACTCAGTAAATTCAACATTGACGGACAAGAGCTGGTGGTATGTTTGGATTTTGATTTTTATCCCTCCAAATTATTTAATATTCTTTATTGTAGTAGTAAGATGTTTACTTCAAGCCTATATTTTACAATATTGAAAATTCAATACTGTTTCGCTTGAAGTTGCCGTTCCTTTGAGAGAGTTAATAAGGGCAGATGAATCTCCTTTTCTTTTGGAGTTGGCAGGTTTTAAGCCTTGAACACCAAGCAGACTATGCCTTTGGCATTATGATGGAATTACCTGAGGTCAAAATGTTTGTTATTCTTTAACTGTCAATTAATATATGATCAACCAACTCTAAGATTAAATAAACTAGAAAACATTGTCAAGAATTTGGGAGTAGCACTTGAGAGGCTTATTTGGTCCTAGAACATTTTAGTGATTCTTATAGAGGGGAATGTATGCTCTACTTTTATGTTTTGTTGAGGCACTTGTCTAATTGTTTGGCTGGGCTAATGAATTTAGTGGCTGAGGTAGCTTCTAAGCGGCCTTTCTTCTGGGATTGGAGGAATGAATAAAGGAAAGAACAGGATGCAGTTTATCTTCTTAACATAATGAATAATATACTTCAAAAATTTAATCTTGCATTGAGGCTTGCAATTAATTTATTAGGACATTATTCATGCTATCATTTGCCGCTTGTCGTTCTTTTGTTATAATTTCCTATGCTGATCTTAGCTTCTCTGGTATTGACCTTATGAAAAGCTAAATGTGAGCCAAGCAACGAGAGAATATCTAGAGAAGTATGTTGAAAACAAAACAGAGAATGCAAAGAATGCCAAAGATAGTCAAGCTGTAGGGGCAGAAAAGGATGATGGAGGTGCACAAGGTGTTGAAAATAACGAAGTTTCAAGTACTTATCGAGTGGAGTCAAACAATGATGGTGACAAAGGGAACAAAGAAAATCATGATGTTGCCAACTTTGGTATTGTAACTGATGAAGACAAGGAAGGTGATCGAGAAGCCATGGAGAAGCTTAGAAACATGATAGAAGAGAGGTTAAAGACCAAGCCACTGCCACCACCTCCACCTCCACAAACACCTACTGATGATTCTGGAAATTCAAATTTGGAGTTGCCAACTAAATCAAGGGATGTGGACTCCCATGCTGGCATAACAAGAAATGGTTAGTTTTTATAGTTCACTCATATTTGCATTCTTATTTCTGTTTCTTGTGAATGAATAATAGATGGTAGCTCTTTAATAACTTATATTTGGAATTCCTGTTGGCTTTCTTTTTTTAATCTTGTTATACATTCTGCAGATGCTAAAGAAGATAACAATGAGGATGAGACTAGTGACAACAAAGGAGCAAGTGAACTGGATGGCACTGAAACAAGCTCTCCTGATAGGAACAGTAGGCATGATAGGAGAAGCAGAGATAGAGAGAGGGATAGAGAAAGAGATAAAAAACGGGAAAAAGAACGAGAAATAGAAAGATATGAGAGGGAAGCGGAACGAGAGAGAGTAAGGAAAGAGAGGGAGCAGAGAAGAAAGATTGAGGAGGCTGAACGGGAATATGAAGAACGTCTCAAAGATTGGGAGTATAGGGAGAGAGAGAAAGAGAAACAGCGGCAATATGACAAGGATAAAGAAAAAGAAAGAGAACGCAAGCGGAGAAAGGAGGTTCTTCATGAAGAAGAAGATGAAGATGATGCAAAAAGGTGGCGCAGGAGTGTTTTAGAGGAGAAGAGGCGGAAGAGGTTGTGGGAGAAGGAGGAGGATGAGGTTGACCGACTAAAAGAAGAGGAAGAAATTGCTGAGGATCGAAAGAGAGCTGAGGAGGAAAAGTTGCTGCAACAACAGAGAGAAGCATTAAAACTTGCATCTGGTCAAGTTACGAATAATGGAAGTGAGATGACAGTTTTAACTGATGAAGCTGCTTTTGAAAGTAAAGATATGACTGTTGAACGGGATCGTGATGGTGATTCTGGTTCTGAAAACCGAACAGGTAAAGAGTTCCTCATCTTTCTATCTTTATTTATATTCAATGCTTAAAGTTTTCCTTTAATTTGACTCAGTTATGACTTCACAATGTAGATGAAAGAGTTTTACGAAATGGTAGTTGTGAGGAGTCAGCGATGGGCTCAGCAGCTGATTCAGATGTACGGCAGGGTGTTAATGCTCCTGGTAGAAAACTAGGGTTTGGCTTAGTTGGGTCTGGAAAACGAGCCACTGTACCTTCTGTTTTCCATGAAGAGGATGATGATGAAGCACATAAGGATAAAAAGATGAGGCCTCTTGTTCCAATTGATTATTCAACTGAGGAGTTGCAAGCCATTCAACCTGCCTCTGGAGGACAACCACCAAATCTGGTTGCAGCGGCAGAATATGCAAAACGGATATCAAATGTTACTCCTAAAGAAGAGAAGCCTGATGCAGAAAGAGAGAGAAGCAGACGATCTCATGATCGGTCAAGCCAGAGGGATAGGGACCGAAATGACGAAGAAAGGACCAGAAGTGAGAATAAGGATAAAAATCTTGAATGGGAAAAGGATCGAGAACATGGGGTTAGTAAAGTGAAAGCGCAAGATAAGCAGAAGCTTTTGGATGCAAAACAATTGATCGACATGATCCCAAAGACAAAGGATGAGCTATTTTCATATGAGATAAACTGGTCGGTGTACGATCAGGTAGCCCGCATATCTCTCTCTTGTATATAATGTCCTTTTTCTGGCTTAAACTTGTGGAGGATATTATACTTTGCTAACGTTAAACCAAATAGAGTATGTTTAAACTGAAGAAGGTTACCCTTTCTGGCTCCCCTTTCTTTCTCTATGACTTCAAGTGTTCTTTTTCTTGAGTTCTTCCATGGGTCACTGGGTACTTGCTTGAAACTATTCACCAAGGAGACAATCATTGGTTTAGAAGACCTTTTTGGAGCATGTACTTGTTGCTTGACTGCACTCATTATGTAGTCTGGCTTACTAATTGATTTATGTTTTAGCTTGCAGAAACAGATTTTGTAACATTTTTTCTTGATTGCTTTCTTGTGGGGAACTCAGCCAAGCTTTGATCTCAAAACTTAATAAAATCTCGCGCCAGTGGTGCTGGTCTAGTCACTAGATCTCATAGGCACTGTTGAATTTTTTTGGAGTTGCAGTGATTTCGTTTGCCCTTAAGTTGGATTTACTGCACTGAACTAGTAATCAGTAATCACGGTGGGACTTGTGCGCATGGAAGCATGTGATAAGAAAATAACATCCTGCTTCTCTGTCTCTGCCCTTTTGTTTTTAATAATTATTATGTCTAAATACCATATTCTATTTTCTTCTACACCTTTACAGTATGGCCTTCACGAGAGGATGAGACCCTGGATTTCAAAGAAGATCACAGAGTTTCTTGGGGAGGAAGAGAAGACATTAGTAGATTACATTGTATCCAGTACTCAAGAACATGTTAAAGCATCTCAAATGCTGGAGATGCTTCAGACAATATTAGACGAGGAAGCTGAAATGTTTGTGCTCAAGATGTGGAGAATGCTCATCTTTGAAATAAAGAAGGTGGAGACAGGTCTTGCGGTAAGGTCAAAAACGTGATGAAGGTAGATTATTGCAAGACTTTTTGTCCTTGTTACCATACTGTTCCTTCTAGGCTCGGATTTCACTTTCCATTATTGTTGAACGAACCATGGATTTGTCCTATTGTTGTAGTGCAAACAGTAAGTTATCAGGGTGTCTACTTCAGATTCTACCATTTTATGGACGCAACTTCTATACAGGGATAACCAAAATCTTATCTTTCCGCTCATTTTTCTTGGTCTTACTTCGCCCTTCCTTTTTTCTGTTTTTCAGTAAGAAGTTATACAATTAAAACTCTTCTACGCCCATATGACATAATGATATTATTTTTTATTTGTTATGTGTTTCGGCAAATGCTGATCTTGATTGAACTAATGATTTTGGTTAATATTTGGCAAATATTTCTTTTGACTAAACCTATTTACCGGAGTTTCTTTTTGGTCGATTGGAATATAAATTGAAGCCAATTGCCTCTGTCAAACCGTGCTAGTTGTACAGATGGACCAGTTTGGGCTGTAAACTCAATGTTTGCCGCTGTTTCCAGTACTGGAGACCGTGGCAAGGGCTGCACTTTTTTTTTTTTTTTGGAATTCTAGGAAATTTTATAGGTGGGTCAAGTGGGTATACCTTTTTGAGGGTTCAACTGACGCACTATTTTACACGTGGGTTAAGCGGGCGTATTTTATTATTGAGGGCTCAACTAGTTTTCTATCTACAGGTAAAATCTCGACTATCTCAGACTCTTACAAGAGGGGCTAGCATGGAATCGAACCTGGGACTTAATCAAAGGCAAGTTTTACTATCAATCATTGAGCCACACCCTTGAGGGCAAAGGGCTGCACTTGTTAATACTGAAGTAGCTTCTCTTAGTGTGATTGAGTAGCTTCTCTTAGTGCGATTGAGACTTATCGGTGTTGATTAGTTGCGATTTACTAACCGTTGCTGGACATGTACAAGTATATTGTGGTGAGGGTGGTTTTCAATATGGTGAAAAAATTTGGGCACAGATGACCAAAGTCGAGCGTCTTCTTCCCTAGCTGTTTCTATCCAAATTCTTTGGCTTGTTTGCCTTATCATATACTTTTCCACCTTATTTTAGGTTAAAAAGCCGCAACAATTTAGAAGAAATAGGCATGACGATTAGAACGAACGGTATTTCTTTAGCAATCAAAACTATGGAAGGTCAATTGATTGGCTTATGGAAACTCAATTTCTTAGAAGCTTATCCCAAAAGCTAAATTGTAAGCCTAGCTACACAGCCTCTATTTCTGGATGAGGATTGGTTACTATCCTAGCTTGATGTATAATTATAAGGAGGTCAAGGGCATCAGTTTCCCAACACCATCGTCCGAGCCCGTAGATCACCCATAAAACAGGCATGATAGATGTCAAATCTCAATTAGAATGAGCATTCTTCTGCTCAGTGGAAAAAGGGATTGTATGTGGGTGGGTTTTTAATTTTATATTATCCCTCTGGCTCTTTCCTTTCCATGAATGATCTGCTCTGAGGTTTGGTTGACTCGTTAGGATCCAAACTAGGAGCTCTCGGACAGGATGGAGAAGGTTTCTCATATAGACTGGCAGCATCCAGGGTGTATATCAGCAGAGACTAGCAATTCTCGCTGCTGCAGAAAGTGATGACCAATACCACCACTCATTCCTCAAGAACTCAGTTTTGATCAAGTCTCCAAAACAATAGTTTCTTCAACCATCTAAAAGGGAATTCGGTATTGATATCCGCCGCTGCATGAAAAGCAAGCAATGTTATAAATGTTCAAGACACTTTTGCTTATCATCTTCAATTCAGAATGGCAGTCAAAAAACATTTCACATAATTATCCATCCTTTATGTTCCAATATTTCCAGCACCTTTTGTTGGACGCAACGGATGTATTTTATGAAAAGGAAAAATAAAATTAGCAAAATGGACACCAGATTTTTAACGTGGTTCACCCTTAACTTTGGGCTACGTCCACGGACAAAATTCAGAATATTTCTTCCACTATTACAAATAGTAGGTATACAGAGATAAATCAAAATAGTGACACACAAAGTGTTTCCCAACCTAAAAATACTAACCTCACTATTTTGTCACTCACCAACCCTTTAGGAATAACTTTCCTAACCTTAGAGCAAAACAAAGCTCTGGTTTTTCTCTCTCTGATTTTCTGTGTGTTGTTTATGAAGTGGGGAGTGCCTTATATAGGCACTCCACTGCTTGAAGACAACTGCCTTGCAGCTGTCTTTTTTCTTCTTTTCAACAAATGCTGCGAGCGGCTTCAATCTTCTTTTTCATATTGGTAGGCGTCCACTGCGGTAGGTGTCGTTGTTGGCACCTACTATGCCCACCACCAAATTGGAATGATGGAGTCCCTCCATGTGAGAGGGACCCATCTCCAACAAATCTTTCCCTCCCGATTACATGGAGGGCTCTATCAAGCCTGCTACTGATCGACAGTACTTGAACTTCCCTTTTGGTAGAATCTTAGTTAACATATCTGATCCATTTTCATCAGTATGGATCTTTTCTAACTGTAATT
>JANITW010000001.1:6009878-6021181 GCA_027564335.1 Erythroxylum williamsii | reverse complement strand
TTCTAATTTAAACTTGATTCGTGTATCCATCAATATTTAAGTGATTATACTTCTTAAACATGATTCTTTTTTATGAGGCCTTTTTATGAACTTTAGGATATGGATTACAACTTCCATAAGTTTTTCACTTGGATTGTGTATGAATTGACTTATTAAATTCATGACATAGGCAATTTTTGGTTTTGTGTGAGACAAGTAAATCAACTTGTGCATGAGCCACTAATATTTTTCAATTGATGGGTATTTGTTTTGGTTGTTCTTGTTGGTTATGCTCTAGAGCTAATCAGATGGTTGTAATTTAGTGACAAAATAGTTTAAAGACATTCTTTATCTTGTATATATTTAGATGTATATAATAAAATCCATGAGATAATTATACATTGTAAATAAAATTATGATAAGAATATAGTTATAAAATTCATATTACATTTATGTATTATCCTTAAATTGTTCCGAGATATTAGTTTTTAAAAATTGAACAACAATAGAACTTAAATAGACCATAACACGTTATGTTTAATAAAGCAATTGACTTCATAGACTAAAATATGAAGATACTTAAACAAATGTGTGAGTACTTGTTAAAGAACAAGTTCATTGAACTGACCTCGTATAAAAAGTCAATTTGGAACATTACTTGTATTTTTGTAAAAATTCTTATTATGGTGATTGTATAAATGATTCTTTAACTTGAGATTTTCAAAGTTATTTTGCATAAAAAATTTTATATTTTGATACAACTTAATGACTTATTCTAATAATAGATAGTTCAGTCAATAGTTATTGAATGCAACATGAACTATATAGAAGTAATTGAGTGATCAAAATAAAATTCAACACCCTATAGGATTCATCATCCTAAAATAATGGGAGAATATTTCATTATTTCCGATTAGTATTGATTAGTAAAATTCTTGGCCAAGATAGAACGACGTTTTGTAAATAGTTTACAAATGTCATTAATAGAATCAATAGCTAATAGTGGAGAAGCAATAAGATTAGAATAAAAATAGAATAGACATTAATTTTATGCCCTATATTTAACCGAAACATTGTATAATAAAAAGATCAAATTATACAAAAATTCATGCATAAAGAGGTTAGTCAAAGCTGACTAGTTAACATTCTTAAAGACCACAAGAAGCAACGAAGTGAACCTTGTGAAGAAACTAGGTGGTTACAGAATTATGGAAAATCTGTAAGTATGGAAACACTATGACCCATGAGAAGAAGAATCAGTGTAAGATATATGTAGATGAAAGGACCAAAGGATATTTCTTCCAATAACCTTGAACTGGATTAAAATGGATTTAAAAATCATAGTCACGACTAGAATATAAAAATTTACATAAAGAGGGGTCTTCAAATGAATTCTTCCACTGAGTCATGTAGAGGGCTGCAGCTAAGCGATTCAATTCTTGAACAGATTGCTGTTATGTCAAATGACCCAGAACCAGGCTACAATTGATCCAGTTGCCAAACCAATAGCGAGAAATAGTACAATTACAATCCCAGCAGTCTCTGCATGATTTATCTGGACAACTTTTGGAGCCATGATCATCACAACACTAGTCAAATAGCCATTAGTCAGGCCCAATAGGCATGTTAATATCAACACTGGAATCTCCGTCCGGAAGAAAATTGGACCATGTATGCAGCCTAAGAAAAGGGGAAAAAAGAGCAATCTTGCAAAACAGCCACCAATGGCAACCTTATCATTCTCAAGGAGGTATACTGCAGTCAAAGACTTGCCAACAAGGTCAAATACATTGAAGCCAGTAATGAGAAGGATTGAATACCAGTCTTTCAGAATCGCAGAGTGCACGTCCTCCGTTATATACCCTGGAAATATTGACAGTGTCACAGCATAGATAAGGAAGATTCCAATACCATACCATTTGACACTCCCCACAATGTCCCACAATGTTGATCTCCACCGAGCACCTGTCGAGGAACCTCTCTCTTCTTTTTGCTCATTAACGACCACAGTTTTCAAGTCCGAATAGTACTTAATGACTGGAAGTCTGTGGGCCACGTTGTAGAAAACAATGCATATACCCATAACCACTATCCCAACAGCAAAATAAAGGTTTGCACTGTTTTTCAGCCCATGGGCATCTTGTGTATAGACAGCTTTAGTTAAGATCCTAAGGAATGAAACAAGGACACCTGGATTCACCAACTTTAAAAGTTATAAATGCCCCTGTTGGTTGGAGTCCAAATAACTTGCTTGAAACATAGCTTGGTAAATTACTCTAACCTACTTTGTAAATTCATATTGAAAAGCAAAAGTAGATGCCTTAAACATGACTAAAGTAACTTGAAGTTATAAAACAAATAGAAAGCAAATCTTTCAAAGATTAACGCACAAGGCTCAGCTCAGAGGCGAAGGCAGAAGCAGAACAAAATAATCTCTTCATCTGGGTTATCCAGGTTGGCTTCATAACCATCTGTATGCCATAAAAAGTTTCAACCGAAGGACTCTTGAAAGCAACATTAAATGTGCAGCAACAATAAATTGTAGCATCTTAAAAATATGAATAGGACGGCAGACCAAAATTTTCAAGCTTTCAAGGTTACAAAAACATGTGACGACCTAGTTTAATTACCTGAATGCAACATTGCATACCCACAATCGATTAAGAAAGGAAAATCAAGCATGAGATCTTGAAGTTTTTCTGATTCGTTGACTCAAAATTAGCTTTTGTTATCTTCTATTTTAATGCAAGCTAAGGAAGTGAGCTAAACAAGCTTGGTGAGCCAAGTAGACTAATAAAAAACCAAAAAGGGGAAACTTCAGATGACTGGATAACCTAAAACCAGCAGATAACTGGGTGTTTGAGGTCTAACTCAACCTAATCCACAACTATTTCAAGTTTTTGCATCATCATAGCAGCTGAACCACTTCAAGAAACATAAACCAGTAACATTCATCAAGATACATTCAGAAGCCTATAAAGGGAGGAAAAATTGAAATTCATTTCAAAGCAGAGAACTAGCAGACAGCTGTAAATTACCAGAACCAGCTGTGCCGGCAACAATAGCCTGCATATACCTCTCCGGTAACTCTCCGGCAGCCCCAATAAGCCCACCTTGGACAAGCGCATCCGCCATACCCGAAAGGGCCAAGGCGGTGACCGTTACATAAAACCCACCATAATACCCGACCCTACCCTTTATATAAATCGCGTCCATTATCGGGACCACAAGCAAAGACACAACGAACAACGCAAGACCCACATTGATCCTAACGTAAGCATCGGACTTATGAGCGTAGGAAACAATAAGCAACAAACACAGGAGTTCCACAAGCATGTAAGAGACGGAGAAGATGCGATCAACTGAGACCTCAGGATATATGTAGGAGAAGTAATCAACGGCTGTGATGAAAGCGTTCCACGGTAAGAGAAAGCCAAGGCCGAGTGTAAAGTAGATGATATATGCCAAGTGGAACGTGTCTTCCGCAGTTTTCCGGCGAGATCCGAGGGTGGTGTCGGCGGTGCTGAGGAGAAGAGATGATTCCGATTCGGGTGGTCCCCATTGGTCGGACGTTTGGTCTGCGACACCCATTTGGCGGGTATTGCAAAGCAGAATATTGTGGGCTTCGTATTGGTCAATTTGGGATGCTGAATTCAGGGTCAGCAATAATTAATATATAATTACAAATCATTAAGAGTTGGCACCACTTTCCTTAAAATTGAATCTTGGCTTTTCTGCAAAGTACTTTGAATCAAACTCTGCTTTTAAATTTTAATCATGGTGATGTGTACGGCCGGTATGTACTGTACCACTGTACCGGTTGGGTATCGGTTCAGTTTGTAAATTGAAAAACTTTGGGACTTATTTGTAAGAAAAAGATTGTTGACCATGAATCTCCCCTCGTTCTCGATATTTGCTTCAGATGAATCAGACATCATCTTCCTCATTCTCCTCGCCCCCTCTCTCAGCACTCCAATAACACCCTCACGTCGCACGGTCCTCACCATCACTGGTTGCACTGACGCAGCCGTCTCGTCGCTCACATTGCTGCAGCCCTCGCCTCTCACGCTGTCTGTTTACTGTCGTCGCTCACAGCTCACTGTCATCCCCTGCCTTCATCGTTCGCCCTCCGCTGCTGTCTTCCACTGCTAAACCGTGTCTTGCAGTGTGTCTACTGTGCACACTTGGAATGTTATCTGTGTTTGAATGAAATTTTGTGATGTGTTTCTGGGATTTATATTTTTGAGGTGCAATCCCAAAAATATTGTGCTGCCAGTGTGTGTTTTTGGGTTTTTTTTTTTGTAATTACAAAGGAAGAAAAAATCAAAAGAAGCTAACTAAACCACAGCAAGGCAGTCTACTGTTTCTAAACGGTCCTGTGCAGCAGCGCCAAAAAAAAAATCGTAGGGTCTCGAAATATGTGGGTTACTTGAGCTCGCCATCCCTGTAAGTTGTGCAGGTTGTGCCATGTGTTTTTGGGTATTGAATGGCAACTATGATTCTCACTAATGTGTTTAAGATAATTAAGGAATATGGAGCAATGTTATTAATAAACTAGTAATGGTATTAAATTTATTAGTTATGGTAGGAGAACTATATAACTTTTTAAATTTATGAAATAGTTTTTAATTTTTAAAAAATTATGAAATAATACTGCAATATATTATAATTTATAGTTTAAGATTTTAAATAAACCATATCTTCAAAAATTATAATGATAGAAATTTCATTTATTTTTATTAACATTATTTTTCATATATAAATCATAACTACAATTAATATGAAAAAAATCATTTAATCATCGTATAAATATAAAATTAAAAATAAAAGTAAGTATTTAAAATATTATAATTTTATTCTATAATAAATAATAATTACATCAAAACATCAAATAAAAAGAACAATAAATAATTATTAATCTCTATCAATTACAATTTATAACAAAAGTTTGTACCCAAGAATTAACTAGAAGTTATAATATATTAAATAAATTTTTTTAATTCATTTAGATTTCTATCAACCCAATGATTCATAAACTCTAGGTGCATCTTGTTCAAGTCAATATATTACTTCTAATTACTTGATATTTAGTATTAGATCAATTAATATCACAATAAATATAAAGAAGATAAGAAAATAAAATTTTCATTAAGAAAAGATAATTGTGTCGTAATATGTAATTATGCTATGATTTATTAATTATCGTGATTTATTATAATTATGTACTTATTACTTGTAATTATACTCATATTAGTCGTAATTATTATAATTATGTACTCATTACTCGTAATTATACTGACATTAGTCGTAATTATCATAATGGTATGCAATTGGAATATAACTCAAAATTTACAATAAATCATCATTTTCCAACTATATATTTTCTCCAAATGGAGATCCTACTTAAATTTGGGACATTTGATTGGTTGGAGA
This sequence comes from Erythroxylum williamsii, assembly GCA_027564335.1. NCBI lineage: Eukaryota > Viridiplantae > Streptophyta > Magnoliopsida > Malpighiales > Erythroxylaceae > Erythroxylum > Erythroxylum williamsii. The sequence continues at coordinate 6,015,769 of JANITW010000001.1, read as the reverse complement.
CCAAATAGTGTCATAGACTTTCAAGTTCAAAATTCTAGAGCAAAACAGAGCTGATCCTAGACTACGAGTCATAAATTGATAAAAGGATATTTTCCAAATAATCTAAGGCAAGACCCACGAACTAGATCTTTTTTTTGTGCGTGCAAGTAAATGTAAAAAAGATCAACGGCCCATCAAAAGTAGGGGGGTTACAGGCGTTCAAAAAGAACGCCACACTTATCAGCTAACAAACCAATGCTAACATCCGGAGGAGGAGCTTCTAAAAACTGAAAAGGGGTCGAGGAACGACTACCCATTTTTGGAAGCCTATCAACTACCTGATTGCCTTTGCGCAGGCAATGAATAAGCTCAACATGTCAATTCCAGTGTAACATGGATGAAATATCACCCAATAAGTTAGCATGCGGATGAACCAGAAACTGTCCATCTCGAATCAAACGAATTGCTTCTTGAGAATCGGAACAAAGGGCAATATGCCTGTGGCCCCTATCCCAAGCTGAGAGGAGACCAAAGAAGATTGCCGACAACTTTGCAACCATATTAGTTGCCGTGCCAATACTGCCATAGAAACCACCTAACCAAGTACCAGTCGAATCCCGAATAGTCCCGCCACATCCCGCCTCACCCGGATTACCCCGTGAGCTCCCATCCACATTAACACAGATGGTATCATCAACTGGAACAGTCCAGCCCACCCAACGCCTGACAGGAGCATCGCAAGGGCCCATAGGGCCCAATAACATATTCCACTCAATACTCGCACAATGTAATTGAGACATGAGCGTGCAGGCAACATCCGAATCTCCAAAGGTATCATGGTTTCGCATGAGCCAAATAAACCAAATACCCGTGAGGAACATAATGTCAAGCCAACGACCAGCCCTTAAGTTAGAAGAATCCTTACTCCATTTCTTGAACCACGAAACACACGAGCCAGAATAGAAAAGAGGAGGCAAGATGCCATGAAAAAGATGAAACCATAACTGGCGGGCTTTCAAACAGTCACGAAACAGATTCTCCATTGGTTCGACACCGGAAAGACATCGACGACACAAACCTGAAGTGTCCAAGTGGCGAAGGTGACGAAACTCTTGGGTGTGGACTCGCTCATGAACAATAAGCCAAGCTAGGAACCGAACCTTCTCAGGACAACGAAGCTGCCAGATCCACATCCAATACGACCTGGGAACAACTGTAGGCCGCCCAGCAGCACAACGAGTAAGCCAATCCACTGCAGACTTAACTGAAAAAATCCCATTTGGAGAATTGCCCCAAAAGATCCTGTCCACTCCCCTGGAGAAACGTGGTCGAAAAATCGTGGGGAAGTATTAGACAACATTGGCGGTACTGATGATCGATATTGAACAATACGATTTCATACCATTTTTCGGTTAGTATGATATGAAATTCATAATATTTATATGGAGTGGATTATTGTAGATTTGGATATGAAAATTTGAATGAAATATTGTGCTGTCTTACTTTTTAAAAAAAATTATTATGTTGTCTCTTAAAGAGTTGTAGGCTTGTAGTTTTGTTATGTTGATTAAAATTAGTAAATGAAATATTGTTCTAATAGAGAATGAAAAGTTAGTGAAAAATTAGTGACTGAAAGATTAAAATTAGTGACAAATTAGTAAATAAAAGATTAAAATTATTTTGTACATAAATTGGGTTATATTATATATTGTAAAAAAGTAGTTGCCGAAAAATATTTTATAAATCGAACTCTGTAATTATACAAAAGAGATTAATTTATAGTTCAATTATATCATCACATAAAGTTGGTTATAGTCGTGAATTTATGATTGAATTATGTAAAAAAAATAAGTTAAAGTTGTGAATTTATGTTTGAGTTTTGTAATCACATAAAATAATAGGTTTTTCCTAAGCAATTTAGATAAGAACTTGTATAATCGGTCACCTATATTATGAAATCTCTAATTTAATTAACAATTCTAAGAAATTGTTGAATTTGTTTTGTGATGAGATTTTCATAAGGAAAATGTAATAACTCACTGGCTATATGTGAGTCAGGTTGATAAAATCGATCATCAAAGTTCATTCCCAAAAATTTTATTTAGGTTGCTTCAATGTGACTTTTCTTAGCCAATAGAATAATCTCATATTGCTTTATAAGATCTAAAAAAAATGGAGTAGTACCTTATAATCCTCATAGGTCTTAGAGTATAATAGAATGTCATTAATATAAATCAAGGCACTATTAAGAAAGGTTCGTAGATCTTTGTCATAGCCCTTTGAAATATTGATGGAGTAACTTTAAGTTCAAATGTTATAACAATCTATTGATATTGGGCATGAGGGACGTCAAAAGTTATTTTGTACCTTTCTTATAGGTTTATTCCAAATGCCAAAAACCTGCCTTTAAGTGAAACTTTGGAAAGATTTTGTCTTTTTTAAGAAACAAGACTTGAGTATTGATCTTTGGTATTTGAAATTTATCATCTTGAATGAATGCATTTAGATGTTTATAATCAATCACTAACCTCTTTTTTCCTCTTTTTGTTTCTCTCTTTTGTTCACATTAAAAGCTTGACAAGCCTAATCTAATTTTGTAGGATGAGTGACTTTGGTAGGATTGATATCCTTATTCTTTTTGAAAGGTAAATGAATGAAGAATTGTGAATTCTTCCAAAGAGGAGGTCAATGTGAGAATTGTGTAAGGATCTCAGGACAATGGTCCAAAAATTGATCTTGTAATACTCCATATTGATGAGGAACTTGAATAAGTTCAAACATGTTGCGTATATCAATATAAGCATTAAAATTGGCTTTGCATTTAATACTAGTAAGTAGAATTTGCACCTAAGATACCTTGCAGTATACATCCATACCTATTAGGATATCTAGGCTAGGGAGATGACTATCAAGAACTTTTTTCCACATAACACAATTAGGGAAAAACCTTATCCTTATTTTCTTTTTCTAATAAGCCCAATTTTAAATGAGTTTTCATCAACAGCCGTGAAATATTCATCATGAGGTATCCATACTTCTGGAGGTAAGATGTTGGGCTTCATAATACTATTACAAAATCTAGTATCTATATATCCAATAGCTTTAATTTGTTATCATATTTGTCATGTAACAATCGAATATGAGCATAAGGACGTGGAACAGTGATAAGCTTTGAAACATGGTTGTGGTAGCATATATAAGTTATCATCCTCAGTATCATCATCTGTAAAATCTTCAAATGAGCTAAATTCACTATCAGAGTAATTTATAGGCATAATAGTCTCAATAGATTCCAACAGTTTCAAATCCTTTTTCGTCTTATTCAAACATTGTCGACTAAAATGTCTTGGCTTGCTATAAATAAAACATTTATCTGCTTTTTTAGAATGAGGAGTTCTTTTTAAAAAGAATCAAATAGATCTAAGACTTTTACTTCTGCTGAATAGCTTTTGATAACCTTCATTAGAAGTTTGGAATTTTTGAGATCACCTAAAGGAAAACTTCTTATAGTGATATTTCTTTTTGGGAGAAATTCACAGTCTTTTTTCAATTTACATTTGGTCTCTAGATAAGGCTTATTGCAAGCCTTCTTCAAAAGAGGACCCCCTTTAATCATGCTTTTGAAAAATGTTTGTTAATTATAGAGTATATCGAGAGAGGCTAATACAAGTGGATAAATCTCACAAAAATATATTTCTCTCATATCTCTTCGTAAGGCAGCAATGGTCCTTTATGATTCAGGTTGACGTTCATCTGGAAGGGATGCAATGAATGTATAATGAAGATTGACATCATTAAAACCATTAAGTAGGTAATACCATTCCATAATACATTGACAATACTTTTAAAGATCTCTCCGATCTATAGAACAACATTTCATTTCGAAATATTCTTATTGGATTTGCTTATCACCAAGACAAATATCTATGGATGCTACTTGAATATATTAAAAAAATATAATAATCCAAGCTTTGCCACCATTCCCTTAAAATGCTAATAAAATAGGAAGTGAATTTATACAATATATCTGTCAAATTAGTATCAGGTTGAGTTATTAGCAAACCAATCCAAGCATATAATTCAAGTTGACAATCTCTCCATTTTTAAAGTGGAAGATCATCAAAGATAAACAAGGATCTTAAGGTAGAACAATGTGGAGTTATTGGCATAGGTGGTGGAGGAGGTCTAAGGGGTTCAATCCCTATTGATTCATCTTCACTTATTTCTAGTCCAACCTCAGTTTGTTAAGAAGTATATGGCATAGTCATCATTATCTAAGCTAATTTAGATAAGCCTGCAAATTACTCTGAGACCTCATAAGAGTTTTTAGAAATTTAAGAGTCTTCATATATCTAACCTTCATATTCAACTGTGTTAAATTCAGATATTAGTTTTAGAGTTATAATAAACTTTTATTGATGAGCTTTATCTATTCTAATCAGTTTTTTGATGAGCTTTATCTGTTCTGCTACAATTTGAATATTATGCATCCTTTTATTCAGTAAAGTAGGTTGCAAATAATTGACGGTTAACGGATTACAAAAGCAAACATATATATTAGGAAAAAATCATAACAAAGTATCTAAAATATCTAATTAAGGTTATTCAAATATACAAAAAGAAAGGATATCAAAAAAGATATGCAGAAACCACCTATACAAAGAGAGATATGCAAACTAACGTTTATCTATTAACACTTTTTAAAACATTGTATAAATTTTAACATTATTCTTTGTCATAAATATACGCAAGATAAGATGCATTAAATCGTATAAATGCCTTGGCAATCAATAATCAACATTTGGTGGGAAAACAGATGTGAAATGCTAATGTTTCATTGATAACCTCAAACATAGAACTAGTGTATGATAATTGTCAAATTAAAGTGAAATGCTAATGTTTCATTGATGATCATTAATTATAAGCAATGGTCCACCTTTAAGTCACCTCTTAGCGTTATAATTAATAATCTCAATTGTTCAGTTCAATCTTTATGTCATTTTAGCATCATATTATATTGAACAATTGAAAAAACTCACAATTAAATGCTTAATATGGAGCCAGTGGCATTAAGATTAGAAAAAGTGCTCGAAATCTCAATGCGACTAAATTCATTTACATATGGTCAATCATCCATCTCGGTTTAATCTGAAACCAGTAACAATATTAGAGTGTTGGGTTATTAACTGCTTTACTGCTTATCTTTGCAACAAAGAACTGATAAAGATTTGTCAATTTGTAGGAATGAAAAAATGCAAAAAAGTAAAGACACCAGTATTTTACTTGGTTCGATAGTCAAGAACTATCTACATCCAAGGTTCCCACCTTTGGTGGTAAGTTTTTCACTAATGAGGAAGAAAGAAATGAAAGAAGACTTTACAGAGTTTGAGTGATTTTGGATCACTTTCAAGAGTCACACAACTCTCCCAATACTCACTGTAAGTATTCTAGCACACTCCCAGAACCCTTTTCTTTTCACTGTGATTTCACTCTCAAAGATGAATACTAAAATTGAAGAATACAAATTTTCGTATGTGCTGATGTTCTGTGTCTGATGCTACTCATTTGGACTTTTATAGCTAAAGGAGATGAAGAATGAGGCACTCGGATTAACTTGCTTGAATCAGACCATTGCATGTGCATGTCACGTGGGTCATTTAGTGAGCTCTATATGCTGTACGTTTTAGTCTGCCCATTTTTGTTGCTGCTACATTTGATCTCTTTGAAGCATGTTGTAATGAATAAAACGGCAGTGCTTTGATTGGGTTGCTTCTGATGTAATAGCGACAACGTATAGGCCATTCAACTTATGTCTTCAACTATGTCACGTGGATGTGTCTTTATGCATTAGTCACTTATGTTTTGCTTCAGCTGAAACTCAAACCTTCGAGAATCGAGAGCCTTTCTTGTCT
>JANITW010000001.1:5990184-6009778 GCA_027564335.1 Erythroxylum williamsii | reverse complement strand
AGTTCGCAAAACTCACCCAAAATTTGCAATTATTTTTCAGGACTCAGAAGAATACCCCGTTAGGCAACGGGCGTATGACATCTGTTGGTTATTGAAGTAGAGAAGAGGTCGGGATCAGTTCGCGTCTGCATTATTGTATTTTTATTTTCTGAATTTTTGTATTACTGATGAAGTCAGTTTGTAAAGTTAACCGACTGAAATAAATTGTGTTTATGAAAAGGGCCCCGAGGCCAGTGAATTGTTTATGTAAATAGTTTTCCGCATAATATGTGATGTGTATGTATGTGCGTTTAAAAAAAAGAAATTTATACTGAGTTTTGCACTGAGCGATGTAGCACGCCGCCCTCGCGGGGCACGGACTCGGATATCACCATCGATGTCGGGTTCGGATCTTGCGGGAGTGGGGTGTTACATTTATTGAATGGGTAAGTGGAATTAAAGTGTTAAGGTTATAAGAATGTTCAAGGATAACTTTGGCAAGACACTTAAAGATAAAAGATACAAGGCATATAAGGAAGGGAAGAATGGGCATTTTACATTCATTAAGAGTAGTATTGGAAGAAGAAAAGGGTGTCTTGCATTTAAATGAAGAAGAAAAAAGCGAATTGAAGGAGAGAAGAGAGAAAAAATGAAAATAAAATAGAGGAGAAGAGAGCTTTGGTGGATTGAGAGAAAAGAAGAGAGTTGAGCTAGGGTTTCATCATTTTTTAGCTTTTGAGAGAGATTTTGAAGTCTTTCAAGAAGAGAAAAAAGTAGAAGAAGAGAAGAGCTTCCATTTGAGCCAAAGATCTCTTTATTTGGTGAAGAATCAAGGTAAGATATTTTTTAATCTTTTGGATTTTTGGAAGGGTTTTAGTTCATGGAGTTTAGAAAATGCATAGTAGTATTCTAACCAATTTTAGTGATTGTGATTTGTAAGATTTTTAATTGAGAACCCTATTGAGTGAGATTTTATTTAGTGTATAAGGGGATCAAGAGAGGTAAGAGGAGTAAGAAAAGAGACATTTTGATCAAGTATTTAAGCAAGGAAATCAAGGTGGGTATATATTTATAATAGAGTAAATAAGAATTTGATGTTAACTTTGAATCAAAGAAGTTTAATGATTTTAATGGCATCATAAGAATTGCATTTATTGCTTTTAAATGATTTGAGAAATTGCAATATGTTGTTATATGAATTGTGTGATGATTTATGAAAAGACTTTGGAAGTGATTTTTGAAAAGATAACATGTTTATGAAATCATGTTTTCGAAATATCTTATGTTTATGAAAAAAAAATCAAGTTTAGGAAAAGTGCCTTTTTAGGCAATATGTTTACAAGATGTGAAATGCATGATTATATGGGTTTGTGGTGGTCCCCTAAGTTAAGTCAAGTGCACTTTAACAAAAGGCTTCTCCAGCCTGCTCGCTAGTGTCATAGAGCTCCTTTATGGACTCCCATAATTTTACGACTACGCAAACCCATTATGTGGGATTATGTTAGTACGTTATGTTCACAACTACACAGGATTCTTAGGGAAAATGTATAGTATGTTCTGTTTTGAATCCACGCGAACCATTATAATGTGCTTATGATATATGAACAAGTTTGATGCATTCATGTTTTATAGTTTGTGAATTTGACTACATGATAAAAATTTGAGAAACATGGGCTTTATGGATTCAATCAAAATTTTTTATGACAAGTGAATGTTTTCAAAGGTTTTGCTTATTTTTTCGTTATAAACTGTTACCCACGAGCTTTCAAGCTCACCCCTTTTCATCCCATCTTCAGGTGAAAAAAATAAGATCGAGTAACCAAGAGTCGAGGAATCATTCTACTTTTGTAATTATTTTGCAAATTAAGTTGGATTTTGTAAAAACAAGACTTTGGACGTATTTCAAGAATTATTAATGTTTTGTATCTTTTGTATTTTGGAATTTGATACTGATAATGTAATGTGGCTTGAAATGCCATTAAGGCTTTGCAACCCCTATTTTTGTTGTTATTGAGATATGAATTGTGTATGGATGATGTTGAGTTAGAATCAGGTATATCTAAAGAAGTTATTAACTTGAGTTGATGATTTTAAACATGAAGTGTTGATATATATAAGTTGATGATTTTAAATATATATCAACACTTCATGTTTAAAATCATAAACTCAAGTTAATAACTTTATATAAGTGAAATGTTACAGAAAAGAAAGATAGGAATTATGAAAGATGAGATGTAGTTGAATGGGATGAGTCAAATGAGTTGAGATTTGAGAGTTTAATTAAGTCAATTTAGTAGTTGAATGGTTATGCTTAGGACATTCCAAGTTTGTACAGTGCAAATTTCAAGTCCTCCATAGGGGTAAAATTGTGTACTGACGTTAGAGGAAAAACTGGATTAATTTAGGTTGAATTAGATAAAGCTATCTTCTAGATTATCTTTCTAGCTTTCCAACGATATATAGTATTCAATTTTTGGACATCTGAGTCTAAAGTTATGATCTTTATAAGTGGGGATGCTCTGGAGAGTGTAGTTAATGATTCAAAACTTTTGGTGATTTGAGGAAGACCATGTTGAAACCCTATCGTCTGGTGTACTGTAGACTGAAACCTTCCTTCTTATCCACTATAGAGTGAAACCTTCCTTCTTATCCATTGTAGACTGAAACCTTCCTTCTTATCCACTGTAGATTGAAACCTTCCTTCTTACTGAAATGTTCTTTCTTATCCACTGTAGATTGAATCCTTTGGCCTATTGTCTGGTCCAGTTTTGACCATTTAGATGAAAAAAATCTCACTTTGATATCTCATGAAAGTTGTAGATCTATAAGTCCTCTTTCAAACCGTACAAGAATAACCTTGATCCAATATCTCTAGAGAAAGTTATGCTATTGAAGCATATCGTTTGATCCTTCGCCTAATATCATCTTACCTTATTGTCTGGTCCAACTTTTACCCTCTAGATTATAGAAGCTACCTTCAAGGTCTTCATAAAAGTTTTAGATCTATAAGTCCTTATTCAAATTGTCTAAGAATGACCTTGAGTCTATATCTTTAGAAAAAGTTATGCCAATTGTCCCAAAATAGGTCTTGGATTGAAGCCTGTCATCTGACCCTCCGTCTAGTATCGTCTTACACTATCATTGGGCCCAACTTTGACCCTTTAGATGGCAGAATCTATCTTCAATGTCTTCATGAAAGTTTTAAATTTATAAATCTTCTTTCAAACCGTCTAAGAATGACCATGATCTGATATCTCTAAAGAACGTTATGCTAATTGTTCCAAAATAGTTCCCTGTCATCTGACCTTTAGTCTGGGATCATCTTACTTTATCGTCTGGTTCAATTTGACCCTTGATATGATAGAATCTATCTTCAAGGTCTTCATGAAAGTTGTATATTTGGAAGTCCTCTTTCAAAATGTCTAGGGATGACCTTAATTTGATATCTCTAGTGAAAGTTATGCTAATCGTCCCAAAATAGGTTCAATATGGTTGAGGACAAAATCATGTTTGATTCTTTGGGCCATAACTACATCGTCCAACCTCCTAATGAGATGATACTTACTTCTAAATAAACTAGAGATGTAGAGCTACAAATTATCTGAAAGAATTAATTCTAATCCAGTCCCTAAGACTTTCAATTTTTGGATGAAAGTTGGTTATAGTGTACTATTTTAGTTTAATAACAGTCTGAAAATGTTTGGGCCCTAAGTTTCAGATTACTGAACTAAATTGGATAATTTTTGTGCTTTTAGAAGTTTAATACAATGGGGAAAAAATATCATGAAGAAGTCAAATTGTGATTCTGGTTTGAGATTGTTGGGTTTTCTACTGCTTTTCTGTTTCCTTACTCACAAAAGAACTTGACAGAAGTTGATGTTTTGTAGAAATGAAACTTGTAGAAAATAAGAAGACACAATTTTACTTGGTTCGATAGTCAAGAACTATCTACATCCAAGGTTCCCACCTATGGTAGTAAGAAATCTTTCACTATATGAAGAGGAAGAAGAAGATAATACAGAGATTGAGTGTTCACTTGAACACCTAAAAATAAAGTCTCATTACCCAAGCTCAGTACTTTAGCACTCTCTGACTATTTTTTCCCTCTCTGATTTTCTCACTCTCACAACTGAATACAACGAACAATTGAAGATTGAATTTTTTTTGTATATGATGTACTGTCTCTGTCTAAAACTTGTGTTTTTTTATATTTGCTGGAGAAGATGAAGACCTTCGGTGAAGACTTGGATGAGTCTGCTCTCCTCACGTGCCTATCATGTGAGTTTTTTAATGAGCCTTCATATGCTGTGCGTTTTGATAATGTGCTGGCTGCTTTAATGAAACGATAGTGCTTTGATGTGTGTGGCTTCTGATTTGCATAGTGAACCACTGCGTATTGTGTAATTGCTGCAGACAACAAGCTAATAACTTAAGTCACTTATGTTTTCAATAATAAGAAATTTTGTGAACTTCTTTGTCTCTTCTCTCTGTCTTCGACAGCTTTCAACACTATGACATACTTCACTTCTGTCTTCAATCCTTCTTGCATTCTTGTAGTATCTAGGTTGAAGTTGTTGGAGCATGTGTGATTTTTGTCACAAATTTCCCTCCTACTCCATCATCTTCAACTCAGATTTGAAACACCTGAGAGAGTTAGAAACCCTAGTTTTCCAAAAACTTTGTGAGATCTACTGAAACCAACTTCGATTTAATGTGGTTTCCCTCCTATTTCACCAATCGTAGCTCAGATTGAAAAAACCCTAAGAAAAAAATCCCTAAATCCTGAAACCCTAATTTCCACCCCTTCGTGAGATCTGTCAGCACTGCCTTTGGAATCATGGGGCTTCATTAATCTATAAGTATTCCCTACAGAAAATGAATTTCTTTTTAATTAAAATTTTTGTCCCGAAGTCTGATGGATTTCTTTCTCCTGTGATCTTTTCCAGGTTGAAAATCCCCTTGGTAATTTGGTCCCTGACAAAGTATAGACGTACGTCTATGTGTTTGGATCTTTTATGGAGGATTAGATCCTGACTAAGGTACCAAGCACTCTGACTGTCTGTGTATGAAATTGGTGTTGTGATGTCTGTGTTGATTTCCTTAAGTATACCTGATAGTCGTGCTAACTTCTTTACTCCTTTAGTAATTGCATAATATTCTGCTTCTATGGTAGATAGGCTTACAACTAATTGCTGTTGAGATTTCCAGCTGATTATGTTTTTTGATAGTGTGAAAACATATGTTGAAATTGACTTTCTTGAGTCCTTATTTGCTGAATAGTCTGCATCCACATAAACACATAAAGACAGATATTTACATTTTTTCAGTTCTGTTTTTGTGAAACATAAACCGTAGTTAATTGTTCCAGATATATATTTGAGAACACCCTTGAGCCCTTGCCAGTGTTCTAATCCTGGATTGGCCATGAATTTACTTAGGATACTAATAACATAGGCTAGGTCAGGCCTTGTGCATAGCATAAGGTACATTAAACTTCCAACATCTACATCATAGGGGTAGTGAGCCATAGCCTTTTGTTCTTCTTCTGTCTTAGGACACTTGTCAGAAACTATCTGCAAATGAGAACCTAAAGGAACCGAAGTAGATTTGGCTTGCTCCATATTAAATTGAGCTAGGATCTTTCAGATGTAGTTCCTTTGGACAAGCCATAGCTTTCCTTCCCTCCTCTTTCTAATGATCTGCATTCCTAGAAGCTTCCATGCTTCCCTTAGGTCTTTCATTTCAAAGTGAGAGCACAATTAAGCCTTAACCTCTTGAATTTTATTCAAGTCCTTCCCTGTGATGATGAGATCATCTACATAGACTAACATATACACTGCTTTAGCCATTCCTAGATCTTTATAATATAGGTAGTAATCATATGAGCTTCAGATGAAGTTCATACTAGCAACAACCTTATGGAACTTCTTGTTCCATTGTTTAGGGGCTTGCTTGAGCCCATATAGGGATTTTTGCAATAGGCAAACATCGTCCGGCTTGTTTTTGTCCTTAAAACCAATTGGTTGCTTCATATATATGGTCTCTTCTAGCTTTCCATATAGAAAAGCTATCTTAACATCCATTTGATGGATTTCCCAATCATATAAAGTTACTAGGACTAAAATAAGCCTAATTGTCTTGAATTTAACTACTGGAGAGAATATCTCCTTGTAGTCTATACCTTCCTTTTGCCTAAATCCCTTAACTACAAGCCTGGCCTTATAAATCCTAGGTTCTACTTCAGTTACACCTTCTTTCAATTTAAACAACCACTTATTCTCAATTAATTTGGCTTTGTAAGGTCTAGGGACTAAAGTCCAAATCTTATTCTTCATTAATGAAGAGTATTCTTTCTCACAAGCTTCTTTCCAAGTTTTAGCATCTTTACTTCTCATGGCTTCATCATAAGTTTCTGGAGCCTTATTTTCTACATTTTTAACCATGAAACATGCAAATTCAACCTTATCTAATCAATGTACCTTGTGTTAGGTATTCTGATTCTTGGTTGCCTATCCCTTGTAAGTTGGTAGTCTTATAGGTTCTTTTAAATGTCATCCGTAGGTGGGTTTAGGGGTTCTCCTTCACCCTCAACTTCTGTCTCTTCCCTCCTTTCTTCATACTAAGTTGTGCCTTCTGGAGGCTCCACAATTTCTGATTGTGAATCACCATCTTCTTCAGATTCTGGTGGTACATAAAAATGGACTGATTGGTTAGAAGCCCCTAAATTCTCCTAAATTTCACTATGGAGGTCAGAATTTTGTGAATTCTTATTCAACAGAGGGAATTCATCTTCTTTAAAGATGGCATCTTTGATAATCATTTTTTTATAGGCTCCATTTTTTGAGCAGTAGGAGCTAATTCACACCTTCTGGATAACCTAAAAACACTCCTTTGACTGCTCTAGGCTCTAATTTCCTCTCTTTTTGATGTGCATAGACTGCATATCCAAAAGTCCTAAGGTGTGATAATCTAGGCTTCTTTCCACTCCAAATTTCTTGAGGAGTCTTGTAATCATTAGTTGAGTTTGGAAGCCTATTAATTAGATAGGCTGCTGTCCTAATTGTCTCCCCATATAGGGAATGAGAGCAACCCGATGAGAGAAGCATGCACCTAGTCTTTTCTAGGAGGGTTCTATTTAATCTTTCAGCTACTCCATTTTGCTGTGGAGTAGCTCTAACAGTCTTATGCCTAAGAATCCCATGTTTGCTACAGTATTTCTCAAATTCCTTATTGCAATACTTCAACTCATTATCAATCCTTAGGCATTTTAATTTCCTCCCAGTTTGACTCTCCATAAGAGTATACCACCTTATGAAAATCTGTAAAGCTTTATCCTTCCTCTTCATCTGGTAAAGCCAACATTTCCTAGACTTGTCATCAATTATGGACATAAAATACATATTCCCCCCTACTGTGGGGACTTTTGTTGGCCCCCAGAGATCACTGTGAGCATACTCCATGATCTTTGTAGCTCTCTTCGCTCTCTTTTGAAATGCTGACCTGCAGTGCTTTCCTAGCACACAGGATTCACAAAAATCTAGCTTCTATAGGTTTCCTTCAGGTATTAGACCTTGCTTAGAGAGATGAAGTAGGCTTTTGTTGCCTGTATGACCCAACCTAGTATGCTATTGCTTGGTTGGTTCAAGGTTTTTGAAATCTGATTAATTTCAATTGTGCCTATTACATAATATAGGCCACCTCTTTCTAATCCTTTGATGATGACTTTCCTATCCCTTAGGACTTCTCTAAGTCCATCTTTAGATCTGATTTGAAGCCTTACTTAACAAATAAGCTTTCCGAGATTAGATTTCTCCTTATTCTAGGCAAAAATCTGACATTGTTTAGGATCCTTCTTCTTCCATCAAACATGTTGATGGAAACACTTCCTATGCCCTCTATCCTTTACTGCCCAGAATCTGCCATTTTAACCTTGGCAGTGACTAGTTCAAATGTAAGGAACTAGTCCCTATAAGGAGTGACATGCATAGTACACTCTGAATTAAATATACACTCTCTATTTAGATCCTCACAATCTTTAGTTACAACCAGTATTTCATCTTCACTGGAATCTTCAGGTTTTTCAACATTACTTGAAATTCCACTTTCTGTTGCCTGATCCCTTTTCTTTTTTCTACAATCCCTTGCAAAATGTCCTTCCTTATCACCGTAGAAGCATGTCTTAGCTTTACCTTTTTTATTCTTTTCATTTTCACCTTCCTTAGGGTGTGTTTCTTTCCCACTTCCCTTCTTCCACTTTCTTTTCTTGCTGTTTTTCTTATGAGTCTTCTTCTCATGATTATTCTCTACAAACATCACTTCAACCTCTTTCTTGAATGGATTGACTTCAACTATTTCTTCCATAAGAGAATCTAAAACCCTTTTTATCATAAGTGATTCTCCACTAGCATGCTTAATTACCTTATTGAATGCATTAAATTCAGGAGGTAATGCCTTTAGGATTACTACAACTTGATGTTCCTCACTTATTTTTCTCATCTATAGATTCTAAATCTTGTACTAGCTTGAAGAAATAATCTAGGTTATCATCTAAGGATACTGAAGTGTTCATTTTGTAGTTTGCAAGGTTGTGGAGAAGTGTCATCTTATTAGGAAGACATTTCTTAGCATACAACTCATCTAATTTCACCCAAAATTTTTGTGCAGTGTTGCAATTCTGCACTTTCCTTATCACAGTAGGTGATAAATGAAGCATTAACTTGCAATGTGCAAGTCTTTGCATTTTCAGCTTCTTAATAGGATCAGTTTCAAGGTCATAATCATCATCAATTGCACCATAACATTCATAAGACTCAAGAAGAGCTTGCATCTGGAGTTTCCAGATGGTAAAGTCTTCTTTACCAGAAAAAACATCCATTTCTTTACCTACCATGATTTCTGTAATGTAAAGAAACTTAAAATTGCACTCACTTACTGATGTTGAATGTATCTGATACTGAACTTACTGACTGATCCTGACTGATTGTTTATTCTTCTTTACTGACTGATCTTAGATGATTCTTGGTGCTTATTTGCTGCTTGAAGTGTCCAAGAATTGTCCCAGGATGTCTTGATGCTCTGATACCACTTATGTTGGGTTATTAACTGCTTTACTGCTTATCTTTGCAACAAAGAACTGATAAAGATTTGTCAATTTGCAGGAATGAAAAAATGCAAAAAAGTAAAGACACCAGTATTTTACTTGGTTCGATAGTCAAGAACTATTTACATCCAAGGTTCCCACCTTTGGTGGTAAGTTTTTCACTAATGAGAAAGAAAGAAATGAAAGAAGGCTTTACAGAGTATGAGTGATTTTGAATCACTTGCAAGAGTCACACAACTCTCCCCATACTCACTGTAAGTATTCTAGCACACTCCCAAAACCCTTTTCTTTTCACTCTTGATTTCACTCTCAAAGATGAATACTGAAATTAAAGAATACAAATTTTCGTATGTGCTGATGTTCTGTGTTTGATGCTACTCCTTTGGACTTTTATAGCTAAAGGAGATGACGAATGAGGGCCTCGGATTAACTTGCTTGAATCAGGCCATTGCATGTGCATGTCACGTGGGTCATTTAGTGAGCTCCATATGCTGTGCGTTTTAGTCTGCCTATTTATGTTGCTGCTGCATTTGATCTCTTTGAAGCTTGTTGTAATGAATAAAACGACAATGCTTTGATTGGGTTGCTTCTGATGTAATAACGACAGCGTATAAGCCATTCAACTTATGTCTTCAACAATGTCACGTGGATGTGTCTTTATGCATTAGTCACTTATGTTTTGCTTAAGCTAAAACTCAAACTTTCGAGAATCGAGAGCCTTTCTTGTCTCCTTCTTCGACGTTTCAGACATAGACATCTTAGTTTCTTCATGCTTTTATTGCTTCTGCGTATGATTGATGGAGAGTCAGTGATCTTTTCTCACATAGAAGATAACAGATTGGTTGGTCTTGAATAATTTTTACAAAAATTAACAACATTCTTATTGTTACAAAATTAGAAAGGAATTATACACAATCATGTATTTGTACAATGCCTCGTGAAAAAAACAGAAGCTGATATAGGGCCACGGATATCAGCTCATTAAAAACAGCTGATATCACATAACCAAGAGAAAAGCAAACGACCATCCCTACACAATGAGCGTATGTACGTGGATGGATGCTTGGAAAAAACCAAAAAAAAAAAAAAAGGCAACCCTCAAAAATTTGGGTTACCATACGTGAATAAATCGTTCTCGAGAAAGCACTGAAGTCTTCGATGGGCAGGAGTTTCTTTCATAAAATTCATGGAGAATCCTTATGAGAGCACTGGCTTTCTTGCTTGCTTTCGATGTGCCTTCAGTGAGTTGGGAATACAAGGATTCCATAAGTGAAGCGTTCTTTATTAGAGCACCAACTACATCTTGGCCAACATTGATGCACAAAGCAAGTAACAAAGACACACATTGCTCCTTTGCTGTCCTTGAATAGGAAGAAAGAAAGATCCCCAGGATCTGAGGCAAAGCTCCATTGCAAAGGACTTCCTTTGCCCCGTCAAAATTTTCAGCTAAAGTTGCCAAAACCGCCAAAGAATCAGTGATCAGTTCTTCTCCTCCAGAAGATGTTAGAAGACTAAGAAGTAAAGGAACTATCTTGGCTGTAAGAACCCTCCAGTGATTCCCATGGTACATAAGCAGCCCATAAATTGCAACCAAAGCATTCTTTTTGCCTCGATCACTTCCTTCCTTCACCATTTCTACTAAAGCTGGTATAGCGTTTGTACTTTCTCCTATCAATTTCCTGTATTCTTCGACGGAAGCAAGGTAAAATATTATCGCAGCCGCATGCTGCATTGCCTCCATCTTGAACCCCCTCCGCAGAACATCTACAATCAACACCAATCCCCCATTCTCAACAATGAGAGCTTTGCTTCTTGAATGCTTAGAAAGATTCAACAAAGCAGCAATAACGTTCTCTTGACACACAGCATCTTCAGACAATAACAAGTTCAATAGATAAGGAATCACTCCGGCTTCAGCTAAGCACGACCTATTGAAAACACTGGTCTTGCTTAGAATCCGAATCTCATAAGCCGCTTTGTTCATATCTTCACAACCTCCATTTTGAAGCCTGTTAGCAAGAAAACAAGAAACCATTTTGATTGCACCTTCCGCAGCCAAACTGCCAGCAGCAAGCGTCCTAGTAACGTCCCGATTCTTATGATTCGACTCCACAACCACCGGTAAGCCATGTTCCACACAGTATTGTTGAATCAATCGCTTGACAGTTAAGTTAGGTACAAGTTCAGTACTAGTCAGCTTTTTTCCTGTCTTAGGACAAGTTTGATTTCCACTCCTGAACCACTTCAATATCGAAGACCGATCATAAGTATGCCCTGTCTCTAACGTGACAGGATCTTTCATGATCTCAAGCGAAATGGGACACCGAAAATCGTCGCTGTTAAGGCACCTAACACCATCTCTCTGAAATTTACACTCAAGATCAACTGGTTGGGCGATTCCATTATCAATGGGATCAAAAAGCACGCACCTTGAATAACTCATGAGCGCCATCAAGCTACTCAAAAGCGTCAAGTCTCTTTTTCCCTCTGAATATTCGAGTTCCATCTCTGCCTCTAGAAACTTCACCTCTTTTCGACAATCATTCCACTTTTTCACTCCAATGTAATCCAAAACCTCCTTCAGTTCACTTTTCTCAGGATTCGCACCATCCTGAAACTGACTCAGAATTGACATAACTTCATCTATGACCCGTTTATCTTCCAGGTCGACTTCGGATCTCGCCTTACGCGCCTGCCTCGCCACCAATTCAACCAACTCCTTTACTTCGCCGGAAACATCCAGTAACCAGAGCGGCAAAACATCCAGACTCATTGCTATGGATCGGATAAAGACCCGAAATTGACCCGAAACGAGCTCCGAATTTATCAGCATCCATACGCGCGATCCATCTCGAGTACAATCCTCTAGCAAGAACAGGACCTTCTGTAGAGTGAGATGGAGCTCTGACAAGCCGAGGACGAAGGAGTCCGGTACACCCGACCGGAGGGCCCGGATTTCGTCAAAGAAATGAAGAAGATTGCTGACTTGACGGATCGTCTCGCGCCCAATTAGCGAATTGCAAGAGAAAACCTTGGATCTATAACCGCGAATGGCGTGGGCTAGATCGGTCAAGGAGGTTAGGAGCGTACTGGGAGCTACACTCTCGCATGGATGTACCGCCGGGAAAGTCAAAACCCGGCGAGCTGACCCGATGGACATCTGGATCATGAAAATATGAGTGGATATGTTGAAAAGTTGGAAATTGGCTTTTAGCTATTTGGGTCGTGTCTTTACGGTGGATTTTGGTGAAGGTGCGGTTAGTGGCTAAATATAGGAAGACGGGTAGCGGATCTAGTAGAGACACGCGTCACTAGATTATTCGATATTGATTGATCCAACGGTCAAAGAATGTAGGAGTGGCGGAGAAGCATGTGGGAGATCGAGAGATGGGGGAAGGCGGCTTCGTAGAGAGGTTCGAGTTTGGGGTTGGAGTTGATGGCTAAGCGACACGTGGGCGGAGATTTTTGTGATCATTAAGGTAAGTGAGGACGGGCAGCCGACAATTTGCTGGACATACAGTGCCAACTAAATAATAATGGGCAAGGAAGCTGCTGCCCACATCTTTAGGTGATTGAGACTTTAATAAATGTAATTCCCGTGATTTTCTTACGTAGAATAGGTAATACTTTTTCATATTATTTGATGTAAAAGAGAAAATATTAGAAAAATATGTATTTTATTAAATATTTTAAAAATAAGTTAAATTGACAAATAATTTTAAAACATAATTGAAAGAAATTTTTATTATTTATCGATAATTTGAAGTTTAATTAAAAATATTGTTAAATTAATATTAATTGAGTTTTTTAATAAAAATTTATTAATTTATATAAATTAACTGATTAATTAATAAATTAATTTTTTTAATAACAAAAGTTATTAAAATAAATCGAATTAAAAAATTAAATGATTCAAAATTTTTATAATTAAATTGACTAAATTAGTTAAAAAAATTTAACCATTAGTTTTATTTACCGAGTTTAATGTTGAAATTGTAACAAGTTGGCGATTTGAATGGCTAAAAGGTGAAACACAAAGTACGCCAAAGTCATGAAAAGTATGTCCTGTGCATGGGATCTAGCAATCTCTTTACAATCTCAATGATCATTGCCATTTTTGTATTTATTTCAGTTACAAAAAGTGGAAAGAAGAAGAAGAAGAAGAAAGAGTACTTTTGTGTATTTATTAAGAATAAACTCCTTACTATACATTAGATCTTATACTCAAGTAAGAATAATTAAGTTAAGGATTAAATCAATGGAAAATTGTTAGAAATCAATATGTTTTATAGCATTTAATCTAGAAATTCCTATACGTGCAAAACATTCTTGTTTAAATTTAAGACGGTTGAAGTTTAGCTAATTAGATTTGGAAGATGAAATTGTGAGATAATTATTAAATAAGCTATGGTAAAGAATGATAATGATAGCTTATAAAGAGAAATTCATTCTTAATGTATTTATTACGTTCATAAAAGATATGATTATATGCAATTTGCATATTAATTTGATTATCATAATAATTGATGAATGTATAATGTCCATATTCTGAAGCAACTAACACAATCAAATAATGTCAAAATCAGTTTCGACCATGGCTCGATATTTTGTTCTAAGTGAGATACAACTGTTTACTTCTTCATTCACCAAATGATTGATGAATCACCAACAAAAAAAAAACCTAGAAATTGGTGGTAAAAAATTAGTTGATAGAATCGTCAATCCAATTGGCTTAAAAATAAGATTTCATAATTTAATAAAAATGAAGTTCATTAAATAATATTCTTTTGAGATAACGAATAATGCGTAAAAAAAATCATAATGAGTGATATATAGAGTAGACATAAATTGATTAATAATATGAACTGCATAGATAATATCTAATCGGGTGATTATAAGATAATTGCATCACTAAGATGAATATCACCAGTAGCTAGGATTAATAATCGGCCAAGCTTGAGTCTAGTAAAAAAAACAATATTTGACACTCTAAAACTCGATTGAGCTTGTATTAATAAGTCCAAGTTAGATCTTGATTGAATTTTGAACTTTTATTTACGCTTCAAATTAAAATTTTAAGACTGTGACAAGTCAGGTCAATTTAGGCCAGATTAAATCTTTAAAGTCTAATTTTTCTTTTACTCAAGCTAAAGTTTGGTCAAGTCAAGCATTACTGTTAATTTCAAAGAGGTAGTCTTTTAATAAGTCTTTGAATAGCTATCTCGAATCCAAATTGATTATATTTAATGTCTTTTCCATTGAATAAGATCTCAATTCCAATGACAATTTTACTAAACATTCACAACGAGCTTAGGTGTGAGCACTTTAGCTATTAGAATAATGAACATTTTTAGTATTTCTAAGAATGTATAAGAAATAGGCTGAATAACTTACTTGGATTGAATTAAGCAATATCCATATTATAAAACGAAACTTTAAGGCTAAAGAAGAAACTATGGATCTTTCATATCAAATTGATGATTAAGAAACCTTTAAAGATCAAAAATGAATTGAAAGCCTTACTAGTCTTATGAGGGGAGAATAGAGTGCATCCTTAAATAGTATTGTATTTATATGCCAAGATCCTATACTTAAATAAAGATACATGATTTAGGTAACAAATAAGAGGTGATACTCTTACAAAACAAGATAATTTATTCACTTAATCCTGGATAAAATCAGTTTCATGGGAAGACAAATGTCCAAATCAACAGCTACCTAATTATTGGTATCACACCAATCTTTGAAGAGATCAGATCCTCTGGTCCAGGAACTCTGTACCTAGCCAATGTCAAAGAATCTAAGCCATCCATTTAAGTGAAATGGATGGCTCAAATCTTCTGATACTGGCTAAATACAAGTAACTGAGCCAGAGGATCTGAGGGCATCTTTGAAACCTATCAAGTCAGGAAATGATTTTGAGTTAAACACGTAAACGGACTCGTACGCATTGGCAAGGCGTGAAATAAACTGATACTGGCCTGAAAGCTTTTAACTCCATACTGGTAATGCTCAAGCTCACAGAGGCCCATACTTTAAAGAAGTCACATCCAGGTAATGGAAGGCGAAATTACCTAGAATTATACAAACAAGTAAATCATAGCAAAGGCTGCCAAGTGCCAAGTTTTCGGACAGAGCTCCAGCGAGCCTCATCTTCCATACAATTTCTTCGCCACCATCGCATTTCATACACTCTTATTTGCATGCACTATACACATTATTCTCAACAATCTTCAAACTTAACCAAAGTGTGGAAACCAACAAAGCTACTAAAAGGGTCTAATACAATCTATAACCATGCAGGATTTTTCAAGGGTGTGACCACAGACTTCACTTGCAAGTAATTCTTGAGACTATAAATACCCTTTTCTCTGCCATGTCCACTCATCTTGTAGCCACCAAACGGAATGCCAGCGTCAAAAACATCGAAGCAATTAACCCAGACAGTCCCTACTCTCAATGCACGAGTCAGTGTATTGGCAGCGTCTATGTTCTGCGTGAACACACCAGCAGCCAGCCCATAGGGTGAGTTATTTGCCCTTTTTATGACATCACCAAGGTCCCTGCAATTGTTTGTAACAGATGAAGAACTTTAGTAAATCTGGACATGGTTTTTACTAATCAACTGTAATTGCTTACTTGAATTTCAAGATGGACTGAACAGGACCGAAGATTTCGTCCTTGGCTATCAGCATATCATCCTGATGCAAACAACGATTCGCCTAGTTAGCTTAGCTTAATGTTTAACGTGTCGAGTTATTAATAGATAGGAAATGTACCTTGACATTAGAGAAGACAGTTGGCTGGACATAATAACCCTTGTTGCCAAACCTCTCACCTCCAGTTTCAAGTGTAGCTCCACTTTCAATCCCAGATCTTATGTACCCGAGTATCTTCTCCAACTGTTCTGAATCAACCTGTTGATTTAAGTAGGTAAAGGATCAACACCGCAACTAGTTTGAATTCCTGAAGCTCTTCAAAGCAGTCAGGGTTTCCTTGTTTTACCTGCGGGCCTTGCTCAATACCACTCCTGAAGGGATCACCAACAGAACGCTTCCCAGCTCGTTCCTTTGCTTTCTCTACAAACTCATCGTACACACGCTCGTGCACATACGTACGAGAACCAGCACAGCAGCATTGACCCTGAATGACAAAAATCGCAATCGAATTATTTTGCTTAAGCCAGCAATGGTTTTGAACTGACATTGTTAATACACATACCTGATTAAAGAACAGAGCAAAGTGAGCTAGCTCCACAGCCTTATCTACATCGGCATCATCACAGACAACAAAAGGTGATTTGCCTCCAAGCTCCAGAGTCACTGGCTTAAGATTGCTTTTCGCAGCCAATTCAAGTACAATTTTCCCAGTGCCAGTTGATCCAGTAAATGCAAGCTGCAAATAAATCAGATCAGTTAATGGCAGCCAACAAAATTCTGATTAAAAGACTATTTTCATATAAAAATTACTTGAGATATTGTTCATAAAAGCAAAGCAAAAGAATTGCTACTACATTCAACCGGAAGGTCATGGACTTAACGATCTACATTACCTTGTCCACGTTCATATGGCTAGCAAGAGCTGCGCCGGCAGTTGGTCCAAAGCCAGAAACCACATTGAGAACACCTTCTGGGAGTCCAGCCTGTGACAGGTACAAACTTAATTAAGGCAAAAATAGTCGGACTACATTTACCATTGGCATTAGGAAGTCTAGAACATATAAATATACATGCTTGTCTAAAGAATCCAAACAGTGATGATTTCTGGACAAGTATTCGTATACAACAACATGCGTAGACCATCAATTGACAATATATTCTTTGTCAGGTAATTTTAGTACGATATTCTAATCCTAGAACGTCCGTATGCACTAGATTACATTAGGACAAGCCATGAGCTTCTGTCTCGGATTTCCTTATAATCATAAAAATAACCAATATTGTGGTCAAATTTTATCCCTCGTCTTCATTTATTGTCTGCATATTTGGCATATTCTAAAATCATAAGTTGAGTATTATTCTAATGAAAGCATTAAACTTATGGTTAGAACTTAAAATAAAATATTGAAGAGGTTAAGTTGAGGATTACCTCATGAAGGAGCTTTGACACAACGAGCGCTGATAATGGTGTCTGCTCAGCTGTCTTAAGAACGATAGTATTGCCACAAGCCAATGCTGGGCCAACCTTCCAGGCAAACATAAGAAGAGGAAAATTCCATGGAATAATCTGACCGGCAACACCAATAGGTTCGTGCAAGGTTTGCACGTGATGGGGTCCATCAGCTGGAACGGTCAGCCCGTGAATCTTGTCGGCCCAACCTGAGAAATTTATAGAAACATAAGAACCTTCAAAGTTTGAACTTTGAACTATACTTTTCTTCTCATCTTTTTTCCTACCAGCATAGTATCGAAAGAGGCGTGTCGTCATTGGCACTTCAACGTTAGCAGCTTGCTCGTATGGCTTGCCATTATCCCATGTCTCCAAAGCAGCAATTTCATCATTGTGCTTCTCAAGCAAATCAGCAAATCGCAGAAGTACCATTTGCCTTTCCTAGAATTAAAAGATAACAAAGTTTGATAGTCCTTCACCAATAACAAAAGAAAAATCTATTAACAAAGAGGACAATGAATGAGTACATATGCAGTCATCCTTGGCCATGGTCCTTCATCAAATGCTTTGCGAGCAGCAGCCACTGCCCGGTTAATATCTTCAGCATCACCTTCGGCCACATGGGCTATCACATCCCCAGTTCTGGGGTCCAGAGTTGGAAAAGTCTTCCCTGTTGACAAACAAAGCACCAGCGAAAGGTTCACCAATTGTTTCTATGTCCATTAATAGCCTATTCGAAGGACAAAAACAGCCTCCTCTAGCAATAAATATATGACCCGCAATGCAAAATAGTCTATCTAGCCCATTCACACTTCTATTTTTCGTATTTCTAGTCTAAACTACTCAGTTCCCGGCCCTGCTGCAACATTGGAGTTGGTGCTGGTGGTTCATTAAGGGAACCCCACGTTCAGACAGTATCATTTAACAAATCTAAAACTTAACAGGCCGAAAGCTCTTCTTGAATAGTGAATTAGATTCACCTGACACTGCTTCAACAAACTTCCCATCGATTAAAAGCTGAGTGTAACCTACTTTGACAGGTGGCGTAACTGGCTCCTCGATAGCAGCAGCCGTGCTGTATCTAGATAGTACACTGGCCAATCCATAATTCCTCCCTGAAAAACAAGATCCCTGTTGGTGAATTCTAGGACAAAACTGATTACAAACCGAAAATTGCAGAAAAAATATTGCATATCATGGGAAACCGTTAAGAACTATAATCCATTTCGCTTTATTTGTTTTCTTCTGGAATTGATATTTCCTTATTAACCACAATCAGAAACCAAAGGTTTAAACTTTTCTTGTTTTGAAGTCACAGGTGTAAACTTTGTTATTTGGAGTGTGGAAACAGGAGAGAGCAGGAGGGGACGCATTTACGGAACCAAAGCGCCGATATGTTACTATCAAAGGCTATCCCCGGCTTCTATCGGATATGCAATTATATGCCCTGACTGTGCCCCACCGTTCTAACGTCAAGTTGAGTTCAGTAATAAGAAGAGGATAAGATTGTCGGTCTTAATAGTCCAGAAACGGGGGCGTAAGAGTGACGTGGGTGATCTAAAGATGGTAAAGATAGCAAGGCACGTAACGGGAAAGCCAAACATGGAAGCTGTCTACATAAGTTTTAAATACGAAAAAGGAGCTTCTTTTTACCGTAGATAAGTACAACAATGATACCGAAAAAGGGGTGAAACCAATATAACGGAGAATAAAGATTCTCTATCTCTTCTGATCTGCCAGCTCTTTCTTTATCACCTGTTCTGTTTGGTTCCCGAGAAAAGGAAAAGAAAAGAATGTGACAAGGAAGACCCGAGTTTTTTGAAGTTTGAGACTCTCCAGAAAGTAATAAAAAGAGTTCACCGTTAACCCATTATCTACCAGTGGTCTTGGTATCTAAACGTTGGACGAAACACACAGATCGTGAAATAGATAGAAATAACAGAAAAAAGCAATCGCGATCGCCATTTTGAACGTAGTGACAAATTCACAGAACATAAAAGAAATTCACCGATGGGCATTGACGTTGAGTAGACATCGTTATCATTACCTGAAGAGGTACGAACAGATCTAAAGGCTCCAGCGAAAGGGCGAGAAAGTAACCTAGAAATTTTTGAAGCAGAACCCATCGTCGAAACAGTCTTGATCTCTCTTCTCTGCTCGCCAAAGCTGCCCACTTGCACTCCCACTCTGTTATCTTTATAAAGGCGCGTAGACGTTGATTGATAATTAGTTCCAACTTGACTTTAATCAAGCTGTAAATTTTACTTTTAGTTGGGACTACGAGTTGGAATTTATAATTTTAAAATCAGTACTTTTTATTTTTGGCCAATCATTGTTTAAATTAGATAGATAGTTAAACCGATAGGCAAAAAGAGTTGAATAAAATTTAAAAATTAAAATATTATT
>JANITW010000001.1:5958067-5976793 GCA_027564335.1 Erythroxylum williamsii | reverse complement strand
GGATATGTTTCAGTTTGATTGATTATTTCGTTTATCCCCGCCTTATGATTCGATTCTATTGATTATTCCGATTTGGTATTCGATTTCGATTTGCATTCGCTTTGCATTTCGGTATGTTTATTCGATTTGCTTTCGATACATTCACTCCGATTTGCTTCTTCCGATTCCGTATTCGCTTCGTCTTCGTTTCTGTTTTGGTTGGGATCCGGTTCCCAGATCGGGTCCCAACAGTCCGTGTTAACTTTGACCCAGTTATTAGGTGGAGGCTTCCACTCTACCCGAGTATAGCCCAGAAGGCCCTGATGAGGGTAGACATAACCCTCCACTACTCTGGCCCGATCAATCCATCGCACATACTCCAGAATCACCTGATGCCCATCCGTCGACCAAGTGAATTCATCATCAAATAAACTTTTGTTGCGCCAAGTCTAGAGCATCCAGCATGCGGTACCAAAAATAGTGGCCCAGGTGTCTACCCGACCGTGGCCTTGCAGCAGGAGGTTTGAGTGCACCCAGTCCTCCACCGCCTGGTTAAAGAAAGCGGGATCAGCCGCTGCTGGGGAGAAGGAACGCCAGACTTGGGAGACCCGATGACAGTCACGGATTACATGAAGAATAGACTCTTCCTGCCCACAAACAGGGCAACTGCTGTCGACCGCAATGTGACGTGACCCTTGTTGTTGATTGGTGAGGAGTTTGTCCTTGGTCATAAGCCATAGAAAGGCGCGGATGCGCTAGAGTCCCACCCACTTCCAAATCAACTCCCAGATTCGATGAGGCCGGGCCAAGCCCTGGCCTTCAATCAAATCATATGCGGAAGCTACCGTGAAACACCCATGAGACGTTAGGCCCCACCGGATGGTATCTTGCACCACAGGGGGCTCAGTAGGGGAGGACTGTGCAATAGCGAAATAGACTGGAGGGGGCAGATATTGTTGAAATAAATGCCACTTCCACCGCCCATGCTCCTCCCGGAAGTCAGCGACCTTTGCAAATCGGAGCCCTTCCGGAACGGGAGAGAGCGCCACCTGCTGGAGCGGCCCCCAGTCGGTAACCTAATTGTCCTGCCAAAAGGAGATACGACGCCCGTTGCCGAGCTGCCATTTGATGCCTTGGAGAAAAAAGCGCCAAATGGCCTCAAGACCTTTCCAAAAGCAGGACGCCCCAGGCCGGTCAATCGAGTCAGGAATGTGATGGGGGGCCATATGATATTTGGCCCGGACAACTCGCACCCATAAAGCCTCATGTTGCATGAGAAGAGCCCAGCCCATTTTGTTCAGGAGGGCATCATTGGAAGAAAGAATACGCTTAAGGCCAAGCCCCCCGGTCGATTTGGTGCGACACACATCATCCCATCGAACAAGGGGCATTTTCTGTTGCTCTCCCGAAGACCCCCAGATAAAGTTACGCATAAGTTGTTCCAAGCTATCACAGAGCTGTTGCGGCAAGCGAACAGTTTGCATAGTGAAACCTGGTAGAGCAGAAAGTACAGACTGGGCCAATGCGACAAGTCCCGCAAGAGAGAGCTGACGGCCACGCCATCCAGATAATTTCCGCTGGGCGTTGTCGAGAATATGGTGGTAAGTCGTGCGTGTGGTGCGGGCATGGAGTAACGGAACGCCCAGATATTTTCCCAGGTTGGTCATACTTAACCGTCTCCTTTAGATAATGGCAACTTTTTGTCTTTGAACCTTGCTAACTCCTTGACAAAGACTTCAGTAGGTCATTCTAAAGCTCTAATTACCTCCTTGTGTTTGGAACTTACACTTAGCTTAGAAGTGAAAGTTGATGTAGTTCCTAAAGCTTCAATTCAAAATTTATTAGTGACAACAAAATGCAATTGGAAATAGGTTGTTAGTGAAAGTTCAGCAAATCATAAACCTAGATTTAGTGAAAGTTCAGCAAATCATAAACCTAGATTCATTGCACTTATGAATAACTAATTATTAGTTTCACCACCTATTAAAATATTATGAAAGGATGCAAAGAAACGGTCTATATCTTTGATTGGTTTCCACACTAAAAGAAGACTAGCATTTCTCCTTATAGACAATCGAAAATTAAGTTCATGAAAAAATGGGGTTAAAGCAAGTGTTAACTAATGAAGATGGGATTTTAAATTCAATAACAAAGTATCTATAGATTAAAAAATTAGAGATATGCTTGTGGAATATTAATGGTAAACCTACCGTGCTTACAAAGTGGTGACTAGGTCTATGAAAAGTCATAACTATGACTAAAAACATTTATATCTGTTGGACCAATGGTGGTTGACAAATTAAATTCCTTTATGTTTTGATAATAATAAAATATATAGAATTATTTAAGGAATTATTTCAGAAAATTTGGATTCAAATACATCAAGACTGCATCAATCTTGAATGGGCAAGACATAAATCAAGGTGAAATTAAGAAGGAAATAATCTTCAAGCATGTTAGAGACTTTAATAATGAAGATTATAGTAGATTTGATTGGATATAACTGTTGAAGCCAACATAAGTCGACTAGTACATCATAAGTCGACTAAGATATCAAGATTTGTCAGGTTGAGAACAACATAAGTCGACTAGTACATCATAAGTCGACTAATATATCAAGATCAGTCAGGTTGAGAACAACACAAGTTGACTAATAGACTATAAGTCAACTTATCGAGGGATACATGTCGAGTTACACTGCATAAGTCGACTTATATAAGAGCGGAGATAAAGTTTTACGAAAATCGTTGTGACAAGTCGACTTACACCCACGACAAGTCGACTTATGGGTACAACAAACTGATTCTGACAAAGTCAATTAGTCACAAATGGAAAGGAGATTGTTAAGGAACGGCCATATAAAATTATGCAACGGCTAGAAATGCTTCCAACGACTATTTTCTTCTAAGTATAAAGAGTGGATGATTAAGAGAGAAAAAGGCTAAAGTTCCACAAGCAAAAGACCCTTTATTGCTCCAAATTTGCTTACTGTTGCTCTAAGCTTGTTTCACATCTGTATTGAGCATTGTTCTTTCTTCTTTATCTCATTATCTTTGTGAGTTGAGTGATTTTTGAAAAGTCACCTGTGAGGTAGGATTTGTGCCAGAAAACAAATCGATTGTAAAGGTAGCTTGAGCCGGAAATCAAGTGGTACCGTAAGAGTTTACACTGAACTACAAAATGTGTTATAAAGTGGTTTGCAAAATCCTAAGTGGGAGCTTAGGTAGAGGACGTAGGTCTTAGCACCAAACCTCTATAAAAACAGTGTTTGATCTTTTTCCCTACTCTTTATATTTAGATTTGATTAAATTGTTTTTGTGTGAATAAACTTCTGATTTTATTGTAGAAATTCTCAAAGAATTTTAAAGATCTATTCAACCCCCCCTTCTAGATCGCTAACATTAATTACGTAAAAAGTAGACATATATAATTCACCATTCTTTTTACGCGCCTTTTGATATAGCAAAACTGATACTAACTATCCTATTGTATTTGAAGCAATATGATGGGTAATTAATAAATAATTGAGATCTCTCTTTAATTGACTATTAATTTAATGTTTATGGGTTTACTATGATACCATCTCTTACTATATGGCACAACATAAATAATTTAATCTATTCTCTCTCAATTCAAGTTGAATATAAAATAATAAATATCATAAATTATATTAAAAATCAAATCAAGAATGTAAATGTTCAACAAATAATTCAAGATTAACCCCTAAAGAAAGCTTAGCAATCCATATCCAACATTAGAGGTTTGAAGTCGGCATGTCTTCTTTTCTTTTGCCTTAAGTTTGAAAATTTTGCAACTTGTGTTCTTCTAGAATTTTCTTTTTTTGATCTCTTTTTTGGGGTTTTCAGCCACCTCTTAGATTTTTTTTCCATTTTATACTCTTGAGCCTCATTTGGTTCTTTTTGGGATGTCTACACTTGCTTTTGTTCAAAAAAATAGCCCTAAAATATACAAAATATAAAAATCTTAAGACCTAAAATTTTAATAATTGCACGATCATGCACCCTACACTAACTCTATCATAATTATGCATACAAAATTGAAGAGATAAAGAAGAAGCTAGAGAACAAGATTTGGCACAATCATGCATAATGTATGATTGTGCAGGAGGCCAGTAGGAGCTTTGGTGAAGCCTTTATCATAATTGAGCATCACATTAAACATCCCCTAAATCATACAATTAAGACCACATCCTTACCTTAATCAACAACAATAAAACAAAACATACAAAAAAAATAAAAACATAAACTTAAGTCCTAACCACATGATTATTACATAAGAAAATACTTAAAAACACAAACACATGATGATTACCTAATCAACAACATTCAAACAAAACACAGAAAAGAGTAACAGGAACAGAATTTTAAGTTCTAAACCTAAAATCACAAACACATTATTATTACCTAAGAAAATACTTAAACACACACTCCAAAGCCTATAAAACTGATCAAAGAAAAAATATAATGGAAAGGCTTGGAGACTCCACGGAGAGCAAACAAGTAGAAAGAATTGGATTATTTTTAAAAATTACCTAAAATTGTGGATTAAAAATATCAATTTTCCTTTTTAAAATGACTAAAATCATAAGAGTTATCTCCAAATTTTAGTGCTCCCACAAAAGACAAACTAAATTTAGTTATTTTATGAGCTGAAATTTGCAGGTAAAAGAAGGAGATGAGTGGAAGCAAAAGCTCTGATTAGATTACACGTACTACCATAATGTTCTTGTTACTTCAAAGAAGGGGAAAATTTGAAAGATTAAGATATATTTTCAGGAGAGAATGACTTAGGGTATGTTTAGTTGGGGGTTTTGTAATGAAAATAAATGGAAAGTAATACAGTTACATCGTTTAGAAGGAGGTTTTATAATGAAATGGGATGAAAGTGAAGAGTTTCATATTTCGTTTCATTTCATTATAAAACCTCCTTCTAAACGATGTGACTGTTGTTTCATGTTTCGTTTCGTTCCATCCTAAACTGTGAAAATTAGAAACCTTCGATTTGGAAAGTTTAGGGTATGTTTAGTTAGGAGTTTTGTAATGAAAATAAATGGAAAGTAATATAGTTACATCGTTTAGAAGGAGGTTTTATAATGAAATGGGATGAAAGTGAAGAGTTTCATATTTCATTTCATTTCATTATAAAACCTCCTTCTAAACGATATGACTGTTGTTTCATGTTTCGTTCCATTCCATCCTAAACTGTGAAAATTAGAAACCTTCGATTTGGAAAGTTTATGATGGAACATAAACTAATAAATATATACTGCTTAATATACCCTCAATAATTTTTCATAATACTAATTATTTCTTACCCTACCCTAATAACACCTAACACAACACAACACAACACAATAATATTTTTATATAATTAACAATAAATTGTATATAATTAATAATAAAATAATAAATTTTTTATTAATAAAAATTGAAAAATATATATAAAAACTTATTCTTAATAGTTTGTCATAACACTGTGACATATTTTTAGTAAGTCACAATTATATTTCTATAAAAGTAAAAACAAAATAAAATATTTTTAAACATATATCAAATAGAATAGAAAAATATTTAATCTAATAAAATTTATTAAATAATTAATAATAAAACTTTTATACAATTAATAATAATAGAAAATATATAAATATTGTTCAAGACACAATCATGACTTTAATTGCTTTTCACAATTTGTCGTGGTTGTGACTTGTTCGTGACATATTTTTCATAAATCACAAGTTTTTACTGTTTTAAAACAATATTATTCGAGTATTTTTTATTTTTCGATTATGAGTTGTGTGAGAATATTAGATAAAGGTATAATAATGATTTATTATACATTTCATTCCATTTCATCTATCTTCTAAACAATATTTCATTTCATTATATTATGAATTTATTCTTAAATAACTTTTTATTATATTACATTTTATTTTATTATAAACTATTTCTTTCCATTCCGTAACATTTCATTTAATTCTATTAATTAACAACCATCTAAATAGACTCTTAAGCAAAAATAGTGTATATAGCATACTACCACTCTTAAGCCAATTCATTCGGCCAAGAGACCAATGCTGAGGGACCAATATCAAACTTCTACAGGTGCACTCAAGGACAGCTGTCACTTTTTGGACATCTCACTGCTACTGAGTTGATTCGGTAGGCCATATCATAGCCACGTGTTTGAATCTTGTTCAATTATTATTTATTAGTCATACTGGTCAAAAGTTGGCGTCGGAAAGTACCGCTTTAGATTTCGGTACTAATAAGTATCAAATTTTTTTTTTATATAATTAAATTTAAAAACTTAAAATTTTCTTATCTAAAATAATATTACTTATATTTATTTTTAAATAAATATTAGTATAGAAATTATTTAAATTAAAACCTTATTTCAAAGTTGTATCCATACTTTTATGCAATAATCTAGCTTAAGTCCTTTTAAGTAAGAGTTACCTTTATGATGTGATCGTTGAATTATGAAACTTGTTCTCAAACGTCTCACGACTCTCACAATATTTAACTCTTATTTTCTCATCAAAATGCTACGAAAATAATAAATATTTAAAAGTAATAATAAAGCACGTAAAGAGATACGAGAAAGTCAACTTTTATTACTTTATTCAAATAAATAAAAGAATGTGCTCTCTCCACATGTTATCCCCAAAATGTGTTGAGAAGCAAGGTTTAAAATAAACTACATATAGGCTCTCCAGCTTGATGGTCACATTCTTCCGTACAATTTTTATCCTATAAAATTGATATTTATCTTTTACGATTTTATTTATAACATCATCTATAATTTCTTCATAATCTCTATCGATATACACGGTTTGTTTATTTGAACATACACTAAGTTCTTAAAAGTCTGTATGTCTCCCTCGTGCTGTTAACATATAAGTGAGAGTTTGTTCCATATGAAAAAAATATATGATTTTGAGTATGCATATAGGTCTAATAAGTTACTTCTACTATCATAAATTGATTTTAGGATAAAACTTTGTTTAGATTTGTATATGCTCAATTTATTTGAACTCAGTCTTACAAAAATTAACATATGCGTGTAATCCAATTAATCTTTAACCTAAGATTCATGTCAAGCTAGTTGTGAAATGTCATCTTTTAACTTCACATACGAATACTGCATTTTGTCATACATTTTTGAAAATACGCACCAATGCATGCCACGCTCGCCTACTCTGAAGCTTTTGTTGAAGATGGCTATTTGTCTTATCTATTGGCAAATTTTTGTCTTGTTGTATCAATCCTGAGTGTCAAGTATAGATCAAGAATCGTCAACACTCACATAACCTCACCATTTAAACATAGGAGTCTAACACGAGACGCATGTAATTCATTAGACACTTGACATAAGCCGCAGGAACGATACTGCACGACGCATCCAAACCCCTGTAAACGACTTTTACTGGAATGTCCTATAGCATAAACATCAAGCCACGCGAGAGACAGTTGATAATAATATAATTTTATTTCCCCACGTAAGAGTATTTAGACTAAAATAGTTAACTGTCAAATTTGATGGTAGCTTCTGCACCACATTACCATTATCATGTCTCACTTAGTACATGAAATGGAGTAAATGATTATGAAGAGGATTGACAAATGTTGCACAGCAGCGACCGATTGTCCGAATCCTAAATTCCAAGGTAGTTTCAGCCCAGCAGACGTTTCTACCCCTGTTGTGGAACTTTGGACTCTTCGAAAGTTCAATGCCATGTACGTTACTTGGTGATTTCTAACACTCGCATTTATCAACTAATTTCTCTTCAAAGTTTTTTTTGAGATTATCCCAAGCCGCTCACAAAACTTTTCACATTTTGTTCCGCTGAGACCCTTTGTGAATATATCTGCAACTTGATCTTCTGTTTTAATGTACTTCATTTTTATATCACCTTTGAGAACTTTTTCTCGAATATAATGATAATGTACCTCCACGTATTTTGTTCGTGAATGGAATACTGGATTCTCCCTCTCGAGGCCTTCGACAGGAAGATCCTCTTTCTCCCTACCTCTTCGTCTTGTGTATGAAGCACCTTGGCCATGCCATTACTTAAGCGGTGGCACAGGGACACTGGAAACCGATCACGTTGAGCAAGCATGGTCCAACCCTCTCCCATTTATTCTTTGCTGACGACCTCATCCTCTTCGCTGAAGCTTCCCTGGATCAAGTGTTCATCATTCGGGACATTTTGCATTCCTTCTACACAACTTCGGGACAACGGGTCGGTTCCTCTAAATCGCGGTGTTATTTTTTCAAAAATGTCCCTTCCTCACTGCAACACTCTCTTAGTTTTGATCTAGGTTTCCGTCAGACGCATGACCTTGGCTGCTATCTTGGGGTTCCTCTATTCCATCACCAGGTAAGTCGGCGGACGTATTAGTATATCCTCGATCGGGTCCACCAGCGCCTCTCCTGATGGTCCACCCATCTGCTCTCTTTTGCAGGCCGCCTTACTTTGACTCAATCTGTTTTAGCAGCCATCCCGATCTATACTATGCAGACTGTGCGTCTACCCTCTAGCCTTTGTGACGACCTGGAATCTATTATGCGATCTTTTCTGTGGAGCTCGTCTCTCGATAAGGCTAAAATACATCTGGTGCCCTAGGGAGAGGTTTGCAAACCTAAGGACCTGGGCCGCTTGGGTATTCAAAAAATTCGTGAGATGAACGACGCATTCTTGACTAAACTCGGCTGGTCTTTGATAGATAAGCCTGCAACGCTTTGGGTCCAAGTCCTTTCTGCTAAATATCACTTTGACGCCACCAATATCCCCACCTCCCTCGAGACTAAAGGAGGCTCCATGGTCTGGCACAGCATCAAGGCTACCTGGCACATCGTGACCCGCGGCTTACAGTTGTGACTTGGCAATGGCACTCGGACTCGTTTCTGGCTCAACTCCTGGTTAGGAGGACTCGAGCCACTTCTCTCTCACACCACCCAACCTCTCCTCGAGCGATACCTTAACCATAGCACTCACCAATTTGTGGAGACCACCGGCAATTGGAATTGGTACGTTTTACGCTCTTACCATCCCACATCGATATGTCACCTTGTTGCGGGCACCTTTCCCTCTAAACCCTATCTTGGGCAAGATAAGGTGATCTGGGAGTGTTCAGACACTGGTTTATTCACCATGGCGTCGACCTATTCTATACTCATGGGCCATGCTGAGTATTCGTCCAATGCACTTTGGCCTGCTATCTGAAAATGGCCCGGCCCTCAACGCATCCGAGCCTTCCTTTGGTTATTAGCTCAAGAGCGTCTTCTCACCAATCACTACCGGGTTTGCCGTCACTTGACTGCCGACAGCTCGTGCCCTCACGCAAGGTACAAGATGCGCTATAAGAAGAGAAAGCTGGTAGTTGGACGCATCTTGCCTCCTAACCTATTTGATGAAATTAGTATTCCCCTATCTTCCTATTGGATTACTGTTGGTTGGGAAAATTTAGTGAACTTGAATGAAACAGTGTGTGATGACCTAGTTTGATGTTTTTAGACACATATGAGAAAAGAAGAAATTTATGAAAAACTGCAATAATTTCTTGGGTCCGTGAGTGTGAGATCTTGATTACGGAAGACATTTTGGCAAACATTTTGAATGTAGTTCCCATAAGTAGAATTAATCTTCCCTATCATAAGTGGGACATTGCTAACCTTGATCTTGGAGAAGTTGTGCACTTTATATGTCTGCACATTGAGAATGCCTATGAAAAGAGACTCTGGTGTAAACACTTTGACCTACTGCTAAGATGCCTTGTATCTATTTCAGCTATTTCAATTTTTCCAAGGAGTAGTTCAGTAGAAAGATGCAGTCTCCTGGATACATATGTTGTCTACTATCTTTTAAAGGGCAACAAGATGAACCTCTTAACAATGATTCTGAAGATTACGGTAGACAAGGGAAGTCACAAGAATACAACTGGTGGTCTACCATATGGGATTTTGTTAACCAAGATGTTTGCTATGGATTGGTATGCACCCGGTTAGTCCCATTCTTCTATTCCCTACCAATTCGGATACTAGCTGAATGAAAATGTGTGGGTTAAGAAGAAAACTGAAAGAGCAACAGACTTCTTAGGTCCTGTCCTATAAAAATTAGCCGCTGCTGCACTCCAGAGCACCAATGACCTCATCCTTCAATAACTGAAGGAAAATTTTCCAATTAAGATCAAATGTGTGGCTAGATAGACAACATGCAAAATTAAATTCTTGACATAGAGATTTTGATTAGAAAAAAATTCTGATTCTTTTTAATAATTTTGTCACTCTTTTTGTTTGGTCTATCCTTATATATTTATGATATTGTTTGACATCTTAGTTATTCTTTCCTTCTATTTTTTGATAATGACAAAGAGGGAGAATAGTTAATGATATACTTTGCATCTATGATTTTCAATATTGCCTTGATGATATATTTGTTTGATGGTATATTTTTTATAGATATATTTTTTTAACTATTGTTGAAATGTTGTTGAACTTGTAGAGTATAAATCGACTGTATCATTCTTTCTCTTCCTAGCTTTTAAATTTCTGCATTATAATTTTGAATTTTCAAAACACTCTTTCAGTTTTACAATAGACTCCTTTTGTTTTTATATCACAAGAAGCTCCTTTCAGTTTTGATCGTTAATAGGGTCCTTTCTTTTTAAGCACTAGCAAGCTTATATCAATTAACATACTCCTTCCTCTTGAGCACTAGCAGGCTCTTTTCGCTTTTAAACAATATTCTTTTGTTTTCAACAATTAACAGGATCTTTTCAAAAATTGATAGGATCTTTTCATTTATAGACTTATTTTGTTTAAGAGGATATTTTTATTTTGAAGTACCTTACAATTTTTTTATACACAATTCACCCCCTCCCCCTTTGTTTACTTTATCAATGTGTGGATGAACTTTTTGGGGAACCATAGTGTTATCTTTGTTAAGAATGATTTGATTTATTTGAGAAGAGTTTTATTTAAAAAAAATATTTATGCTATTTTTGTAACTTATTTAACTAAAGCTAGTGAGCAGATCAAATTATAATTTTTATATAGATGATTTAAAAGAGTCTAAAGTTTGGCTAACTTGTACTTACTCAAAACTATACTAAAGTTCGGCTAACTTTATAATTTTGTAGTTACTCAATATTGTACTAAAGTTTGGCTAACTTAGGCTATACCTATTTATTTTTGGTTGTGTCAGGCTAGATCGGACAAAATTTTCCATTTCTATAAATGTTAATTATTTTTATGGAAACTCCTGATTTCTTATCTTCCATATACTTTTCTTATTTTCACATTAACTTCTTTTTAGTCTTATTGTGTGCCAATTGCCAAGCAACTTATTCATTTGTGGGCATATGATTTTTCCTTCAAACCTTCTTAATGGACTATTATAACTGTGAATTAAAATCGCTTTTGTTTTTGGGTCAAAGGAACTAGTGTTTCTTGCTTGTTTGACTAAATCAAACATCAAAACTTTAAAAGAAATTACCACTAGCTGTTACATATGAATAGAAAGGTTCAAAATCTTCTTTATATATATATATATATATATATAGCTTCTATTACATTTTTACATGGCATTCTATGTATTGGAGACACAAAACAAAAGAAGGAAATTTTGTTAATGTTTAAATATGAAATATTCCATATTCTATTTACATTATGAAACTAATATAAGATAGAAATTGATAGTCAAATTAAAAATATTAAATTACTTTTAAAATCACTAATTTTACATAAAACTTCACTTTTAATAGAATTTAGATTTCATGCAACACCCCACTCCCATATGACCCGAACCCGATATCGATGGTAATATCCGAGTCTGTGCCCTGCGAGGGTGGCGTGCTACATCACTCAGTCAAAAGCTCGGTATAATTTTTTTTCTTTTTGAAACATACACATACTTTATATGTTATGCGGAAAACAATTTACATAAATAATTATCAGTGAGTTAAATGACAATACAATTTCATTCAGTCTGTTAACTTTACAACTTGACCTAATCATGATTAATACAAAATTTCAGAAAATACGTTTCTATCAGACACTAATGCAGACACGAACTGATCCCGACTTCTTCTAGCATTATACGCCCGTTGCCTAACGGGGTATTCTTCTGAGTCCTGAAAAATAATTGCAAATTTTGGGTGAGTTTTGAGAACTCAGTGAAGAACCATCATCGATGGTTCACTCAATTCATGCAACACATCATGAGCGGTATCAATGAAAGTAGCAAGAAATCTTCTTTCAAAGAAGAATTTCCCTGAATTGGGTTAAGTCGATAAGATGATTCCATTTAAAAAAATGATCAATGAAAGGACAAATCTGGGATAAATCTGAAATGAATTAAAAGTCATTATGGGAGTCCTAATCCTAGCGGAGACTCATGTGCCCAAATTGGGACAGTTTAGGCGCTCGGTTACAACATCGTAATAAATTAGAAAAGGGTCATATGCGCATTACATATGTATTGTATTGTACTTCTTTGATTGAATGGAAGGCAAAATGCCTTATGCAACTGTGACATGTTTGAGTATTATATGAAACCATTTGATTATGTGGGTTTGATCGAACGAAATGAATAAATGGTCTATGCTTTAGTGAAATTGTGCAAGTACATCGGGCACCTTCGGCTCGGAATCAGTCATAAATAAACGCAAGGCCCAATTTAACAGTCCATATAAACAGTCTGCCACAGTAGAGGCAACGAAATGAAGCACAGTATAGCAAGCAATTGCTCACAGTATATCACAGTAATAGCAAACAATACACAATGTGTACATCCAGAACACTTCTATGTCAGGTCTCCCAATTCATTGGACCATCAGTCCGGAATCTAGCCAGAAACAAAACACAATCCTAATTAGTCCCAATCACTCTCATCCTTTGCCAAATTACTAGTCTACCCTTCCCATCGGGAGTGGAATGTTACATCTTAAATCTCAAAATACATTTTGAAATTATTAGAATGGATGAAAAGGAGAAAATTCGAGAGTTCTCATATAAGCTCATGATGGTGGCAAATAAAATCAGAATTACGAGAGAACTCAGTAGCAATATCATAGAGAAAGTCTTGATAAGTTTACCTGAAAGGCTTGAGGTGAAAATTTCATCTCTTGAAAACTCAAAGGACATCAACCAAATAACATTGCTAGAATTGATTAATGCTTTACAAGCTTAAGAGTAAAGAAAGGCAATGAGAAAACAATAAAGTGAAAAGACAGTGGAGAGAGCCTACGTAGGCAAAGGTTCCAAAATTAAAGAAGAAAGGAATCATTCTTTAATATGGCCATTGTGAAAAGTTTGGCCATGAAGAGAAAGATTGCCGACATGAAGGAAAGTTTCGATGCTTTAGGTGTAAACGATTTGGAAGTTTGAAAAAGGATTGCAAGTTTAACAATAAATAACAAGTAAATACAATGCAAGTAATTGAAGAAGACAACCTATTCTAGCTGATAAAAAGTGCACCAAGACGTATCATAGAGAGATTTGCTCATATTGAATAATAGAGAAAAATGCTCTATTTAGAAGATATGAGAGAAGTGCTCATGTTGAATAATAGAGAGAAATGCTCTATTGAAAAGATTAGACAGAAGTACTCCAAAGAAAAAAATTGTGAAGAAATGTATTCCAAGCTTGTGATTTTTTTTTTACAATTTTGAATTAAGGGAGAAAGTTGAGAATTTATTCAAAATTATAGAGCTGTCAAAATTTCTTTTGAATAAATATTTAATTTGTTTTTAACTTTATCTTATAATCCAAATTTATTAGTTGAAATCTCTATTTAACAATTGTTGAGTTTTTTATATTTTGCCTATACAAGGCAACTAATTTCATTATTCAATAGATATAATAAAACAACTCCAGTGTTACGTATTATTTTATCTTATACATATTCTTATTTTTTTTTTTTAAATCTACAAAATGAAGGTTCAAATGTCAAACAACAAGCACTTATGCTTCACTAACCATAGACCTTACATCATTTGCATTACATAATTTCAACTATATATACATATTTGGCTCACAAACAACTCACTCCAAGTCTTGAAATACTCAAACATTTAGTTTTTTCTGGAGCAGTAAACTACTATCAAAGCACTTTCTTCTGAACCTTCCACACTTTTAAGATGGGTATTCGTTTACCTGTTGTTCTTGCTCAAATATGATATCCTCATGAACTATGTTTCAAACAGGCCCCAACCAGATGATTCTTGGCCACTAACATCAAACCCTACATGATAGACATTACATAATTTCACCTATGCATACATGTTTGGCTCACAAACAAGTCACTCCAATTCCTCAAGTTCTCAGAGATTTAGTTTTTTCTTTAGTAGTAAACTACTGTCAAAGCATTTTTCTTTTGAACCTTCCAACGCTTATAATATGGCTATTCGTCTGCCTGGTATTTATCTAGAAACAAAACAAACCTGCTTCAAGATGTTTAGATGTACCTAAAAATTTCTTGGATGTTGGTG
The DNA here is from genome assembly GCA_027564335.1 of Erythroxylum williamsii. Taxonomy (NCBI): domain Eukaryota; kingdom Viridiplantae; phylum Streptophyta; class Magnoliopsida; order Malpighiales; family Erythroxylaceae; genus Erythroxylum; species Erythroxylum williamsii. The sequence continues at coordinate 5,962,301 of JANITW010000001.1, read as the reverse complement.
TTGGAGAAGGTGAAAAGAAGAGATTAGGGGTTCCAAATGCAGAGAATTGTCAAATTGACTGTTGGATAATCGAAGTTGAACTCCTCTTCAGCTCTTCATAGCAAATCCTTGCTGTCACTTCTAGCTTGAGTAGATCATGAGAGATTGAAACTAACCCTACAGGGAAAATTTTGTAGAGCTGGAAACTGTTAATTCAATGTACATACTGTGAAATGAATACAATTTTCTGTTACAGTTTTTCAGAAAATGGGCTCAGGAAAATAAAAATCCTATCTTTAATGCACAAAATTAAGGGCACTACGTTTGATATAACAGAAAAACCCATTTCACATTTAATGGATGCGTCTTTTACTACACTAATCCACGAGCCTAGCATACCTGACCTAATCACCAGAAGAAACAAAATTTTTCCATTTTTCACTCTCCCAAAAAGCTCTCCTGCTCAACTTGAATGACGTAGTCCTGTACAACCATGTTGGAGGTAGTTCCGACTTAAGCACTCCGATGCTCAATTTAGTTTCTTAAGCAAATTGATGACAAAGCGGTGAACATGGATGGTTGATCAGTGAACGGACGATTGATGCAAGTCATGAAAACATTTGTTTGTATTGGGGAAGAGGTTAAAAATCCCTAATGAAAAGGAAATGGAAATTGTCTCAGAATCAAGCAGATGATAAAGCCTCTGCCAGGTCCATTAAAAGGTTGACAACATCATCTGATGAGGGAAGCACATATCTTGCTGTTGATCGCTTCCTTGATACAGCACAGGAGAAATAGTTTTCACTTCTGAGATCAAGTACAGAAGAACCCTCATGAAATGACATTCTGTCATGTGCTACAGGCCTCCATGCAGAGCTCCTGAAATTGCCCCTTTCCAGAGTAGACAAGGATCGTTGTTTCTTCAGATGAGCCCTGGACTGGCTTCTGTTGCCTGGATACTTGGGCCTAGATGTGCTCACAGGATCTGGTGACCTCGATCTTGTCAGGGGTGGTGATCCATTTGGAAGCTCAGGCTCAAAAAATTGGTACACGTCTTCATCCTGTATTAATTTATTCTTGGTTTATGTAAGATAACAATTGTGATATAATGTTCTTACATTCTTGAGCCAAGAACACCCATACCTTAGCTAGAAAATGACCAACGCAAAGGACGTAATCGATGGGTGCCTTCATGCCCTTGTTATGAACCACTTCTCCTAAAATACGATCAATTGCAGCACCCTGTAAGAGAACTTGAGGATGTGAAATGGATAAAAAGGAACATATCTTTTCACAAACTAAGCGTAGGAGATACCCTTATACCTTTGTAAGACCAACTGCTCGAACCTCGACAGATCGACTACCTTGGACCACATCAACTGCTGCATTTGAAATTGGTCCTGTCCAGAGATGTTGCAACATATCCCTGGCCTGAATACGTCCAAACTCAACATCTGAAAAATGTGATGGTAAATGGGTAAAAGGTAAATTAACCAAATGCATGCGAGTTATGTATCAGAGCATTCACTTCTTACTACTTAAGCATGGATGGTGTAACTGGTGAACTACCTGCATACTTGTAACTCCACACAAGTGAAGTCTCGCGAAGCTCGAAATGTGATCGAGGTGTTCTTTCAGTAAAATACTCGAACACATGCTGATAACATGATAAACATGAGAATATTTGTGCTCCAGAGGGACTGGAGATGAAAAATAGTATGTTTTATGTATAGTATACAAACCTTTACACTGTCAACCCAGTCCATATTCAAATTCTCTGGCATAGTTGTCATCCACTCTGTAGTTGTAAAACGTAAAAACATCCCATTTTCTGCTGCCAGCCATATTTTGTATTCTCCAAAGTTCTGTATAGGAAATCATTACCTAAAAGGTCCAAAATCATAGTATAAAAGGACCAAGAAATTAAAACGAATGATTAAGGGATTAAAGTACATTGTCTAGAACAGCTCTATCACTTCCGCTGATGACAACAATTGTAGTCTTTTCATCATCACACAACTTCATCAATGGTTCCCTCAAGTCTGGGTGTAATTTAGGTTCCATTGCCTTAATTTGACCGCCTCTTCTACCCAGTTTGTCCACTGGTTCAGTCAGAGTTGCATTGAGTCCCTGCAATAAAGACAATAATGTTAAGTACAGGAGTGTCAGCAAAAACGATTTTCAGTACTTCATAGACATCCTCTCAAATTTATATATCACAAACTTAGTCTTTCAAGTATGTTTCAGCTGTAGACAGCCAAAAATGGATGCTTTGGATCAGATCAGAGGAAGCACAGGGATATAAATATCATAAAGTTTCATATAGTTCATGTTCTGAGATAAATGGATTCACTTTTTACCTTGAATTGATAGGATAGAGAACATACATAGTTAAATTAAAGAATAGCAGCAATTCATATTTGTCATTAAAAGAGATAGATATAATACCAGTATCACCAAACGGTTATTTGCTTGCTTAAAGCGTTCAATTGCCACTTTGATTGGAAGTAAGGGCAAAACTTGTGTTGTTCTTAGTTGGGCTTCAACAAAAGTATCATTGAGTTCACTGCATAAGAATGAATTTCACGGATATATATCATTGGTTAATCCACAATACAAAACAGAAAAGTCTATGATCTTTGATGGAGAATCTCTACATTATAAATCAAATGTGCAGCAACTTAAAAAGTCCTGAAATAGCATGAGAATGACATTTCCATTTGATCTTTGACAGTGTCCTGCGGAGTTTTGGAGTAGTTTAGAAAGATGTGAGCTAAAAGAAACAATAAATTATGGGGCATCCATTGCATTTGTTTCTTTCTTTTTCAAAGCAACAAAACGCTTAAACTCTAAGTAACTAAAAGGTTGCAGAAGCACAATATGGTGATCACCTTACAAAGGTTGCTGCCCATTCTTGAGATGTGTGAGTTGTAACATGCATGAAGTTATGATGGTGTCTTTTCTCTCTTTCATCTGCTGCCATATTCAATGCATAACCAATGGAAGCAGCAACTTCTTGGATATTCCATGGATTTACCAAGATAGCCCCTGCACCAAGAGATTGTGCTGCACCTGCAAACTAGAAGGAGAAAGAAAGTTATAGCACAAACTCTTCGTCAATTTCATTTTTCTGGATATTCCCTATTTTATATACATTTCTTTTATTTTACCATCTATCCCAAGGGACGGGTAAGTCTCTTCTCTTCAAATTATACATTTTAAATACCAGAGTGTGTACTCAAACCCGAACCCTATAACTTCTAAACTACATGTTCAACATGATCTTTGAACAATGCGGCAAGAAGCTAAATTTCCCTTTCTGACAGTAAAGCTATCAGCTACAGATATTTAATCTTCTTTGCCCTTATAACTGATTACATAAGTTCTTCAAAACATACACTTGATAGGGATCATGTCTTGGCAGTGCTTATAGTGTGATACAGTTTCCAGAACTCTGAATCTGGGTTCCAAATCATCAAAAATTTCAATATTTCATCACTGGAATTCTAAAAGTTGAAATCATAAACCGCCAGCTTGAGAGAGTACTAGCTATCAGTTCTCATAATATCTTGAGATTGAAGTCTAAGGAATATATATATATATATAATGCAAATTGGGAAGGCGATAACACAGTAATCACAGTGATTCACTTTGAGGTTTGCATAACAATATCTAACAAGTATTGTGCTCTCGTATGTCTTGCAAAGCATGGACAACATTAGTAAATAATGACCGGAAGCTTGTCAATTCAACCTTCTTTTTAGGTAATTCAATTGGAAGCTTTCTGTTGAATAAACCTGAGAAGGGAGTAGCATAGAAATGCAGAAGAGGCAAGCTTGAGCATTAACAATTCTAGTACGATGGCTAGCTTTGCATCGTTAAAAGACTCAGTTTTCCTGCAAAGCAATTTATATTCAGAGTAGCTACATAATTACCTCACTTAGGATAAGGACACCTTTCTTTGAAGCTTGGCAAGCAACAAACTCATAACTGACAAGGTTCATTCCATCCCTTAACGACGTTACAAGTGCGACATCTACACAAAGAACTATAACGTTGAGAAAATACTAGAATAGAACACAAAATCATAGGCTTCTAGCCCCATGTAAATAGACTCTTCAAGAGACATCAGATTGAAGGCTAGCATAACGGAGTGGATTTAGCTTGAAATGTATAAACGCATGCTAAAAAAGTTACGATTAGTTGCATGGAGATGCATATTACTTATGTAATATGCATCTCCATGCAACTAAGA
>JANITW010000001.1:5908466-5918545 GCA_027564335.1 Erythroxylum williamsii | reverse complement strand
AACAACTTCAACCACTAATGAAGTCAGTCAATAGCAACCTCTATCGACCTCAACTAGTGTTGAGGGATCTTCAAGTCCTAAACTTTACCAGCTATAATTAGACTTTTGCTGAAATATATATTTACATGTTTAATGTGTTTTGTCTTATCATTTTTCTTTTTTTGTCAGGTTCTAATACTAATATCAGAAAAAAGAGGCAGAGATATCACTAAAGGTTCTGAGTTGCAACACGTGAATGTTGTAATAAACATTAAGTTGTTTGTTCATTTTGATATCTCGCAAGGTCGTCCTATTGACAAGATTCAATTGGCAAAATTGTCTAGTAAGTTAGGGGTCACTGTGAGGATTAAATTGCTTATCCTCAGCACACCAAGTAGTTGAAGCAAGATAACTTGATAAAGAATACTTTGGACAAAGTTTCACTAATTTTTCAATTCAATTATTTATATGCAATTTTGTTTTACTTATTTAAATATTAATTTAGCTTTTACTTATTATTCACAGATAAAGCTCAATATTATCAATATCGATAAGCCTAAAGTTTCAAATTTTGTGATCTCACTATTGAAACAAAGGGCCAAGGACCATCGTTATCGACTGCATAAATACTAAAATCTTTTCCTTCCTATAAGGAGACAAGGAGACATGTTTCTGAATGGATGTATCAAGAAAATTGGAGTCAAATGTGTGATTATTAGTCATCTACCAGTGTTAAGATTTGTCTTCTTTCTCCTCACATTTGCTTTCAATAATATTGTTATATAATTTAATGAATATTTCTTTTTTTATAAAAATGTGAGAAAGTTAAGGTTAACAGGGCAAAAATAAAAACTCCTTGCAATACTAGCTCCAAATCATTTGTTATTGTACGAAATGATTTTGTAAGTTCTTTGGTTAGAAGTCATAATTATAACAGTAAATACAATGTTATTTATTGTATTTTTACTTCTTTTTTCATAAAAAAAATGATAAAGAACTACATGGATAAGATTGTGATAGGATTACACTCTACAAACTAACACAGTATAAGGAAGGTGAAGGTTGGACATCTGAAGACGGGTAGAATAATTATGAAAGTATAAAATTTTGTTTAATTTTTAAGTTTATTTATTTATGTATTACTCACTAATTATATTTGAATTAAATATTGATTTTGTTTTATTAAAAATAGGATAAGATGTAGGAGTTGTTATAAAAATCATTGTTTGATAGAAATGAGCCAAATACAAATGACATTTGCAATAACGTCCTTGGTACAAGATCAGGCTACATCAAAGGTCTTGAGTTTGGCTCTAAGTCAATTGGTTCTTCTCTTGAAGCGTAATTACATATGTTGGTTACAATATCAGGCTACATCAAAGGTCTTGGGTTTGGCCCTAAGTCAATTGGTTCTTCTCTTGAAGCGTAATTACATATGTTGATTACAAGATCAGGCTACATCAAAGGTTTTGGGTTTGGCCCTAAGACAATTGGTTCTTCCTCATCACGACCAACATATGTAATGATGCTTCAAGAGAAGAATTAGTCGCTTAAGGCTAAATTACAACACAATGAAGAAAAGTTAGATCGTACTAAAGAAATGTTAGTGTGTACTAAAGAAAAATTAGAACATAATGAACAAAAACTAGACCGTATTGAAAGATAGTTGACCAAGCTTAAAATGATGGTCAAAGAAATACTTGGGTCAAAGTACGTAAGTAATAGTGATGATGAGGAGTCGTCTTAGTTTGTACATATTTTTTTTTTTAACTTTTGTAATTAACATTTAATTACATTTTATTTTTAATAAAATCCTTCTAATTTTTAATTACTTGTGTTGTATTTTTGTTTACTTAATTATAATTCAAACAATGTTACCAGCAATAATTCAAACAATGTTACAAACAATAATATGTATTAAATATGTTACAATTATTATAATTAAATGATAAATTATTAAAGTAAAAATTCAAAATTTGTCAACAAAAATTTTTAGCTACAATTAAAAAATTGTCACTAAATCTTTTTAGCTACGTTCCCTAAAACATCGCTAATAACGTTTAGCTACGTTATGGAAACATAGCTAAATATATTTTGCTACCAAAAGTAAATCATCTCTAAAATTATTACTTACGCATTTGCTAACGAAGCTAATAACGTTTAGCTACGAAACGAAAACATCATAATAAATCACTCACGACAATTTCTTTTATCCTTACGTATCCTTTTAGGTGACAGATTCCTGATCAGAGCAAAAATGTTAGGCGATGATTTTTTGAAAATGTAGTAAATAATATTTTCCAATTGGGCTTCAATGAAAATTTAATTATGTCACGAATTTTTACCGTCACCAAAAAGTTATTGCGACAACTGTTTGTCTTTCATTTACAAAAATTTTCGTCCCCAGAAACGACTTATGCTGTAGTAAAATTTAAGAAATCCACGATATTAAAGAGAAGAAGAAGCACCATTTTCTTATTTATAAACTTTGAATAGGCCATCTCTCTCTATTAGTATTGTAATTGAATATTATACATATAATTATATTTATACAAACACTGTCCATTATAACACAATGCATTAAAAATATAAAATATATACTTAATTTTTTAATATTACAAGATTCATTTTTATAATTTAAAATAATAAAGCTAATATTTAATAAATAAAATATCAAGAGAGCTTTATATTTTTACTTAAGTAAAATTATTAATTTTGCATGAAAAAAAAACATTATGCTTTCAACACATTGTTCAATGTATGTAGTCAATAGGTGTTTAGTGTCACCTAATTCTTTCATTATCGCTTTCATTTTTCCTTTTCTGAGAACTAAAGGCCAAAAAGAGGATGTCTCAAACTTTGTTTCGACTACTTAACTCTAATATTAATTATTAAATAATGATAGAGACTAAAGTCTTAACAAATTGAAAAACGTGAGATTTTACAGTTTGATGTGGTTACCATCTGTTCCCACCTTGTAAAATGAGTATGTAAGGGGCCGGAGATGCTCGACATGAATTCCCCCTTGAGGATGTTCAATACAATACCTACAACTAATTCCTTAGATGCCAAAGTTTGCAGAGTTCAGATCCTCGGAATAATATTATTCTGTCCAATCATATTTAATATTCGAAACGACATTATTTTAACCATTTTAGAGATTGTTTAATATTTGGGCATTAAACAAGATTGGACATTTTAGTATTAAATAGAGAATTGCCATTGAAGTTTTCAGGGGTCTTGGTAATTGATTTTTCGCTTTTCTACACTCAAATAGAATAAAAGCCAAGCTTCCGTGTGTAAAGAGTTCATAAAACTAGGAACTTTTTCATTGAAGTCCTAATCAACTTCTACTTCTATACGAGGCTTCGTAATATTGAGTTTGACCGAAGTACTTGTCATTCTCTCACCTTAACTTTAATTAAGGATGTCAATTTTAGTCTAACATGTTCAGTTTAGTCCAATTTTAGCTTAAATTGACCGGATAATTTACTTAACCTGAAATCTGACTGTTACTTCAAAAACAACATTATTTTATAAAAAACAATATTTTTGATAATTTTTAAGTAAATGATGGTAAGAACATATATAGGGCTGAGCTGGCTCCTAACCTTAACCCTATCACATTGCCTTAATGAATTTTGATTTTCCCATGTTTTCAATGACCCAAAATTAATTCATCCTACCAACCATTCAATCTTGATTTCTCATCTTATTCTTCTTTTGATCACATCATGAAAAGGAAAACATTTCCCATTTTGACTCTTTTATTAAGTACACAACAATTGACCGTTGAAAGCGTAGACTAAGTCTAAATACAAACTCCAAATTCCAATTTGGCAACACACACTCTTTTCTATGAAGGTCACCAATCAAAGGAGTGAATAAAAAGTCCTCCTCACTAATGGTAGACTTTAGTAGGATGTGTTGGCCGAATACCAATCCATGAGTTACAAGAACAAGAGACTACTGAGAACCCGTAAGTCTTACCAGAATACATAACTCACTAGGAAACCCTGAAAACAAAACCACAAAGACTAAATAATGGAATCCAAGTACAAAGGTGGGTTACATAACTCACTAGGAAACCCTGAAAACAAAACCAGAAAGACTAAATAATGGAATCCAAGTACAAGGGTGGGTGTCTATACATTGGCTAGGGATGGCAAATCTAATCCAATCCGACCTTGGCTCGAGTTGATCGAATTGTGGGTTGCAACTGCTTAGCCTATTCGGGCCTTGAGTCATGCTAAGGTTGGGAAAAGACACAAAATTATGTCATTTAAAAAAAAAAAGTATAATGTCGGATGGATTCTTTAGAGAAGAGATCTTCTGTCCAATATTACTCTATCGTATTCTATCTTATAGAATTTCAATCATTAATTTTACAGGATATCATAATATTGGATAGAGAATCTAGCCTCGGACCTTGCCATCTCTAACTCTACTCACACCCGTGTTAAGAGAAGAGAGGATCAGCCCGCACGGATAGCTTGGTTGACAAACTAACAGGGTCAATTAGAACAAGGTCTCAAATTCGACTCCTGGCAACAACGGGGAGGTGATGGACCGCTCTATTAGGAGGTTGATCAAAATTAAACCGTGATTCAATCTTCCAATAATAATCAGGCCTGTAATTAGAGGCCCTTAAAATTAGGGATTAATCTTTTGGAACAAGAGAAGAGAGGACCACAAAGGTCATATGGCAAATGTCAGGTAAGGATGAAAAAGTACGGCTACTTGAGAACCTTATCATTTAATATTATACAAATACGATCAACAGCATCTGAATTTGTGGACCATTCAAAACCAAAACCCTGACCCTGCAGTAAATTATGACCTCGGTCAGAGACATTGTTCTCTCACTGGGAACTATGAAAGAGTGTAATTAACAGAAAAAGACAACACAAAAGCCGCGTTTCTACCAAGCGGATGCTTTCTGTACGATAGCATGCTACTCTCTCTGTCCTCTTGTTCTTTTACCTTAGCTTACTTTTCATATTATTGTTGTTACTGTTTCATTTTACTCATTATTTTATATATGAGGAATTTGACGTCTATTGCGTAACCTGCCCTCAGCTTTTATGTAAAGCTTACAGTTGCAGGCCCAAAAACAAGTGTGTTTTTTCTCGGTCTCGGTGCCCAGTTTTGGTTAAGGTTGAAGCTTTAGGGGTTTTGGGTGCGTGAAAGAGGTTAGACATGGAGAGCAAAAAGGTGTCCATGGCTGAAGATGGTGCCGTGTCCTGTGATTTTCCTGTGAAGAGGGCGAGAGAAGATGAAGAAAATGGAGTTTCAGCGACCACGGAGACTATGGAGACAGAAAATAGCATCAGCTCACAATATATATCGACTGTTATTCCTGGGTGGTTCTCGGAGATTAGCCCAATGTGGCCTGGTATGTTTCTTCTCCGATTTTTTGTATTCTTTTGTTATTATGCTTGGTTGTGTGAGAATAGTGAATCCCGGAAACGTTTGAGTTTCCATTGTAGAGCTCTTTCTACTTGAATTTTTCTGTTTGGATTTTTCACGCAGCTTGACCTTGTTTGGGATTAAAGATTGCATCGTTTGTTTATAATTCCCGGTTCGCTACTTTTGATCAATTTTCTGTTTGTGTTTCGAATAACGTTGGTGCAAGTTCTCTTGCGCGGTAATGTTAGTATTTTCCATTTGAGGATATCACTTCTTCTTTATTGTATTCAGAATGATGTTCGGCCGTCTGTTAGTTAGACCTTAGGGAGGGACATGCGCTCTTCAATGGTGTGCTTACATATAGTTGCTCCATGAAACACCTATTAAAACGATGTTGTTTGAATGCTCCTATTAGACCCTACCTTCTTCTCTTTCATATTATTCTACCCTATACTCGTCTGGTCGTCTGTGACCAGGGGTCTAAATGTATCCTTAATGAAACTGCTAGTAGTCCATTACCATGTTGTACATCATCATCTTTTGTAATCACTACTTAATTTTTCTTTTCTTCAAGTTATAGCTTGTTTGATGAAGCCTGATAGATACCGACGACATAGTTTCTTTCATGTCCTTGTAGACCTTACGTTTCTAAGGGCCAGAGTTTTACTGTTCTATTGCTTCTGAAATTTCATGTTTAAAAATGCAGGGGAGGCACATTCCCTTAAGGTAGAGAAGGTCTTGTTTGAAGGGAAGTCTTACTATCAGAAAGTTATGGTCTTTCAGGTAATGCATGGGTTGTTTTGGAAGGCTCCTATACTTTTTTTTTGGCTGAATTTGCAGTTTTCGGCTTTTAAATTCAATTGCATGCTAAACTGGGCTCCTGTTATCTTTTATGCAGTCAGCAACATATGGAAAAGTGCTCGTACTGGATGGCGTGATTCAACTAACAGAGAGAGATGAATGTGCATATCAAGAAATGATTACTCACCTTCCACTTTGCTCAATTCCAAGTCCGAAGAAGGTACTATACTTTGTCTAAGGATTGAAATAGAATACCGCAACTGAAGCTACAATATTGCGGTTGTAATCCTTACCATTCAGCAACGGCTTACACACATGTTGAGGCCTATTCTGCAGGCCGTTACAGCTGCAGCACCTACATCCCACCACAATGCTCTTACCTTATGTTTTACAAAATTTCCAACAGGATATGGTGCTTTTGAAGAAAAATCCTGACTGTGACGCCCGCAATTTATAGTATAACATGATCTGCAACTGCTAAATTCCGTGATTGCAAACCATGACCACTCCTTAGAACTTTACTTTGTACTTTAGAAGCAAGGAATAGCATGCATGAAGATTTCCTTTAGGGAGATCATATTGTAATTTGACACTTTAAGATCAGAACTTGAGGATTATGAAATATATGAGAGAAGAGTTGAAGTTAGGAGTGTTAAAAATTTACCATCAGACAAAGTACCTATTTATTATTCTATTATAACTTGTTGAAAGTAAATTACTGACATGGTTCAATTTTCTGAAGACCTTGCAATTGGAAAACTTGACTATAAAGTTTCTTCATTTTGTTCCCTCATTTTTTCGTTTGTTTTTGCAGGTTTTAGTAATTGGTGGAGGAGATGGAGGGGTCCTGCGGGAAGTTGCCCGACATTCTTCTGTTGAACATATTGATATATGTGAAATAGATGAGATGGTGGTTGATGTGAGTTGGTTTTCCTTCGTTTCAGTCGTTCCCATGTTAAAATTACCATTAGGCTTATCTCTGAAACAAATGATTTTGATTTGGCTTCTTGTGATAGAAAACAATGTCCGTGAATTCTTTCGAGACTTCAACAGTGTATATTAGCCATTGGTTTTTGTATATCCTTGACTAGATGATTTGAACATTCTAGTTATGTTTTTACAGGTTTCAAAGCGATATTTTCCCGCTGTAGCAGTTGGATTTGAGGATCCCCGTGTATCACTACATATTGGTGATGGTAGGAATGGACATTTGCCTTATTTTTATATATACTTCTCGACCTTCCTTACAGTCACTGTTAAAAGTTTGATGTTAACATTTCAGGGGTGGCATTTTTAAAGGCTGTTCCGGAAGGAACCTACGATGCAATTATTGTAGATTCATCTGATCCCATTGGTGATTGGCAACTTTCTTTATAAATGTTGATGGAATTTCGTGAGATCAATCATCAAGTTATCCTTTTCATGTGGGTACCATTGTTTCGATTTGCTCAGGTCCTGCACAGGAGCTCTTCGAAAGACCCTTTTTTGAGTCTGTAGCAAAGGCACTTCGTCCAGGAGGAGTTGTGTGTACTCAGGCAGAAAGCATATGGCTTCACATGCACATCATTGAGGATATTGTGGCAAACGGTCGCCGGGTCTTTAAAGGCTCTGTCAATTATGCATGGACCACTGTTCCAACTTATCCAAGGTTTGTGGTTAACATCATCCTTCTATTACTTTCTTTACCCTTCGCCTTCCTTGCCGCAGCCCAATTTGTTCCCATAATTTGGATCTCTTTATAAGACGGACTCCCTTTTTCTGGCCATTTACAGCCTATTTGTATCCATTGTATATTAACGTTCTTTGCTGCTGATGTTACAATTTGATGTTCTGTTTCAGTGGGGTTATTGGTTTCATGCTTTGCTCTACCGATGGACCTCCGGTTGATTTCAAGCACCCTGTCAATCCTATGGAAGCTATTGATAACCAGAACCGGCCATTAAAATTCTACAACTCAGAGGTTTGTCATCTATTTTCTAATTTTGCATCTTTTTGCCTTTCAGTTGAGAACCAAAAATTGATAAGAAATGATAATCTGATGTTGCTAATTTCAGATCCACACGGCATCTTTCTGTCTGCCATCTTTTGCAAAGAGGCTTATTGACGCAAAAAGCAAGTGAAATTAGCTTGAAGAGCACTATGAGGAGGCAGGAAGTTTTAGTGTTGTAGCTAACCCTATTCGCATCTACCACTCGGAATGATCCATCTCTATTTCAGCCTCGAATAACTGGTCGTAAAAATTTAGTTACTTATGGTTTGATCGGGAAGAATTGTGCCATGATTGCAATGGATTGATTAGGACATTCCTCGTAATTAGCTCTCAAACTGTGGAAGCTTTTAAAATCCAATCAATTAGCTTCTATGGGTGGTACAAACCACTTTTTTAAGACAAGATTTCTATGAAGGACACTGCATTACGTACCACTTTTAGCTTCTATGGGTGTAATGCTCAATGCTCTCGTTACTGGTTTTATCATCTTTCTTTTCCAGCGTCTGCCATTTGTGTTCAGAGAGATAAACTAAGTAAGCCACCTACTTGGCTACTTGATGGTATACCCGAGCAAATTAATTTGAACTGAGTCCATTCCCTTGGTCATAGCACCAATATCAGGGCAATTATACAAGCTCCAAAAAACGATCTGCTAGAGCATGTGTTTGAGAGCACCTACTTTCTCATCAAGTACCGGTATCACAAAACCCACGGTCACATCACAGCGTCTAAGATACAATACGAAAGAATTCGACTTCCTTCTAACTTGAAGAACTCTGTTAGGATATTATTTTAATTTTGACATTTTATTATTAGATATTTAGATAACGAGAACTCTATTAGGATATTCACTGTATCTTATTATTTTAATTTTGACATTTTATTATTAGATATTTAAATAACGATTAAAAATATAAATCAAAAAGTCTTACTTAAATTGGCTTCTTGGATAAGTGTTGTTGCAAAAATAGAAGTTCATCTTGAATGAAGATTGCAGTAGATCACGTTTCTTTTTGAGATATAGATAATGCAAGATGATGTGTTTGATGGCGTAAAGGCTTCCAGGTCTTGAATTTTACTGCTGTGTTACTATGTTCTTTGAAATAGATATGTGAGTGATCTGAGATTCTTTTCTTGGTAGATGTTGGCATGAATTTTTCTAGTTTTTGTCCTATTTGCGTGGGTAATTGGGTGTTTGTCTCTTGGTAAAAATTACGTCAGTGATTTGGTGAGGTTCTTTCTGATGAATGTTTATGTTGAATGAAAGAGCAAAAAGTGTGTGGTCTTTGATATGAAGATTCTTACTGTTTTAAGGAAGACGTGTGTGTGACGTTGCCAAGTGTGTAGAAAATTAGAGACAATCAAAGGAGTGTTGATGCAGGTGAAACTCAGCTCTTACACTTGAATGGTGCTTGACTTGGCGAAGTTCTTACTGGGTGTTTATTTTATGTATCGTACATGATCTTGTTTCTATTAAATATACAAGTGAGACACTTAACTTGTAAGTCGTTCTTGATCTGTATCTTGGTGCATTTTTGTTAGTAGTGTGCCCTAGGTCAATGGATAGTTGTGATTCATGTATTAATATTATGGTTTGTTAATAATATATTATGAGGTATTCCTTTCATATATGCATCTATTTCGTTAATGTAATGTGATTTACATTCCATGAATGGTTTTAGAATTGTGTCATCAAGTATGTGACTTGATAATAAAACCATAAACGTTATAAGACTATTCTAGACTGTCCCTGGTCGATCATTATTGGTGGAACAATATTGAATTAAGGCTAGTATGTGTTCTTGTTGATGATCACGTTTTATTGATCATGGATATGAGATATCAAATCAGAAACATAGATATATGTTAGAGAACATATATTGGACCGACCCACATAAAG
>JANITW010000001.1:5801003-5843057 GCA_027564335.1 Erythroxylum williamsii | reverse complement strand
CTTTAGTCACATTTCAAGTTTTATTAGTTCAAGTGTATTTTGTATTTTTGGTTCTTGAACTCAAATGATGTATTATGACTTGAAATGCCATTAAAGCTTTGTAAAACTCTTCTTTTGGTTATCAATGAGTTATGGTTGATATGATTTTAGCTTTAAACCTTTCGCATTAAATCGTTTTATCATGAGGATAAGATTTTGGAAGGTTGTGTTTATGTTCAAGTTTATTTTGTGTTGGGTTGTTTTGATGAAAATGGCTGAAAATTTTAAGTTATGGGTTCTGTGAAAAAAGGCTTTCGCTGCGACGAGACCATTTGCTCGCCGCGGCAAAGATTAAATTGCGGGTTCGCCACGGTGAAAGGCCATTTGCTGGCTGCGGCGTATGTTCCCGAAAGGTTTCGCCACAGCGAAACAATTTGCACCGCGGCAATGCCCACCTTTGCTTCCGAGGGACTTTTCTTCTAAATTTTCAACTTCTAAATCTTCCCTCCAAGCCCAAGCCTCATGCTTCATTGTCCGATGTTGGGCTCCAGAAATGGGTGCAACAATATTACTATATGTACTCCATTTAGGGAACAAACAGGAACAGACATTATTTAAAAAAGAAGGAGACCTGATCCTAGTCTCAATCAAGCAAACAAAAATAACTGACAATCTCTTAAGATTGGCTTTAACAGCCAAATTTTTTTAGGGTTATTAAGACCCCTTACATTCCAAAAGACTAAATTCATAACTCAAAAAACCAAAAAACAAAGGGCTCCTACTTCTGTTTCCTCCTAGATTTCTTACCTTTCTTTTCAGGGAAAGCCCCCTCTGTCCCTCCTCTACCAGGATTATCATTACTAGGAACCAATTCAAAAATAGGAGACTATGAATAGGTACCTACTTGATCCACCACAGGCTGATTGGGAACCTCAAGATCTCTCCTCATGTCTTCTTGCTTCTCTTGATTCATGTCTAGTTTAGTAGAGCTACCAAAAGGACTAGTTGCCTTTCCTCATTGTGCTTCCATTTCAGAGTTTTGTTCATTCTATTGAGATCCATTACCCTGACTATGCTCAATTTGGTTTTTAGAATCCTTAACCTCCTCATTGCTTTGCAATGTTCTTTCAGAACATGAATTCTCTGCCATTCTTAGCTGATTTAGATTAGTGGTTATAATCTCCTTCCCCTTTTCCAGCTCCGGGTGTAATCCCGTATCAAACATTTTTCCTGTAGGTACCCATTCCTTCTTCTTGATGTGTTGGCCAGGCTTCCATTTATAGTCAATTTAGATTTCCTTGAAGATTGTTTCCCCTTCTTCAGTATACGTTGCCAATTGGAAAGAGGAAGGCCAAATTTTTTGTAACTCAAGCTCAACGCACATTCTTGCATAGACATTCTAGCAGTCTAGTTATCCATGAGTAGGAGATGGCCTATGGCACTAGAAATTCTACCTAAACCTCCTGTGTTCCAATATTCCACAGGGACATTATGAAATCTAGCCCACGTTGTCGCAAACCTAATTTCCTTATATTCCCTCCCATTTAGACAGACACCACCTTCGTAAAAATAGAGGTTTGCCTTGGATATGACAAAGACTCCTTTCCAGCACCCGAGTTAAGCTTATCTCCGAGTCAAATTTGAACAGAAAGTTGTTTGCACTTGTGATTAGGACTTCCTTAAGCCCATACTCTAGCCATGATTTTGTTAGCGCTCTCTGCACAATAGGGAAAGCTGGACGCTTACCTAAGAAGAATCCAATTAGGGCTAATCGGAGATTCGAAGCACCTTTCTTCGCTAGCTCTGGAGGAGGAATGACATAGATCTTGCCCTCCTTTACCTTCAGGGGATAATAGGTCAGCTCCTTTTATGTCGAATCATCCACCATACCATCGGCCACAATTGACTTCCACGATCTGATAGTCACCGAAGTATTCTTCGCTAGTAGATGAGGGTTTATTCAATGTCCTGAGGAGGTTCTAAGATGCCTACATCAACTAGGGTTTTTTCCAGAGAAGTGTTTAGGGTACGAAGGGTGGTTTTGAGAGGAGGGTATTCAGTTGGGGAAAGGCATATAATGTTAGGGTTTTGGTTTTGTAGTGTATTATGGGTAAGAGAATCGGTGGTGTGGGTTGGGAAAGAAGCGTGGAGTGGGGTGAAAGGGGCTTGGGAGGTGGTGGGAGAAGAAGACACAATCGAAGCCATGGAGAGGCTCGCTTGTCACCAATAATCTTAAAGTTATGAAACTCTCGCTCTCCGATTGCTCACAGATCGCTCATTATTTTTACGTAATGATACTTATGTATGTTGATAAAATTTCTTAAAACAAGTTTTCCAAAACACATTTATTGACAAAATTTTGATCTGAATTTAATTTAAAATTTCCCAAAAACATTTTCTTTATACTCAAATCAAAACATTTCTTGTTGTTGAACAAATTTATGCATTACATATAGCCCCAAACCATTGAAATGATCAAAATAAAGTTAATGTAATAATATTTTTTATTCTTGGTACCGAAACAACCTCTTTATTATATAAAGGTAAGGCTGCGTACTATCAAACCTCCTCAGATACTGCTTCACTGCGAAACTTCAGGCTGGATGTGATGATGATGATTCTTGTCTAGTTGATTTTAATTTTCTTAGAGTTTCCTTTAATTATATTTGTTTTCATTTTATTCACCTTTTGATTGTTCAAATAATTAATTCTATTTGTTATGCATTTTGTTCAAATAATTTAGTTGCTCTTTTAGTCATTTTACTTTCATTAAATTTGATCTTTTATATATTACTTGATTTTATTATAATTGATTTACTAATATTACGAAAACAATATTTTATCTTAAATTTAAGTGTACAAATCTCTTACAATCGTGAGAACAAGTTGCAAGAAGAAACAAATTTAGGTTAAACTTATAATTAAAAAGATGTTGTTTTTATTAAGGTTGAAAAGATGCCGAATAAGCCTTTACTAATATCTCGAAGGAAGAGAATCTGACCATTCCTAAACATGGAATGATTCTCCCTTTTGATTTAGGCGTGTAAAACATGGCCTGAAAGCTATTTAGTAATTAAGTTCTAATTGTCTCCGTCCATTTACGCAGCGTTTGGTTCTTGTCCTCATTAGTGGGGACAGATCACAAAACAAACAAATCCTGTCATTTGTACCTATTTGGTTGTTATCCCTGACTTTTTGTCTTCAATCCCCGGATGACAGAGACAATAATTTTTGTATCTTCGAAAACCGTAGGACAAGGGAGATTATGTCTCTGTCTACGAAACGTTAGGTCACGCGTTGTCCAAAATAGCCCCATCCTCTATCTCGATTGTCGTCTGTTGTCCGGCTCGCCTCGTCTCTCTCAACAGTCGCACCACTCCTCTTCCGTTGTCGACCCACAACCCCATCACTCGTCTTTTTGTCGACCCACAACCGGCGCATGTTGTCTCTCGCACACTGCCCTGTTTCCCCAACACCTTCGTCTCGAGGTTTGTCTGGTTGCGAAATGGATGTCAATAGTGTTCTTCTTCTCTGTTTCTTCTCTGGGGTTGGAAATGCATTATGTTTATGAGAGGAAAGGAAACCTTGGGTCTGTTGGGATTCTACAGTATATACAGTTTATAGTGCTTGATGCTTGCAGATCGACAAAAATTTTGTTTGTCTTGATTCATCCGGTGGTTTTAAAGCTTTTATTAACCTTTGTCTTTTTTGTTGTTTAAGGTTAACTGGGTTGTTGTTGATCGGTGAGAGGTTGCTCAAGCTCCAAAGATTATCTTGTGTTTCTGTTGACATGTAATTTCATTTTTCTAAGATTAATCTGCATTATGCTATCATGTATGTGAGAGTGTTTGGCAACTTTGGGTTATGCTATCATGAATTTGATTGTGGTCCCCGACTTTGCAGTATACCTTGTGTTTCTGGATGAATTGAGACTATGTTTTTATATGTTGAGAATTCTGAATTGTCCCATGTATTTGACACTGTCCTCTTAAAGTTAGTTTAAATGCTTTAATTTTAGAAATATGCAAAGTAAATATGAAATTATTATTGTTAGACTGTTTATGCTATTAAATCTTGAGAGTTGTGAGTTTGTGATTACCAAACACCTCATAGTCTTCAATTTTTATTTCGTTCCGTCTTATTCCATTCTGTCTATAAATTCCAGAGACAGTACCCATTGGCAGCATTACTGTGCGCTTCTTTCTCCCCTTTGCTTGTGAGAGTCAAACAGTCTTTCTTGACATAAGATGCGCACCACACAAAGAGACCGCACCCAAAGCATGTGTTTGACTAATGATGACACCATACAGGACTTATAAAAGCAGCCATTTTGTTGAACTGTCAACTCTCTTATCAGTCATGACCGCCCTTCGTTTCACATACCTTTTATTC
Source organism: Erythroxylum williamsii (assembly GCA_027564335.1). Taxonomy (NCBI): domain Eukaryota; kingdom Viridiplantae; phylum Streptophyta; class Magnoliopsida; order Malpighiales; family Erythroxylaceae; genus Erythroxylum; species Erythroxylum williamsii. Next base: position 5,838,686 of record JANITW010000001.1, on the reverse strand, counting down.
TAATTGCTAATTAGTAATTACCCTTACTAATTATCTCTTAACTCATATAATTATTAAATATGACAAAGAGTTCAATTAAATCAGAATTCGGTCTAAATATCTAACTATATTTAGAGTTCGGTAAATTTAATTCATTTCAAAATAACGTCATTTTATAGTGAATTTAAAATTCAAGTTTATTCTAAAATTTAGTTTACTGAAATTTAATTTCTCAATTCTAAATAATTATCATCAAACAAACTACTAAAAATATAAAAGGAAGTCCACTACTTTTCAGTTTCGTCTTTTTCATTTTCATTTTATCACACACATGGTTAACGGTGTAGGCATTAGATGCCAAAGTCCCGATTTTGTCTGCTCAATTGCAGAGCACGTTGTCTTTTTCAGCGGACACATATTTTCTTCTCTTTCTCATTCTCCGCTGTTTCTCTTTAAAAAAATAAACAATTGCCAACTACAGACCAAAGACAAACCATCTCTCTACCTGCACACTCTCCCCATTACTATGTTTGTATTCTGGTAACTCTTTCTTTGGTTTTCTGATTCTGAGCTCCACTTCCCATCACATCCGTGCCAGCTCCTGCTTTCCTAGTGTTTCGTGTTTGTTCTTCTTCTGTCTGCATTGCTGGTTAATCGGCTCCTGCTTACTTTTCACCTTAACTTGACAAGTTTCATTATTACCTTAACCTTCCTTTATTATGTATCAAATTATATCGGTGGCTTCCTGTTGATTGCTGTGTATGCGATCTCCGAATAAGATTTTCTTGAGCATGGTGTGTTTCAGCAAATGGGTTGTCCTTGAATCGCTTCATTTTTCCCCAAAATTGGAACTTTGCGACGTTTGAACACTCACTTCATGGATCTGGAAACAGGGTTTTATACAAACCAGGTCAAGGTGAGATTGGTGTGCTTCACCCCGTATACAGCACCTGCTAAAATGTGAATTTGATTCCTTTTTTGTCATCAAGATGTTGCCTTTTATATAGATTATAGAGTAAGAAGAGTCAATATATTGACTAGACTAGGCCTTAAGTTATGTACTCAATTCGTCATGCAGGAGAATAAGTTGTTTGATTTAGTAATTATTTGGTTACTGATTCAATTATCTAGCTTGTTGACCTTATATAATCCAATCCAATCGATGCTTTTGTTGCAGAGAGAATCGTGGAGGACAGTGTTGACTCTCGCGTATCAAAGTCTTGGAGTTGTTTATGGTGATTTAAGCACTTCGCCATTATACGTATACAAGAGCACGTTCGCAGAAGATATTCACCACTCTGAGACTAATGAAGAAATTTATGGCGTTCTTTCCTTCGTCTTCTGGACTCTCACTTTGGTTCCCTTGTTAAAATACGTGTTCATAGTGCTGCAAGCCGATGACAATGGCGAAGGTGGCACTTTTGCTTTATACTCGTTGCTGTGCCGACACGCCCGAGTCAACTCACTGCCAAATTGTCAGGTCGCAGATGAGGAACTATATGAGTACAAGAAAGATAACGTTAGTTTGTCCCCACAAACTAGTTTCGGCTCCCGATTGAAATCTATTCTGGAGAAATATCGGGTGTTACAGAGATTTTTGCTTGTATTGGCTTTGATTGGAACTTGTATGGTGATAGGTGATGGCGTCCTTACACCTGCCATCTCGGGTATGCTTTAACGTCGGCTCTTGTGCTAGGAGATTCCTTTTCCGATGTCTGATGTACTCATGCTATGGAGTTCTTACTTCTTCGAAGACTAACTGTTCCGTGGTATTTCTGCAGTATTTTCTGCGGTTTCGGGGCTTGAGCTCTCAATGGCAAAAGATCATCATAAATGTGAGATTCACCTCTCTTTTTGTACCTATAACTTCATATTTGCATTTTTCCTTTTACCTTGAAGATTGTGGATTATTCATCTTGATTGACTTTGTTTATTGGTGTGGACATTTCTTGATTCACTGCTCCATATGTTTATTTGGAACAGTGCTTCTATGCATTTCATTTTGGCATCTTTTAATTTCAATCATCTGCTCACACCTTATGAGTTCATGTTCGAGCTTCAATTCCCCAAAGTTCGCAACTTGGTACCTAAACTTTTGATATTTGTTTTAGGAAATTTTCTGCTGTGTGTGCCGTATACCCTTCTTTAAAAGTATTTAGGGTGTCCTGTTAACCCTGCAACAGTACGTTCTCACCTGCCGTTGACCTGCTATTGACGGGCTACAAATTTTACAAAAAGCTGAGTCTAGTGAAACCTTTTTCCTCATTTCTGTTTCCAATTGCGACTTGCCACCTTTGTTCTCCATTGAAATTGAAGTGAACCAATGCTCAGATAGGGGTGTAACTTAAGATGGCTAACTGGATAGAATGCTGAGAGCTTAAAGCATAGATACTCTTTAGCTAATCATCACTCCTTGATTTCCAGGAAAACAAAGTAGTTTTCGTTGCAATTTGTTGAGAAATTGATTGAGTTATTGTCAAAATTTATAGAAGAGCTGCTCAGTAAAATATCTAAAGCCTGAGAAGCATTTCCTTGCACATTAAACCTATAAAGAAAAGGTTTTTGGTTTAGTCTAGTAGACACAGTCATTTATTCTTAATTGAACTCTTTCTTTGGTTAACGATGGTTGCTCAAGCTTAGCCTGCATAAGGAGCTAATGCCAAAGTTTGCTGGCGAATCAGTTGCAAATCCTAAGAGGAGCTGAACTAATCTGAGACTTGAAAAACTTGTACTCTATAAAAGCTTTACCTTCAAATTTATATCTTATGCCTGCTTTAGATCATTCCTACCGAGCAAATGGACCTTGGTTTTGGAAGAGGGTAAAGAATGAAGTCATTAAATAACTTTTCCTTGATTTGTCTCCCAATAAATTAATTATAAGTTTGGAGGATACTTCAGTGGGCAAGTAGAACATTGGTTAACAACATCCCACACAGCTAGTCAATATCCTGATGTTTGCTCCTACAATTAAAAATCTATTGGACAGTTCATGTATGCTTGGCATGAAATGGAGCTCACACAATAGTGCAAGAACTTTTAGTATGAAGAAACAAGCAACCTTTTCTATTCTTGCTGCATAGGTGTCACACTCCAATTCACAAGTCAAAAAACATGGCAATTCTAGGCTGAAGTCCCCTTCGGAAAACAGACCTCTTCTTTTTCCTATATTTTTTCCTCTTGCTATTATTTTTTGCTTTTGTTTAAGTTGCTTCTAGCCTCCTGATTTCTTGGTATTTTTTGTAATTAAAATTTACTCCTTTTCAAATCTCTTAAAAGGACTTGTATTTCTTGGTATATTACCTCCTGAAAACCCAACAATTTCTGCAGATATAGAAGTTCCAGCTGCATGCATCATACTGATAAGCTTGTTTGCCCTTCAACATTATGGCACGCACAGGGTTGGATTCTTGTTTGCACCTGTGGTCCTAACATGGCTTCTGTGCATCAGTGCTATTGGGCTATATAACATACTCCACTGGAATCTTCATGTATATAAAGCTCTATCTCCATATTACATGTTCAAGTTTTTAAGGAAAACTCAAAGGGGAGGTTTGATGTCCCTGGGTGGCATTTTGTTGTGCATAACAGGTGAATATTGTCATCAATTTTCTTACTGCATTTCAAGTGAAGGTATAAGTCCATTATTCTAATTGACCCTTAATTCATTCAGGATCAGAAGCCATGTTTGCTGATCTTGGACACTTTTCACAATTGTCAATTAAGGTAAGCTCTTACAGAATGCAATCTTCTGATGATGAAGCTCTTCTTTTTTTAATCAAGCAGGCGTCCTTGATTTTTATGTTCCAATGGCGAGCCTAGAGTTCTGTGTCTGGAGTACATCATGAGCATTTCTCAGGTTGATAACAATTGAACCTACAAACTTTTTAAGACCTTTCTAGAACTTTCACTAACAAATAATCTTTTATGTAGATTTCCACTAAGTTTTAATATATTCTTATTCCAGACTTTATCCTTCTCAAATGAAAACAAGTACCCAATGTAGGAATCTGCTCAGCCAATGGTCTATGATGCTCGTTTGTAGGTTCTGTTCCTTATCGAAGGAATTGAATCTAGTTTTGAATTTCACTTGGTAGATTGTGTCAGCCCTGCTCTTGGTGGTTTAGAGTAATGAAATTGTATGTTGTATTGAAAATGTTGAGTTTATCTTAGGTTCTTTACGATGCTTTTTTCTATTAGTTGTATACACAATATAAACATGCATATTTTATGCTAATATTCTTATCATATTAGCTATTGACCTAATAGCCCTGTCTGACATTTTTATTTTCTTTAATAGGTAAATCAAGCTTTTGACTTCATAATCAAGCAAAAAAAATTCTTCTTCTCATTGATAATTCCTTTTACAACAGAAATAACCATATTCGTCTGCTTAGTGTGCATTTATAGGATTGAAAGCATTGTCTGATGTGGCGAGTGCATTTCTGCAGATTGCTTTCACATTTTTGGTTTATCCCTCGTTGGTTCTTGCATATATGGGGCAAGCTGCCTATCTATCTCAGCATCACAACAACAGGGTTGGTTTTTATGTATCTGTACCAGGTAGGTACCTCAATTTGTCTCTTGAAGGTCACAAGATTTGGACAATAGGCAAGTTTGTACTAACAAGAAGTTTCCTGTAATATTCTCCCAGATAAATTGAGATGGCCAGTTCTAGTCATAGCAATACTAGCTGCTGTTGTGGGAAGCCAAGCAATCATCACTGGTACGTTCTCGATTATCAAACAATGTGCTGCTTTGGGTTGCTTCCCAAGGGTCAAAATTGTCCACACTTCATCCAAAATCCATGGTCAAATTTACATTCCAGAGATTAATTGGACCTTAATGTTGTGCTGCTTAGCTGTTACCATTGGTTTCAGAGACACAAAGCGTATGGGCAATGCCTCAGGTATGAACATTATAATTTTATGGTTCCTCATTAATATATTGCAATACACATATAGAGAAATCTCAAATGTTTATTTCTTGAAGTTTGGTGCATCAAGTATATATATACTTGTTCATCAAAGCAGCTATAAATCTTAGCCAACATGAGGCATGCCATCTTGGAGAATTCTAACTACTGACTAGACACATCAGTGTGTAGTGGTTGGGACCAACACTAAATCATATAGCTTGATTTCATAATATCTTATTCCATTAGTAATACCGACTGTATGAATTACATGATTAAGTTCTTGTTACATGAGATATTAACTTCTATATGGACTGTCTTTTATTGGTTAGTTTCAGTTCATGTGTGCCTTGTTCCTGAATTTGCTTCTACTGAGAGTAGCTCCATCGATGGAGCTACCACAATTGAAGGCTAAACGATATTTCAGACTATCTTTGTCTCTAAAAGAAGGTTTTTTTTTTTTTTTTTGTCTAGTGTAAGTTTGATGGTGTCTATCTGGATTGTGTTCCTGTTCTTTGCAAGAATCTGATTTGGAAAGTGAAGGATGATACGGCATACTAATAGGAGTAGCAAAAAGTTTATTGAAAAGGGCACTACTATGCTAGATATATTAACCCTGATACTGTGGCATGGTCCAACTAATCTGAAGACCTATAGTTCATGAAACTGGAAACTAGAAAATTAACCCCTGCATGATGGATAGGTTGATTTATGATATCTATCAAATCCAAATATTAGCACTGCTTTAGTGTATGTATGACATTTGTGTTTTTGTGGTACAGGTTTGGCAGTCATAACTGTGATGCTTGTTACTACATGCTTAATGTCTCTGGTTATCGTCTTATGTTGGCATAAAAGTGTCATCTTTGCAATAGGCTTCGTGTTATTTTTTGGCACAATTGAAGCTCTGTACTTTACGGCATCCTTGATAAAGTTTCTGGAAGGAGCCTGGGTTCCAATCGCTCTCTCGTTCATCTTCCTGGTCATAATGTGTGTGTGGCACTATGGAACACTCAAAAAATATGAATTTGATGTCCAAAACAAGGTCTCCATCAACTGGCTACTTGGCTTGGGCCCCAGCTTAGGTATTGTCCGCGTCCGAGGTATTGGAATCATACACACTGAGCTTGTGGCTGGAATCCCGGCTATTTTTTCCCACTTTGTGACCAATCTTCCAGCATTCCACCAAGTCCTAGTCTTTCTGTGCATTAAATCTGTTCCAGTTCCACATGTCAGAGATGAGGAACGATTTCTAGTAGGTCATATAGGTCTCAGAGAATACAGGCTCTATAGGTGCATTGTAAGATACGGTTATCGGGATGTCCACAAAGATGATATGGGGTTTGAAAAAGACCTTGTGTGCAGCATAGCAGAATACATACGATCTGTGAGCATTGAATCAAATGGTGGAGCAAATGAAGAGGGTGGGAAGCCAGATGACAAAATGACAGTGGTTGGAACATGTTGTAATGGCGTCCAAGTGAGCGAAGAAGACAACGCTGTGGAGGACACACACGTGGTTGGCACGTCAGAGTTGCAAGAAATAAGGTCACCAAGAGGCACCAAACCTAGGAAAAGAGTAAGGTTTACAGTGCCAGAGAGGCCGAACATGGGCACGTTTGCAAGGGAGGAGCTGCAGGAGCTTATGGAAGCTCGGGAAGCTGGGATTGTATACATACTTGGCCACTCACACGTGAGAGCCAAGAAAGGATCTAGCATGATAAAGAAGCTTGTAATTAATTATGGATATGAGTTCCTGAGGAGGAACAGTGGGGTACCAGCCCCTGCACTAACTGTACCTCATGCATCGAGCATAGAGGTGGGAATGGTGTATAATGTTTAAGAGTTTTGTTAGGAATTTCTTGAGCGATGAGTTCTTCGTGGGAAGGTTAGGAATCTAGTTGTTTAGAACAAAGACATCTTTTTCTGCCGAGCCAATTCAGTAGCATACCCACTTTCCAACAGTATTGTATACTCTCGTATTGAACCAGAATGTCCATTCCGCGTAAAACATTGGGCCTTCCTTTAGAGTAAACTCATCAAGAGAGTAGTCATATGTATTAATCCACAGTGGAAGATGAGGAAAACACTATGGGCCCTTTCACTTAATCCATTGGATTAAACTGTATAAATGGGTTCTAAGTTCTAACAAGTGATTGTAAAACCAATTCAACTTCACTTGAATCAACATTTTTATAGTACCTTGATCAATTAGTCAAACACGGGGGGTTTAATGCTTTTATATATCTTGTCGGTTATGCTTGAAGCATGGGGTTGGACATTTGTTGCTTACACGAAACAGGTCCCACTACCAACTTGTTGTTGGCGATCCGTGAAATGTTCGGCCTTATCCTTAACCAACCACCCTGATCAGTCCTTTCCTTTCACTGTACAGAACTAGTCCTTTGTTTTTTAATTTTCCAAAATCGTACTCTTGAAAGTAAATGTCGGGATCTGCTACCGACCATCTCCATGGACAAAGGCGTTGGGCTTCTCAAAGCTCCTCTCCCAGGTAAAAACATTTGGAACGCATGCATTCTCTGGGAGATTAATTCTTCTTCTTCTTCTTCTTCTTCTTCTTAATTCTATGTTATGATTTTTATATGTAAAAACATCTACTAGTTTAATGTATGGCATCAGATTCAGGACACAAACCTACCAATAAGCCATCCTTCTTCTTCAACTAACAATACCGCAAGAACGGAAACTTTGTCAAGGTAATGAAGAATCCTGTTGTTTAGCACGCCAAACCAAACGTTCGGAACATTCCTTATTGGGATGGAGGGGGCCCCACAATTCCGAGAAAAGCGGCTAGCGGATAAAACTGCGGGTGGGGCCCATGAGACAGTCACGTGGCGGTCACGTGCCGAGTTAAGGATCAGTGGTGCTGGCTTTTTAGGTAGGTGGTGGTTGGGTCCCAAGGCATTGGGGGCGTCCGTACGTTTGGTGGATTAGGGATTTATTAGGAAGGGAACCTGGGAAAGGATAATATATGACGTCTCATTCGAAGCCTTATCTCCAAATTAAATAAACTCCCATTTTCCAAAAATTTACCCTCCACGCCACCGTACAAAATTGAACATATTTTAAGTTGCGGATAAAATCAGATGTGTTGCACATGCAATGCAGTGCCCTTCGAAGCAAAATCCAATAGGAGTCCTTGTCCAGCTTACAGGGCCCCATCTCCTAGTCTATAATTAATTATAGAAATTTAAAAAAACAGCTTACAGGAGCAAATTAAATATTATGTTCAATGCCATTATCCTAAGCTTATCTAATACAATAAGCCGTCCTGAAACTTCCACCACTCAAAAGAATATAATATACAATTAGATAAGTGTAAAATTTATACTTACTTATAAATAAAAAATAATTTATTATATTATTGTTTTATATAAACTTAAAATCATACATTATTTTAGGCATCTCGCATTAATGCAAAATTAGAAAAGATCTAATAAGACAAGTCTTATTCTTATAAACTTATAAATATAATTAAATTATCTACAAATATGTTGCTTAAAATTTTATTAAACAATAAAAAAATATTTTCAACATTATTTATTTCTTTCACCGAAACAATAAATTTGTTTTTATAATCAGAATGAATAATTTACAAATCCATTGTTGAATTGAAGATCATAACCAAATTTGTTGTTTGGTTCTTGGTGAAGGAATTTAAAAGGTAACAATCCAGAGCGTTTAAAAGGGTGTCGGCGTAAATGGGTGAAATACACGTTAACATTTAAAAGGGTAATCAGGTAAAACGACGTTTCGTTTATCTTGACCTTATCCATTATTGCCAGCTAGGATGTTAAGCGGTCGGGTAACGGCATGTTGTCTGTGTCGCACTCGCCCCTTCTTGAATCTTCTTCGTTTTTTAAACATAATATAATTTTATAATGTTTTATATTTTATTTGTGGTCCTTGACTATACCTTTTAAAAGTAATTTCCAAATATTAAATTTTCATTTAATTTTATAAGACATAGTTGACATTATTTTTGACCAAAAAAATGTAAATAGTGGGTCATAATAATTTATAGTGTATAAACTATTTGATAAGACCCTAAATTTTAATGATGATTATAATAAAATTAGTCAAAACATTTAATAGAACTTTGATTCATAATAGTAAACCGGAACATTTGACATGCTATAACTATCACAACCATAATAGCCTAAATGTATGAAATATTGCTAATGTAAATTTTCATGGTGGCCATAAGTATTTTTACATTAATATAAGATAACTAAGTAATATATATTTGATTATAGTAAGCCAAATTATGATTAAAAAAAAGAAAAAATAGAATTAATTTTATAATTTTATAAATTATAAATTATCAAAGGAAGAAGATTTATTTAACTACTTAATGTTTTAAGTTTGAACTAGGTCTATATTTTCTATTGAATAAAACATTATTTTGTCATAAAAATATAAAATTAAAATTATTTTTTAAGAAAAGTTTACTAATTTTTTTCAACTTAATCATATCAATTGATTTTTTAAAAAGAATCACAATTTAAGCGAAAACAACAATAACAATATCATTCAGCTAGAGTTCTCATGAAATATGAAGTATAAAAAGATTCAATAATACGTAACCTTATTCTTAGTTAATAAAAATGTTCTTTTCGGAAGAAAAAATCAATGAATGATAAATAAATAAAGACAACAAATTAAAGTATTAAGTTATGTGCTTCTTGTGCATATAAACCATGAACAAATTCTTCTCAGATATGAGACAACTCAATGAATGAAATTCCATTTGATTATCCGAAAAAGAGCAAAAGCCTAGTAACCAAGATAACGACAGCAAAAGGTTTCACTAGTTTGGACATGCGGCGGCTAGATAGTAACAATGGCAGCACCTGTGTGTTTTTACTGAAATGATCTCTCTTTCGTGTAGATGATCCCAATCTGAGCATGGATGATGCCTTTGGACAAAGTGAATCTCCACTTCCCTGGCCTAAAGACTAAGGATATAATTTATTTATCTAGGACACTTAAATCAAGGAGGGAAAGTGAAAGTGATGTTTTACAAGGCAACAGGCGCTTTGGAGTGCATGAACCAATCATGTTCATTTTGACCTAAACAAGTTGATTCTAAGGTTGGATAAAGAATGAGGGAGGCAATTGGACATTTGGTGCAGTTGAGGATAATGTTGTTTATTGCAAGAATAATGTATTGAATTTCACGTTTTCTCCTTCAACCTGTGATCGTCTTCCAACTCAGCCTCTAATTAAAACCAACCAATTTGGTCTATACTATACACTATAGGGGTAATGATCCAGAAAAGTAAATCGAGCTTCTTGGTTCTTTCCTAAGTTCCAACTTTTCTACATCCATTAGCCCATCTTGTACGGATTCTAATATTAATAAAAATTGCATCTTTTATTCTAAACTAAACTAGTCATTGTGCACAGGTTTGGGCGTGGCTTCCCGTCTTAATCATACTTTGAACTAATCAAGAACTAGACTTTGAGAAGATAGGATGTAGTAAAAAACAAGGGGCAATATTGTAAAAAAGGGGTTTAAGTGAGATTATGAGTTCAAACCGCCCTTATGTGTACAATCGTTTAAAATTTAAGGTCAAAGTTTTACCTTATATAAGCAATCTACTTGACTTGAGTAGGAATTAGTCTGAAAGTGAATAATTTAAAGATATCTTTTTATAATTAAGATTTCCAAGTAAATAAAAAATAAAAAGAGGGTAATGAAAAGAAACCAGAGTTAAAAAGATCTAACTGGAGTTAACAGAGATACATCCCACTCTCTAACCATCTCTCTATCCAATACAGATACGTTTGGTCCCATATAATGTAGTAAAAATTATTATAATGTATTAATACATTATAATACGTGCAATCCATTTTTCTTCTTCTTCTTCTTCGGCGTCGTCATCTACCCCTTTTCACATTGTTGTTTTCTTCTCTCTTTTTAAGAAATGTCTTGTCTTTTATCTTCTGTTTACCTGACCATTTCTTTATCTTTGTTTCTTTAAAGTAATATTGGTTTTGATAATCCAACGCGTCCTCCATTTCCTCTCCTCTCTCTCTCTCTCTCTTGCTGGCTCTTGTTTAAGCTTATAACCGCTTCCTCCTTTAACGTCCGCCGGAATCTTGCTGTCGGTCACCTCGTTTGGTGAGCGTTTGAAGAGAAGTTTTTGTCTTGTTTGCTTGCGATAAATGTGTTTAACTAGTTTTTGTTGAATTTCGCTTCCTGTTTGGTCTCGGAGAAAAGGAGTTTTCCGCCTGCTTGCGCTAGACTCGAGTGCTATTTTCGTTTCTTTTATTTGCTTTCTTATAATAGAATTGAGAAAACGAGAAAAATAAAACGTTGATGATCGGGTGATCGGTTAGTGGTTTGAGTTTGAGTTTGTTACGGTGATGATTTTGGTGTGAGGTCATCAGTTTTCGAGTAAGACGTTTTAGTTTGAGGCGTAATGAATTTTATGTTCGCTGCTTCTTATGTTTTGCGTAGCCTTTGCCTTTATGTTTGCTCAACTCGCTCATGTGACTTGTGGTTTTATTTAAACCGAAGAGTTTTCAATATCAGGGCAATGGTTATTTGTACTTTTGGTTTGCATCAAATAAATGGGTTCTTGTTTCTTTCGCTACTTGTGTTAAATATGGCGCAGGGTGAGAACTAGTTTAGGCTTATGTGCTGTATTGGTCAATTTTCCTTCATAAGAGTTTCCCTAGAGAAGTTCTTTTTCTTAATAATAACCATTCCTTTTCTGTTTTAGAATCTGGTTTATTCGACCTTTTTCTAGTGGCAAAAAACAAAGTTTGATGGTTTGATGTATGAGGATGAAGTTGCGAAGTCTATATATTTGCAGGTTCTTACTAAACAGAACGTAGAGTGAGTTCTTTTTTCCTCCCAGAATTCTAGATTCCAGTTTGTCTAAGTCCTTAAGTGTGATATTTTTTATCAAATAGTGCCTTTAATTCTTTAATCTTCAGATTCCGCCAATCCTTAAGTTTTTCAAACATTTGTCGTTGCCTTACATCAAACTCTTAGCTTGATGTTCATGTTGAGTGACTAATTCAATTGCTGTCAGTCAAGTTTTTATATGTGCATCTTATGTTTTTTTCTTTATGTTTTTCTTTTTGCAGGTTTGTTGCATCCTGTGACCAAAGATTGTGGTTGCAATTGTGCACTTCTTTTGAGTCATGGTGTCAAGTTCACGCATCAATGTTGGAGACTTGGCTGAAAATTTCCCTGGAATTATCTCTGATCTGAATACCTATCACACTAGTGATGGGGATTCACGTACAATTATAGTTGCGAATATGTTACCTGTGCAAGCTAAGAGGCATAACCAAACTGGAAAATGGCACTTTTCTTTGGACGAGGATTCTCTTTTATTACAACTAAAGGATGGGTTTTCTCCTGAAACTGATGTTATCTATGTGGGGTCTTTAAAGGTTGATATAGACCCTAGTGAACAAGGAGAAGTTGCTCAGAAGCTGCTGGAGGATTTCAACTGTGTGCCAACTTTTCTCCCACACGACCTAAAGAAGAAGTTCTATCTTGGGTTCTGCAAGCAGCATTTGTGGCCTCTGTTTCATTATATGCTACCTATGTGTCCAGATCATGGTAGTCGTTTTGACCGTGACTTTTGGCAGGCCTATGTTTGGGCAAACAAAATGTTTGCGGACACACTTATGGATATAATTAGGTCAGAAGATGATTTTGTTTGGATTCATGACTATCACCTTATGGTTCTGCCAACATTTTTGCGGAAGCTTTTCAGCCGGGTCAAGCTTGGATTCTTTCTCCATAGCCCATTTCCCTCTTCAGAAATATATCGAACTTTGCCTGTCCGGAATCAAATTCTACGGGGGCTTCTGAATTGTGATCTTATTGGCTTTCACACATTTGATTATGCTCGACACTTCTTATCCTGCTGCAGTAGGATGCTCGGCTTGGATTACGAGTCAAAGAGGGGGCACATTGGACTTGATTACTATGGTCGAACAGTGTACATAAAAATACTGCCTGTAGGTATTCACCTGGGCCGTCTTGAATCAGTAATGAACCTGCCCTCTACATCGTCTGTTGTCAAAGAGATTCAGAAACAGTTTGATGGTAAAAAAGTGATTCTTGGAATTGATGATATGGACATATTTAAGGGCATCAGTTTGAAATTATTGGCAATGGAACAGCTCTTGAAGCAACATCCTGGCTTGTGCGGAAAAGTGGTCCTGGTGCAGATTGTGAATCCTGCGAGGGGCTCAGGAAAGGATGTCCAAGAAGCAAAGAGGGAGACATATTTAATTGCCAGAAGGATCAACGAGGTTTATGGTTCACCTCTATATCAGCCAGTGATTCTGATTGATCGTCATGTTCCTCGATATGAGAAGACTGCATATTATGCTGTAGCAGAATGTTGCATAGTGAATGCAGTGAGGGATGGAATGAACTTGGTCCCTTATAAGTATATTGTTTGCAGGCAAGGAACCCCTTACATGGATGAAGCTGTGGGCATAAAACCAAACTCTCCTCGTACAAGCATGCTCGTCGTCTCAGAATTTATTGGCTGCTCACCTTCTTTAAGTGGAGCAGTTAGGGTAAATCCTTGGGACATTGATGCTGTAGCTGATGCCTTAAGTTCGGCCATCACTATGCAAGAATCTGAGAAGCAGTTACGCCATGAGAAACATTATCGGTACATAAGTACCCACGATGTGGCTTATTGGGCTCGCAGTTTTATGCAAGATTTGGAGAGAGCATGCCAAGATCATCACAACAGAAGGTACTGGGGAATTGGATTTGGTCTGAATTTCAGTATAGTGGCTCAGTCTCCTAGCTTTCGGAAGTTATCCCTCGATCACATTTTCCCGGCTTATAGAAGGACAAATAGAAGAGCTATATTTTTGGACTATGATGGTACTGTCGTTCCACAATCTTCTATCATCAAAAGCCCCAGCCCTGAAGTTATCTCTGTTCTGCAAACTCTCTCTAAGGATCCCAAGAACACTGTCTTTATTGTGAGTGGTAGAGGGAGAAGTTCTCTAAGTGAGTGGCTTGGCTCATGTGACATGCTTGGAATTGCAGCTGAGCATGGGTATTTCTTAAGGTAATGCCCGTAATGTGGTTTAAATTGGTAGTCTGTAGAGGGGATGATCAGTAGGATGATAATGTCTAAGGTTTTTTTTTTTTTCTCTTCTCAGGTGGAATAAGACTTCTGAGTGGGAAATCTGTCCTCTGGCTGCCGATCTTGATTGGAAAAAGATTGTGGAACCTGTGATGAGACTTTATACCGAGGCAACTGATGGCTCAAGTATAGAAACTAAAGAGAGTGCTTTAGTTTGGCACCATCAAGATGCGGACCCTGATTTTGGATCTTGCCAAGCTAAAGAATTACTGGATCATCTTGAAAGTGTTCTAGCAAATGAACCAGCTGTGGTTAACAGGGGCCACCATATTGTTGAAGCTAAGCCACAGGTACATCTGGCTTCCCTTACTTCTCAATGATCTTTTTTCTGTCGTATATGTAGTAATGTACCCTTCTTCACTATCATATGTGCCTTTGCTATTGACACAAACAGTTCATCCATATATTTTCTGACTTCGTTTTTCTCGTGCAAGACAGGGCATAAGCAAAGGGTTTGTTGCTGAAAAGGTTCTTATGAATCTGGTTAAGTGCGGGAAGGTTCCAGATTTTGTTATGTGCATTGGTGACGATAGATCAGATGAAGACATGTTTGAGAGCGTATTCAGGACAGTTTCCGGTCCAACTTTACCTGCTGCTCCGGAGATCTTTGCTTGCACTATTGGATTAAAGCCAAGCAAGGCTGAGTATTATCTTGATGATACAGTTGATGTTGTGAGATTGCTTCAAGGCCTTGCGGCTGCATCTAGCCCAATCACCGAGTATACTATTCAAAGCCAGGTGTCTTTTGAGAGCACTGCTTCACCTAATTGCTGAGCTCACCTTCGCTTTATTCTGCAACCTTCATTTTGCTGTATGGCTTTTCTACGAGGGAATAGAGACCAAGTTTTGGTTATTGACTAAACCATTGTATAGTGCAAGCCAATTTGTTTGTGCATTTTTATTTTGGCAGCTGTTGGAAGATAAGATTATACCAGGAGGGAAAGCTGGTTCATTTGTGAGGTAAGTGGTGCACGCACTAGTCGCAACAGGGGTAAGTTCGGCCAGCAGGCTTTGAGATGTTTTATGGTGGCTTTTTTTAATTTATTTATTGAGGATACGACACGGCATAACTTGTATAGGTATACCGCTTCTAAACTTTTGACTTCTCTGCTATCGGAATCATCAATTGATCCATTCTTATTAAAAAAACTGTTTTCCTAAATAACGATTTTTATTCTTAAATAAGTATTTTTACGCGAGATTTTTTTCTATTTAAGGGGAGGATCATATTTAATAAAAATCATCAATATTGTCGATCAAGAAATGTACATAGAAGAGGGGTGATTTCTTACAAATCACCATTAAATCCTTTCAAAGTAGGTTTTTCAAAGAAAGAGAAAACTAAGAAAAGTCGCGATGACTTTTTGGTCAACTTGTAATGAGATCCTTTTGCGGACCCTTAATAATTTGATGTCAAATTTAGGTGTTATAAGTGATTTACAATAGTTGATCAGTAAGGTTTATGATCTGGAGCACATGTTTTTGTAAAACAAGATGAAGTCTAAAAATTGAGGTGTTTGTTGGAGTTGCACTTTTTTCACTAGGTCAATTATGAATCTTTCTTTGTTGATTTATTTGTGCTATCTTTGGATCAATTTGATGTGGGCTTGAGGTAAAATGGCTGCGGACTTTAGGCCTAATCCCATTGAAATTCAACTCATTAATGATGACCTTTTACTTGGACGAGAGGCTAGTCACTTTGCAAGAAATACTATTGAAGGCAAAATACCCATATGTTTATATGATACAAGATGAAACAACACACAATAACCGTGAAAAGGCTCCTAATTGATTTTTCGGATGTACATCAAAAACCCAAAGGACTTCTTACCTCTTGAGCTTATGATCATAAAACCACTTTAATAATGGGGATCGAACTAGTGGTAGTGAGGCTATATCACTATTTATACACACAGAAAGATGAGATCAAAAGGATGAATGTTGGACCAAGGAATCATCCAACTCAGTCATTCCTCCTTTTCTTTCCCAATTTTATTAGTGGAAAAATGTGATGAAATTTGGAGATTTTGTATAAGGAGCTCAACAACTAGGATGTCAAGGATAAATTTCCTATCCCAATTTTGGACGAGTTGTCAGATAAACTTCAGATCCCCATTATTTCACAAAATTATATCTAAGATCAAGATACTTTTAGACTAGAATAGCTTTTGAAGATATTAAGAAGATTACCTTCTAAACTCATCATGGCCATTTTAAGTTTCTAATTATGCCATTTTGTCATACAAATGCACATTCCACATTTTAGTCTTTAGCAAATGAGGTATTTCAATCCCACCTTGCAAATTCGTCTTATTATTCTTTGATAACATTTTATTTTATAGTATAACCTAGGTAGAACAAGTGCATCATATGAGGACTTTCTTTAAACTACTAGACCAATACAAGCTCTTCCTCAAATGGTCCAAGTGCTTCTTTAGAGAGAATTCGGTTAAAAAACTTGGATTATGTCATCAACAACGAGGGATTATCAGTAGACAATTCCAAAATTTGAGTAGTCAAGGAATGGTCTACCTCTAAATATGTGGCTTCATAGATTTAACAAAGTGTTATAGCAAATTTTTATAGAGTTAGAGTGATGGATGCTCCGTTAACCAACCTATCGAGGAAGAATGCCATTCATTGGGACAATGCATTCAAAATAACTTTTGATAACTTGAAGAATGCTCTCTCTACCACTCCAAATTTTCAATTATTGAACTTTGATCTTGAGTTTACAATTTAAAGTGATGCGTCTAAAATGGGGATTGGTACCATTTCAAAACCATAAAGACACTTGATTGCTTTCTTTAGTCAAAAGCTAATTGATTGACATTTGAAATTACCAACCTATAAATGAGAATTGATTCGGTTGGCTAGAGTAATCCGACATTGGAGTCTATACTTGGGGGTCTAAAATACCTATAAGAATAATTATTTGCAATATCTAACTTTTTTAGATACAAAATTGGAAATACTGACAGAAAATACTTGAGGAACAAGGAAGGCAAAAGAAGAAGACAGAGAAGGGAGGGGTAGCAACCATTTGAAAGACAAAAAACTAAAAGAAAGGGAGGCTTAGGATCGTAGATTACTCTAATACCATGTAAGTTTGGTATTTCCAAACAAATTCACGGTGGGTTCCATTTGATTTGTATCAAGAAGTTTATTATGTGAGATGATATCAATTAGATACAACAGATAGAGTTTTTGTATTATACAACAACTAACTTGATTTTATCCTTATAATTATCCTAAGAATTGACTCATAACATCTTGATTTTTTTTTGGGTATCTCTTTTTAGTCCTCATTTTACACCAAAGTTCACTTCTTTTTCACTTAAAAAACCCTTTTATGAAACTTGAGAATTTGGAGTTTACACAAAGCTTGAATCTTTCTATCTAAAGTTCTCTATGGTTGTTCCTTGAGAATAGAAGAAATGCAGGTGTTGGGCAAGAACTTGTTGCTTTCTGGGTGTCACTCTTTTCCTACTTCTTGGGCATGTCTCTTTAGCTCCTTATACTACTTCACCTAAAAGTGATTTGTTGTTGTTATTTCTATTATGTATTTGAGTGTGATTTTAATTTTGATCTATGTTACTCAAAAGCTTTGAACTTGTTAAGTCAAGTGAAGTTTCTTTACTACTATTGCTTCTTTGTAGAGATTGTGAGTGGGTTTTTCTTCCAGTATTGTCTTTGCTTTCATGAAATAGTTATGGTCCTTGAAGGCCACCCCAAAATAGGTCCAGATCTTTATGTCCATTACTCACAATTTACTTTTTCAAGATGACAACTGCAATTCTTAAGTTCAAATGCAGTCGTTTGAAATAGTTTTTGAGGTTTTTCATCAAAATTTTTGGTCGTTCGATGAAAAATTTTGAGAGTGGGTATATTGTGGAGACGGTATTTGATGGAAGGACACTTGGGATTGTCGTTGATAAACTATTGTAAGTAGTACTGTTGTAATTAAATCATTATACTAATAAGTTTGTTAAGAAATTAATTTTATAATAGAAAATGATGAGTTTGGTAATGCTAGTATATATCCCTGAAAGCATAATAACTAAAAAAGACAAGTAAAATTATTAGCAATTAGTAACAAACTTTATACTTAAGTTATATATAATGTAAAAATATGAAGTTTATTAGAATTTTGTTAAAAAACATTTTTTCGTCAAACCATTTTTTGGTGAAAAATGAAAGGAATTGTATTAATATTAGCAAAAACTATAAAACAACATTACAATGAGTCACCTTTTCTATCTACAAATTCAGAATCCTCTAATAGTTACAAAGATAGAGTACATCAATTGATTATAAAATCCAATTGTATTTTCAATCCTTGGGTAAGTGTCTGTTATTTGTTGTTGGCAATAAGGAGCTGCACGTATCCAATTCACTATATTATCTGTTAATTAATATTGTCCTTCTTCAACTCTTGTGTACAATTTCTTGCTCCTTTCCCTCCATATGAAATACATAGTAGTTGTAAAAGTTGTTTTAATGAGCAAACCATCATATGTGTCTTACTTATGTCGATCCATAATCATATGGAATGTCGCCAAGTTTCAAAAACACAAGAGAATGATCTTTCATCCTACACCTGAGACTCATGAATTGATCAATCATCATAGTTTCTATCACCTCCTTGTATCCTAAATCACCTTTTTGAGGATTATGTTTTTCCTAAACCATGATTCTAAAAATTAACTAAATAACTTGTAAAAACTGTTTTTGCGTGCAAACCATCTTTTGAACCTCAAAAACAGTTCCAAAAACAATGCTAAAAAAATACACAAGAAATTGTGTAATTTATAGTATTTGTAGTGCGGAGAAAAATGATTTTTACATTTATCCTTAAGAAATAATCTTATGCACCTTTAAGACTCTGAGAATATGCTTGCTGCAATACAAAAGTATATTAATGTTATTCGAAGCACTTGGGAGATATGCCTTTTCAACCCTAAAGTAGTTGTATTTTAGAGTTATAGGATTGCTTTAGGAACCTTGAAATCTTCTATCTCCATATGATATTGAAGCAGTTGCATCTATATGATGTCTTACTATACATAATATTAGTTACAACAATCTCCTTGGGTCAAGCTTTTTCTTAAAAACTTTCAATAAGGTGAATCTCCATAATTTTTACATTGGCTTCCCCTTACCTATTTTTCTTTGTGTTGACTATGGACTAATCACAGACAGTTGATCTAAAGACATAGATGGAAAACTCAGGGAGACAAAGATGAATCATCCTAAAGGGTTTACGGAAGATGATAGAGAAAAAATTTATGTTATAGACACCATGAATATGACTATTAGAAAAGTCAGTGATGCAAGTAATTCTTAGATTTTGTCTATATCCTTCATAAAACTATGTGCAATGGTGTTTGAAAGCAACCTTAATGTGTTTATTAGATTTTTGTTATCGAAATCCAATAGTCCTTAGTGATAATAATTGATGTGTTGGAAAATTTTTACATTAGGGTTATAACCATTACTAGAGGGAAATGGAGCCATGGAGGGGGCCATGTAGATAGAGTAGGTGAGGATGCCATTTTTCCAATGATTTTGAAGTGGTTTATATTGGAAGCAGTTGCTCCTTGCTCGTTATAGATAAAGGAAACAGGGTGATTAGAGAGATATGACTTCACATTTTGATTGTGCTTATCAATATGGAAGTGGTTTGGTTATTGGTAAACTTTATCCTTATATACTTTCTTTTATTTCATGTTTCCTTGAAATGACAAGCTTTAATAATCTTTTCTTCTTCTTACGGGGATAGCTGTGCTTCTTGCAACTATCTTCTTTGCTTACATGTTGGCATTGTTGTAACATAGATTGAAGACAATTGTTGCTTCTCAAAATGTAAGTGTTAACTTATTTCACCTTTTGCTCTTAACAATATAGCATTGCATGTTCCACAAATGAAAGATTGGTATTTATGGAAATGCTAGAGCTTGGCTACTAGTTCCTACTCCAGTAATTATAGGTTAAGAACTAGTCTATAGTTTTCCATGTGTTTCTGAGTTAGTAAAATTTATTTTCCTTTAGGAATCACTTTCTAGATATTTGAGCAGTTTATGGCAAGTTTGATAAAAAAAGTAGTTAAACCTACTTTTCTATATGTTCAATTTGATAAGCAAGTAGCTCAAGCTACTTTTCCCACCAAAGCATTGATCTAAATATTGCTCTACCCTGGTGAGAAATTTAAAAGCACTTCTAAACCATCTCTTAATGTACTTCTAAAGGATCGGGATGCAAAGGCAATGGGCACTACATCAAGTACATACCAGAATCCTTTGAAATAGTGAGGTCGCGATTAATCCCAACATAATATGAGCAGGAGAGGTAGGAAGAAGGCTTCTTCAGATCTCTCCATAAGCTTTTTACTGACATATAAGCATGTGTTATAGCAATTATGGGAGGTATAATTCCTGGTTTCAAAAGGAAGCCATTGATGGAAGTCAACAGCTGCATCCGAAGCACTCAACTACTTGGCCTCAACAAGACAACAAGACAACTTTATGGTACCCAAAGAAGATGAGCCTCCTTTAATTGAAATCAGAATTCCAATAGTAAGAAAGACTTGTTCTTTCATTGTCAAATGATGTAGAAAAGATTCGTCAATGGCTCCAAAGTGGAGGTTTATATCATGGTTGGGATGGTGATTATCAACAATATAATCATCAAAGATATCAGTCTTTCATCCCCTATGCATACTATGAACAAAGTTTTAAAGAAACAAATGAGATTATATATGAGGCAGTTTAGGAGTCCCAAATGAGATTATCACAAAGGCTAGGTTGTGAATGATGGAGATCTTGTTTACAATCACCATAATATGTGATTATTAACATAACTAGAAAAAATTTGAGGTTATAAAAAAAAACTAGCTTCATATTTATTAGTCCTTAGAAGTTTGTTCTCTTGCTTAGAGTAACACTTGGCATAAAATTGATAAAAAAACATCATATTGAGGATAATGTAGATATGTTGGTTTATGACGTGGTTTACTTATCAAAGACAAGTCTATTGGGGTTACAATAGGAGAGTTTATAGAAGGTTGAGCCATATTAGTCCTATTTCAACAAAGATGAATACTATTTACCTCACATAATACATTAAAGTCTGAATTGGATTAATATGCATATTGTCATTTTCTTGAAATTAACCTAAACTTTAGTCAACATTTTAATCTTATTTAAGAATCAACGGAAAACACAAAATTTGAAAAGGTTTAATAATATGGAGCTTAATTTAAACAAGTTAGCGAGATTTTGATAAGTTTAATAATACCGAAACTAATATAAACAAGTTATGGGCTTAATTTGACTAGTAAGAAGTAAAAACATTGACAAGCACCTTTTGTTTTCCTTCCACCGGAGAGGAGAGGAGAGGAGAGGAGAGGAGGGAGACTGTCGGACAGAGAGGGAAAATAGAACATAAAATAAAATAAAATCACTCACTTTTCTATTCTCTATCTAGTCCATCAATCAGATCCAAGTCTCTTCTCATTTCAGATCTCTTTGCCGGATCCATCAAAGCTTTCCTCCCAATCATGAATCCTTTCTCCTCCGGCACGCGTCTCAGGTCACTCCAATTCCATTATTCTCTGATTGTTTGGTGTCCCCTGTTACAAGAATTAACTTGGCAGGATTTGTATGATTGATTTGAATGTTGCAGGGACATGATTCGGTCTATTCGTGCATGCAAAACTGCCGCAGAGGAGCGCGCCGTCGTTCGAAAAGAATGTGCTGCAATTCGCGCCTCCATTAACGAGAATGATTCGGATTATCGGCATCGCAACCTCGCAAAGCTCATGTTCATTCACATGCTTGGCTATCCCACTCACTTCGGCCAAATGGAGTGCCTCAAACTCATTGCTTCCGCCGGATTTCCTGAGAAAAGAATTGGTTACTTGGGCCTCATGTTGCTTCTGGACGAGCGACAAGAAGTTCTTATGTTGGTCACCAACTCGCTAAAACAGTATCCCTTTTTCTATAATGTAGTGTTGTTATCTGCAATTTTAAACTATGAAAGAACTTTAATTTTTATGAACATGCAGATGCAGATTGTAGCTAATGTGCCACCACCCTTTCGTTTGTAGTAGCCTTGACTTGTTTGCAGAGATCTCAATCACTCTAACCAGTATATTGTGGGACTTGCTCTTTGTGCATTGGGGAATATATGTTCGGCTGAAATGGCTCGTGATCTTGCTCCTGAAGTGGAACGATTGCTGCTGTTTCGGGATCCAAATATCCGTAAAAAAGTGAGTTTGTTATGGTAATATCATCACACTCCTTTTGCAACACATCTCTTGACTGTAACTTAGCTTACATATGTTTGCAATTTGTCAACTTTTATGGCATGATGAGGTTGAAGTAAGTGCACAAATTGAAAGCAAAGACTGTTGTTGTGACTATTGCGCCAACTCTCTAGTAGAATGACGCAATTCTTTTGCTAGCAATTCGGAGAAGCCATTCTTGCTTATTTGATTTTTCTTTTTCTTTTTTCGTCAAAATTTCAATTTGTTTTCATATCCTTGCAAATTGACAGTTCTTTCTCGAATATAGGCGGCTTTATGCTCCATACGGATAATAAAGAAGGTTCCGGATCTGGCTGAAAATTTCATAAATCATGCTGCTTCCTTGCTCAAAGAAAAGCATCATGGAGTTCTAATAACAGGAGTTCAACTTTGTACAGATTTATGTAAAGTCAGTCCAGAAGCTCTTGAATATTTTAGAAAGGTATTTTTTTGCATTCTTATTTTTCAAAAATGATCGTGTCCGTAGTTGTAGCCATTCAATGTAGGCAAAAGGTTGATGTGATGGTTTGATTAGTTTTCTCTGGCCCAATTATCACGAGATTTAATACTATTGTAGAAATGCACGGATGTTTTGGTCAGAAATCTAAGGGACCTTGCAAACAGTCCATATTCACCTGAGTATGACGTTGCTGGTATTACGGATCCATTTCTTCATATCAGATTGCTTAAACTTCTGCGTGTACTAGGCCAAGGAGATTCTGATGTTAGTGATATTATGAACGACATACTAGCACAGGTCAGTTGCTATTAGTGTTAGATATTTAATTATTTTATCTATTCCAACCAATTTCATATTTCTAGCATATGTTGATTATTGAGTTAATTGCCATCTCTGTTGAGATGAAGAATGTGTGTTTTTGTAAGGTTGAATTATATTTTAGTAGGGATTAATGTCAAACCAATGGTGTTTTTGTGGAAGCCTGGGTCCTAAATGGGTTGAGTTTCACTCCATTTAGTGACGGCTAGTAGAATGAAGGTTGGATATAGACTGTCGCAGAATGGGGGGATATGAAGCCTTTCTTTTTGTTGCATTGTGTCATATGTTCTATACAGTTTCTTTTGAGTTCTTATACTGCCAGTTGAAAATCTGATTCCCATTTATAGTGATGTTTTTGTGGGAGTAGGGGAATAAATTTTTAGTTTGAGTTGGAATGGGAATAAAGGATCCATATAATCATTTCTGCAGTAACATCGATAAAGGATAACATTGCAGCCTGATGAGCCAATGATATAGATCCTTAGCTTCCCTAACGGTTGCTGTTCAATCTGTCGCTTATCCCCAAAAATATATTTCTTGAGCCTTCCCTTATGATCCCTGGCTAGAGCATGACTTTAGCATCACTAAGATGATTCTTCTTGATTGTCGTTCCTTTAAAGTTTAACGAGTCAAAGATTGATGAGCTTCGGTCTTTCTTTCTATGCACGATATTCTTGTTAGGTGGCAACAAAAACTGAGTCAAATAAAAATGCGGGGAATGCCATTTTATATGAATGTGTTGAGACTATTATGAGCATTGAAGACAGTGGAGGCTTACGAGTCCTTGCTATCAATATCTTGGGAAGATTTTTGTCAAATCATGACAATAACATCAGGTTGCAACTTTTTCAGTCTTTAGTTGGCCATTTCTTTTTGCTGTTTTGACAGTTATTGTCTATTAATGAACTTTGTCAATTTGTAACATATACTTCTATTCATAGGAATTATATCTCCATGTTGCTGCTCTCTTGCTTTCTTGCTTTTAATTTTGTCCCTTCTGATCTAAGAGTGGGTTAGTGGGTTACAGAATAAGATGTATTCCTCCCAATTCTCAATCCTATCCCAAGTGAGGATTTGAGCTCAGGACCTCTTGTCTTGGGAAAACCACTAGGCTACTCACTGAACCCCTATTAATCTTGACTACACTAACCTAGGAGGCCTCTTGTAAATGTGCTGTTATGGAGTTGATTGTTTCTTCTTTGTCTGTATACTTTGTGCTGTCTTGTGAAGCCATGAAACATTCCATTAGAAAGCAAATGACAATTTAGACAAGTGATAGTTTTGACTGCAATGCTGGAAAAGGGAGGAGTTATGGAGGAAAGGGCTATTTTTCTGTTTCAAATCCTATATGGCTTTTTTTGAGGGCATGTATTTTCTGTCTACTGAAACAAATCTAATATCATACACATTCCAGATATGTTGCACTAAATATGCTGATGAGAGCTGTTTCAGTAGATGCTCAAGCAGTGCAGAGGCACAGGGCAACAATTTTGGAATGTGTAAAGGTATGATTTGGTTGCTCCAATTTTGACCTCCTAAGAAATCATGCACAAGAACTTTAATATTTGAAACTGCAGTAAATTAACATCAAGTAATCCATAAATTGATTTAAAACATTGGGTATTGCAGCCATGGTAAATCTTCATGATAATTATGACTGTCTACTGGAAAGTTTTTGCATTCATTTTAACTTCTTTTAATTATTATATTTTACACACATATGATGAGGTCTACTGCATTTATTGTACCACTTACCATCATCTGAATGTTCAGCTTCTACCTTTCAAACTTGAGAAAATTGTAACTGGATCTTTTTCCTTTCAGGATTCAGATGCTTCAATTAGAAAAAGAGCCCTTGAACTTCTTTACCTTCTAGTGAGTGAGAGCAATGTTAAGCCTCTAACAAAAGATCTAATAGAGTATTTAGAAGTAAGCGACCAAGAATTTAAGGGTGATCTTACTGCCAAAATTTGCTCAATAGTTGAAAAGTAAGTTTTGAAGTTCATCAGTTGAAATATCAATTGTTTTATGTGCCTCTTGGGTGTTTGATACTTGGTTCAAATTTGAGTTCCATTATTAATTGCATTGATCTATTGCTTTTTAATGCTTTAGGTTTGCTCCTGAGAAAATTTGGTATATTGATCAGATGCTCAAGGTCCTTACTGAGGTAAGCATAATTATGTCGTCAATGCTTTTTCTTCTTTAACATTACTTCTATTTAAGCTCTTAAGGAGGTGCCATTCTCAAGGAGGTGTCATTCCCAATGTATCTGTTGCTATATCTATTCCCTTCTGTTTATTGTTGTATTTTCAATCACTTAGTGCATGTTGCTTCTTTTCCCAGTGAGCATCCTACCTGCTAATTTTAAACATGATACTTGCACAGCCCTTATTTGTATTCTCATTGGTGGTAATTTTCTCGTAGTTAGCCCTCCATGTTGATGGAATTCTGGACTGTTGGAATAGTGTGCTTGCACTTGTCATTTTCTTGATGGATCCCCACTATTCTCTTTCACATTGTGAAGTGGTTAAGAGATAGATCCTTTATACATGAGATTGAGTTTGTGGTGCTTTCTGCTTCCCTTCCTCAGTGTAGATTATCTTATTTCATTAAAATTCTGATCCTAATTTGATGCTTAGTAGGCCGGAAATTATGTAAAAGATGAAGTATGGCATGCTCTCATTATGGTGATAAGTAATGCTTCTGACCTCCATGGGTATACGGTTAGGCAATTGTACAGAGCATTCCAGACATCCACTGAACAGGTATTCAATGTTTTAAACTTGATCAACATTGGTATTTAACTTGAAAATGTTACTGCTTGGAGAAAGAATATTTTTGTCAACAATTTTTATCCTTTGACACGATATTTTTGTTCTCCGAATATTTTCTCAGGAAAGCCTTGTTCGAGTGGCAGTTTGGTGCATTGGAGAATATGGTGAAATGTTGGTCAATAATGTTGCAGTGCTTGACATAGAGGAACCTTTGACTGTGAGTTCAATCTTAATGACTTAATCTCTTATGGTGGCAAATACAAGTAATTTAATTTGAGAAATAGCACTGTCGTTTGTTTGGATGTCCAATCAAGTCTTATTCTAAACCTAACAGTATTGAAATATTGTACGTCGCTATCATGTATATTATTTTAAAGAATTTTCTGTGGATCTCCTACTTCTGAACCCATCCAATTTGGAGGGGCACGCATAAGATTGATGTATCTAATCTTTTCCCTTAAATGTTTGCAGTTAGAGTTGTGCTTTTTAGTGTTTTTTCTTTGACTATGTACTAAAAATCTACTTAAGCTTTTTGTGAAGAATAAATTTAAAGAAATTTGAATATGTGATGCTATATGGAGTGCTTCCATGATATTGATGCTTTTATATTGACCAGATCCACTCATCATCATGTTCAATTCTTAACTAACTTATTAGTCATTGCACGTCAAGAGTTGCATAACGTACTAGCTAATGTTGCATGGTTAAATAAAGTTAGAAGGTGAACCTTGTAGTTTTACCCAAACCTTCTTCAAATGCTTATCGTAATAGCTTGTTAAGTTGTCCCTTGAAAATGGGTAAATTTTGAATGTGAATAAATAAAGAAAGAATAACATCTATCTTTACTAGCTCCTTTATCAGCGCTCTGTTCTTCTTCCTCCATCTATGTCTCATTTAACAGCTGGCTAAAATTTAGTGTATCTGAGCAGGTAACAGAGTCTGATGCTGTGGATGCTGTTGGGATTGCTTTGAAGTGTCATACTTCAGATCTCACTACAAAAGCAATGGCTTTGATTGCTCTTTTAAAACTCTCTTCTCGATTCCCATCATGTTCTCAGTGAGTTAACATTTTTTGAAGATGTGTTAATATTTAAACGCCATATTGCTTGTAACCCTGCAAAATTTTACCCGTGGGAGTTAATTCATTGTGTCACTGAAATGGATGCAAAATAGCTTATCTTCTACTCTTCCTACATCAGATCTAGCTTATGAACCTGATAAACCTTGAGAGAACTAAAAAAATAAAAACTATATTTTATGTTCTATTGAAGAGTTTTTATGTACATATCTTGAAACCATAGGCAGAAATTTTTGAAAACAGTTAAGGGTCTCTTTGAAAACAGTTGAAGATTTATGTGCATAAGTGGCAAACGTAATTATTCAATGGACAGAGACGTCTGGTTACTTTTTGTTAAATATTTCTAGAGAATGCAAAGTGGCTAAATTTTGGTGCATTGAATATTGCATTGATCACTTTATAGACTAGTTTAGTATTCGCTTTGCATGTTTGTGCCTGGACTGTTAGTTTTGATTTGGTGACTGGGGGCTTTCTAAATTAACTAATACCTAGAATTATAACTCCTCAAAAGATGTTTCGGTACCTGTGGGCAGACCGAAGATCTCATACCATGGTGTCTTCTGTAAATTTTTTAGGACGGTCAAGGACATCATCAGCCAATACAAAGGCAATCTTGTGCTTGAACTGCAGCAAAGATCCCTCGAATTCAGTTCTATTGTTGAGAAGCATCAGAATATAAGGTTCATGATACTTTACTCATTAGTTTCCATGACGCTTGGTTGTGGAAATTTCTGGAATTGGGAAACTGATTGATGAGTTTGTGCAGGTCTACACTTGTTGAAAGGATGCCTGTTCTGGATGAGGCCACTTTTAGTGGAAGAAGGGCTGGTTCTTTACCAACTGCTGTCTCCACTTCTGGTGGGGCTTCAGTAAATCTTCCAAATGGAGTCGCAAAACCCTCTGCAGCTCCTCTTGTAGATCTACTTGATCTTTCAGATGATACTCCTGCTCCTAGTCCTAGTCCTTCCGGTGGTGATTTTCTTAATGATCTTCTTGGCGTTGATTTGTCAGCACCTTCAACAAAAGCAGGTTAGTTTTGAATGGGTTAAGTCCTTGGCCTTTTACACCATTGAAAATGCCTGCTCTAGGCTTCTAGCTGGAACATTCTTGCATGTGGCTTATGTGAATTTTAATATGGGGTTGCACATTTTGTCTGCAATATTAGGGTCAGGCCATGCTCCAAAAGCTGGCACAGATGTTCTTCTTGATCTACTGTCTATTGGAACACCTCCTGCTCAAAACAGCTCATCTGCACTTGATATATTATCATCCGATCAGGACAGCAAAACACCATCAATGACTGTAAATTCACTTTTATCCCCCTCTCCACTTCTAACTCATTCCACTTCTTCCACTGGTACTTCTCCTATGATGGATTTGTTGGACGGCTTTGATCCTAGCCCATCCAAAACTGGTCAGCTTCTCTTCAACTTACTCTGGTTACTTAATACTGCTTGATTATTAATTTGGGATGAATTTCGATCTGCAGAAGATAATGGTTCAGTTCATCCATCTTTGGTTGCATTTGAGAGCGATAACTTGAAGATGACATTTGACTTTTCAAAGCCTTCTGGAAGCCAACAGACAACGATTATCCAAGCAACTTTCATAAACTTGTCCCCTAATCCTTTCACAGATTTTATTTTCCAGGCAGCAGTACCCAAGGTAATGCCAGATGGTAGCTCACTTTCTAAATCTTATGTTATTGTCATGTAATGTGCCTATCTTTATCTGATGAATTTTCCTGCTCTTTGAATTCTGGTTCTCTTGTGTAGAATAACACAATGAGTTAACATTTAGGAACTTAGGACATGAAGCTCGTTCTAAGAATTGTTAGTGGGTTGGCATATATTTTGACCTCCTATATGATAGACAAAAGATACAAGGAAGCCTGGAAATTTTAGGTTATCTCAGCATGCTTTCTGATCTCCTGTGGTTTACAGTTTCTTCAACTGCACTTGGATCCTGCTAGCGGCAATACACTACCTGCCAGTGGTAATGGGTCCATAACACAAAGCTTAAAAGTCACAAATAGTCAACATGGCAAGGTACAAGTTTTTCCTTTAATTTTCAAATTGTTATTCTTGCCTTCCAAAAAAATGGCTGTTATTCTTTTAAACTTCATAGCATCGTTTGATCAAGGCAGTGGCAAGTCAAATGATGTTAGTGGCAAGTCAAATGATGTTACCCCCTTTTAAAGAGTGGTAGTGGAGAACTTTTTCATGGAATCTGGGAATTTGTCATTAAGATGAAGAGGCTTTGCCATATTGTTCATTTTCTAGTATTATGTCAACTTTTTGTTTGACCAGTTTCTTGGGGACAAAACTGCTTTATTGGTTATTTTATCTGTTAATAACATCCGATGCTTCGAATGGTTCATAGGCTTCTTGTCCTGTCTGCTTCTTACAAGTGGTTTCTCACTTTCTCACAAAGCTTCTATTATTCTCAGAAATCCCTTGTTATGCGAATAAGAATAGGCTACAAGATGAATGGCAAAGATGTATTGGAGGAAGGCCAAATCAACAATTTCCCCCCAGATTTATGAGCTTAATTCATCGAGTATCCCCTTGAGCTCCAAATTTTTCCTGGCCCATTGAGAAGCTTTCTTCTCACTTTTTTGTATTTATAGTCACCCAGTTGCTCGGAGTTGGCATGAGATTTTGGTTGAGTCTAAAGATATCTCCAGGTTTCCTCACCATTCACATTTTTCTCTTTTTCAGATTTATTTGTGTACATTATTCCAAAACTGTTTTTGTACGGAATCATGAGAATTTGAGGTTTTGCCGTTTAGGCTCATAGAAAAGGGCATTCCTGTCATATTTGAAACTTGGAATGTGCTATTTCTTGCGTTCGAGGGATGATCTTCAAACACAAATGGTAACTAAAGGGTTATTTTGGAATCGAAACAGTGACCCCGTTTTCGTAATTTTGATTTCTGAATTGGTTCATTTTCCCAGGGCAGGTGTTTATTAGAAGTTGGCCACGCCAACTAATGATAAAAGGTAAAAATGATTTGAAGCCCCATTAATCATGAATCCTAAGGATAATTATATACTATAAACAGGGTGATGTGCCACATTTTTCTTCTTTTGTAGCTTTAATAGCCAATGGAAGTGATCTTTGACGCCTTCAACTTCAAGCCCTGCCCTTGGGTGAAAGAGACAGAATAGTTTGACGAATATGGCATGAGGAGTTGGTATTATATTATGAATATATGATCTTAACCTACCAACTACTGATTTTCCGTCCTTTTTTACCTGCTTTGCACACATGTGATGATAACAACAGAAATGGACACCCCTGTTTGTAATGGTGTCTTCTGCAGAGACACTACATAGCAACAATCATCATACAACTGTTACTAATTGCAAGTGACAACTACGTACGACAGGACAGCATAACCTTCAAATATCCTAATTCCTAACACCATTTCACATGTCTGTCTGTTTATCGTTGTCCAATAAATAATCTTTCTTTACCGGATTGTTAATAATAAATTGCAACTATCGGAGTTGTTAGCTTGTCTATTGCAACATGTCAAGTTACTAACCGAACCAAGATTAATGGTCAAGCAGCGTACCATATCATGAATCGGCAGCCTGTGACTGTAGTTCCTATGCCATGTAAAAGTGTCTTAGGGTGAAGTGTATGATAGGTATCATTGCATTCAGTCCCCACCAACCACCACTTCACTCATCATGTCCACCTTTCTAATAATGGCTTCTCCCTCCTCACAAGAGTCCCTATAACCACTTTTTGTGGATACGCCACGATCATTCGATCCTGGACCGAGGAAGGAAAAAAGAAGGGTGCTTGAGAAAATGGACGAATTCAATGCCCTACATAAAGAGATATGTGATTTGACTCCCCTTACAAAAACTATATACATATATGTTCCAAAGAAACATCTAGGCATGTGTCATCATGGATACACTCACTAAGTCCATAATCAAGTGCATGAGCTCGTGACAGAACCAAAAAGAAAAAGATGTCCCCCTCCGAATTTAAACACAAGATGTGGTAAATAGGTTCTAGGGAAGTGTAAGTCGTAAGACCAAAAGTTCAGTAAAAAGAGGAGCATCTGTCAGGCCTGTGATGAATGGAAATTTGCTGGTCATGTTAAAGCACATTCACATTATCCTTCAAGTGTAAAAAAAAGAAAGCACAACCCACATAACCTTGCACTGCAGAAAAGAATTGATAATCAATGCAAAAGGGAAAGTAAAAGCCAAAAAGAAAGCTTTGATAATTGGATCCGATCAATCAATGTGATAGGTACAACATATGGCAAGTTACCTTCAGCTGCACTGAGGTCTTTAATTCCATGGCAAACCCTCAGTAATTGAAGGACCCATATGACTTTCTGAAGATGAACTAGGGAATTTACCCTTCCTGGACCATTGCCATATCTTGGAAACTGAAAAGCTTTCACCTTTACTCCTGATGTTGATTTTCTTCCCATCAACATCCCCATCAATTCCTGAATTCCCAATTTGTCCATTTCTGCATTTCACAATGTTAATGCGACCAGTGCCAGGACCCGTGCTCGGACACAGGGTGACCTGCAAATTCATATCAGCCTCAATGTATTGATATGAACCCATTGAGTAACACCTTCTAGCGTCCATGTTACTGCTACTGGTCTCTCCCTCTATTATCTCTACTTCACCATTGGAGCTTCTGAATTTCCCAAGTCTAACAGAAAAAACCCTTCTTGAATTGACTATGTCTCTTTCTACAGCTTTTTGTCCAATAGATATCCCAATTGTGGCATTGGTTGAGAGCCTTTCTTCTTCTTCTCTTTGTTCTTCGAAGAAGTCAAAGGCAGGGTTTTCATAGGGAAGCCCTGGTGTGAAAAGGATACCCCTACAAAGCGGGCAAGTTGAATTGGACAACAACCATGTGTCTATGCAATCAATGTGAAAGGCATGACTACACAAGGGAAGCAATCTCAACTTGTCGTTCTCTGAAAATTCGCAGAGACAAACAGCACAATCAAATGGCTCCTTTAGGCCCATAATTTCCTTGTAGAGAAACACTGGTAATGCGTCGATAAAAGCTTGATCTAGCCCTGAATCATGAAGGTGGAAGAGTTGCTGTAATTGCCTTTGGAAGGCATCAGAGCCAGTCATATCACGTTGTCTATTAGATTGAGACAGTGAAGAAGAAGATCTATGCTTTATTAGAAATCTAACGAGCAAGTGGAGAAGACCAGATATGAAAAACACAACTGCTAGAATGACAATTATAAATAGTATAGCGGGGCTTATTTTGCCTCCAGAAGACTGTTTCTGATAATCACCTGGCAATGGAAGAGGTGAGGAAGAAGAAGACGACGATGAAATCAAAGAAACAATGTAGTGGTGGTGGACCAAGTGACCACCTCCGTTCTTAATCCGGCATCGAATGCAAGACATCTTAGTCAATCAGTCTCCTCAAACACCAAATCTTAATTATCCAAGTTAAACACCGTCACTTTTCTGATAATTCCCAGGTACGACAGTGCTGTCCCGGGTTGTTACAATCTCGAAGATCACAATATTCCTTTCTTTCTGATCAAACCCAACTCAGAATTTGAGCAACACAACCAACATATAAAGATTATACCTTTATGCACTTTCAAGAAACCCAAGTCAACAGATTAAAAAAAATGACAGTCACATTAACTCAACTTTACAATCACGACGATTACTAAAGAGACCTTCAAACAAAAAATGTCATCTTTCTCCTTGCTTTTGACATCAAATCCAAGTCAGAGGCGTGCAAGTAACCTTGAGAAACAAGTCCCTGAGTAAGAGTACTAGACTTGAACATGCGAAGGTTACAGCTTACCTACTTCAGTCCACGAACACATCTCCCATAAATACGGAGGTTCACCAGCCCTCTAGATATGCATTTCCAGAACTAAGGTACTTCCATCTACTTAGCTGCAGTTATCAGGAAACTACGAATAAGCAGCTTCAACAGTTGCAAAGGTACTTTCCACAGAGCGGTTTATAATTCCCTTACGCTGAAAGAGAGACAGACAGAGAAACAAAGAGGTAAGGCAAGCTGGTTGTTGGTGTAGCTTCCAAAAAGCAATGTCTAGTGAGCCAAAAAGAAGTCCAAGTTAAAACTGTCGCCCGAAGGATCGCAAGGGCAAGGCTTTATGTGACACCACCGACGAACGGGCTGAGGGACCTCTTCACCAAACCTTGGAATTGGATCAAGCGAAGAGTGAGTCTGAGATTAGAGAGCGTCCTCGCGATACACCTGGGCCTAACTCACTGCGGCATTGAAGTGAGATTAGGAACCCATTACGTATTCAATAATGAACTTACCCATTTGCTGTGGTCCAGTTTGCCCCTAAAATATGTCTTTAAAAATAGCTGATTGAATGGCTCCCTGCGTTCCTTGTATCTTCTCTAGAAACCTGACTCCAAAGTGTCGACGAAGTTTTATCCAATGGGTTGGACGCAAAAGGCTCCTTAGCAGGAAGCGGATGATACAGTGTTTACAGTAAAGGCAAACAACTCATTATATAAAACTATATATATATATATAGTTTTATTATATCAATAAATATTTTCTTTATCTTAATATGATTTAACTCTTTGGATGCTATAGCCCATGTAGCATCGACTCTTTTTAGAGGAGTTCATTATTTCTTGAAGCCACCTTACCTTGATGCTATTAGTTTTGGATCACAAAGCGTAAACTTTCTTGTTTCCAATATCAATTCACTTGAACAAATTCAATTGAATACAAAAAGATAGAAAAGCATTGTAAACTTCAAAATTTACACTAAAATATATATTAAACCCTAAGCTTTGATTGTCGTAAAAAAGAAATTCATTGTTTTAAAACGTTCACATATTGAACTTCAAATAAACAAATCTTTTAACTATGTAAAATTTTCTTAACATTCACTTAATTAAATGTATGTTTATACCTTTTAGTCAATTTGGTTGGTTATATTTTAATGACATAATTACGAAAACGCATTCTTTATATATATATGAAGTTTATAAGATAAATACATATTGTAAATGAAATTATAATATTTATATTGCATTTAATATTATCCATAAATTATTTTTAGTCATTATCCTATTAAAATTGGATATTAATATAACTTAAAAAATTAAAACATGTTATATTTCTTCATTATGAATGAAATAATTGATCTCATATACTAAAGTACAGAGATATTTAAATAAACATGTATGCACTTGTTATAAATGATAATTTGAATTGAGATTTTCAAAATACCTCACTTAGGGATTATTATATTTTGATACTACTTATGACTTATTTTAGTCAAAGATAGCTCAATCAGGTAGTTATTAGGTCTAGTATGAATTATATGAAGGTAGTTGAGTGATCAATATTTAATTTATTACCTTAAAATAGTTACAAAGAATGTTTTGATGCTCTGGATTATTATTGATAATGGTACATGTCCATTACGTAATTTTGTTATTAACCTCTATTTAAGATTTAATGAGAAAGTTTTAGAGATATATAAATATCTAGATGAAAACATTTCATAACATTTTTAGTTGTTTGATATCTCATAAATTTTAATGAAAATATATAAGGTATATGTCAACACAATATCATGATGCAAGGTGTAAATTGGAGCTGAAAGATATAGTACCTTGATGGAATTGTTTCACTTAATTTGGCCTATCAAAATTATAAACATAGACTACTATTGAAGTTGCTTTAGTATGATAATAGTTGTCATTAGAAAAAAAAAAAAAAAAGAATGCATGGATTTTCTTACAAAGTTACTTCTTTGTGATCGAAAGGTCATAGGTTCAAGTCATATAAACGATCTCTTTGTAAAATGCAAAGGAAATATTGTGTACAATTAATGACCCTCCCCATACTCTCACAAAATAGGGAACCTTGTGCACTGCAGTTTGCCCTCTTTTACTTTTGAGTTCTTGATATTAAATTTAGATTTAACATTTTTACAATGTTTAAGATATGATAAGAAATATATTTTTGAGTGAAAGTAATTGATCTAAGTTTATACAAATAGTTTGTATGTATTATATTAAGAGAGACTTATGTTTATTCTTGTAACTATTTGTACATATTATATCAAGAGAGACTTATGAATAACGTAAGTGGTAAGAATATAACAGTTAGATAACTGATAATATCCTTTTATACTATGTTGATTAAATTAATATAATGAGAATCATAAAGTTTCATACAAGGGTCTATATACCCTTTTGATTATGAATTATACGAAACTTGTTAGGTTAAAGAATAACAAAATTAGCTTTTAATAAAAGGATAATGATGGTATTGAATTATTAAATTTTATACATGTTATGTATTAGATGTAAAGACAATTCATAAATGGATGAATACTTATATTTTATTAGATTGACTAATGGATTTATATGATAAAGTCACGTGTATTAAATGAAGTATTGATTTAATTTTTTAAAAAATTTTAAATTATTTAAATTCAAGTAGAAATTAAGTATTGAGAATGATTAAACATTTCGATGAGATCAAAGGGTATTAAAAATTTTTGATTATCTATAAGGAATGAGATTCTCTGGTGAATACCTTTATAAAAATTTCATAATAGTATGGATTTGTGTAAAGAGGAAAATATAGTATGAGATATTTTATAATGCAATATTTATTACTTCTATATCTAAACCCATTACACCGGTTTACCTTTAGTTGTTCCAATTAAATTAATTATCAAAATTTTATATTAGATATGGAATAAGAATTTGAAAGAGTCAAATTATTCTAGATATGATGTTTAATTGAAGCATATATTACTTACTAAAATAAATAATATAAAGTTATGTGATATCTAAAATGGTTGGATATAATGTTATAGACCCTATTTAATAAAGTTTTTGTTTTGATATATACTCAAGGAGAACATTTCTTAAGATAAGTAGTAAGAGTACGACGAAGCTTCAAAACTTCAAATAATATGATAACGTATCTAGTTGGAACCAACTCCTTTATTGTTGTATTTGATGTATATTTAAAAGGCTATATGACGTTAAATGATTCATTTCCTTGATTAATTTAAAGAATTTGTTTAGGAGATGATTATAAATTTATCATGTCTACAAGATGGATAGGGGTATAGCTGTACTTTTCATAAGTTTATATAGAGACATATTGCTCATAGTGTTGGGCCCCAAAATTTTGTTTTCGGGATGTTATTAATTATGAATTAATTTGATTTATGCTTTATGGTCTAGTTTGATTTTATTGAAAAATATTCATGAAAAATTAGGATTTATATGAGATGAGTTTGGACTAAGTGTTTGAAAGAGTAGATTTTTATAAGGGCAAAATGGTCAAGGTATTTGAGTTAAGAAGTTTTAGGCTAAGTGTAGGAGGGCATAATAGTCCTTGCTCACTTATGTAGGTTAAAGGAATTAAAGAAGTAAGGAAAAGAAGAAAGAAAGAAAATAGAAAGAAGAAGGGAAGAACGAAGAAGAGAGTCGGCAGAGTGAGGGAGAAGAAGAGGTAGCTCAGTTCCGACGTTTTCAACAGATTTGAAGCATCCTTAAGGTAAGTTATACTCTTCTACTCTTGTTTAGGTTGAATCTAACCTTAGTTTTGCTTGGAATGAGTAGAAATCGTTGGAGTTAGGGTTTATGGGAAAGATTTGTAGATTTGCTTGGTTGTTGTATTTTTGATGTTTTTGGTGTTAGAATAAGTGTAGAATGGAAGTGTATGACTTGATTTATGGCTTAGATGTGTTGTAGTGGAAGAATGGAAGGTTTTAAGGTTGAAAATGGCGGAATCTGGGTTCGGGAGTCGTCTCTCCCGTCCGCACGTCGCGACGTGCGCAAGGCCGCACGCCGCGGCGTGCAGAAGGCCGCACGTTGCAACGTACTGAGCCGCACGCCGCTACGTGCGTGCAAAGGAAGGTCCGCACGCCGCGACGTGCCATGCCGCTTGTCGCGGCGAGCGAGCCTCGTCGCGGCGAGGCCAGTTTTTCCAGCAGAGTTGATTTTTAGTGTTTTGATGATATCTTTTGCTACAGAAGTCCTTTTGGGGTGATTGTTGAGGCGTTGTAAACTAGAGTCATAGATCTACAAGTTTTGTGAAGTGATGAAGTTATGAATCAGTTTCTAAGGATATAAAATTTTGGATGGAAGTTAAGAATGAAATTATTATTTCAGCATGAGTTTTTGAATAAGATTTTGGTTCTTATTTTAGGAGATCAAGAGAGGCAAGAGGATCAAGAGGCTCCAGAGGAAACTCATTCCTAGGCAAGAACAAGCGAGGAATTCAGGTGGGTTCATGTTTATAATAGAGTAAATAAGTACTCATTGTTTTGTTCAAATCAAGAAAGATTCAATGCATTTTAATTGCATCATCCACGATCGCATTACATACTTTTATGAATGATTATATTCTGCTACGTGATTTGCATTCATGAATTATAAAAAGAATTCCTAAAAGGGGGTTTTTCTCCTTTCACGAATACAAGTACATGAATTCAAGTTTTACGAATATATGACAAGCAAGATTTACAAGCAAGTTTACAAGCAAGTGCCAGTTTGGCAAATAAGTTTACAAGAACAAGAATCATGCATATTTATGTGGGTTTGCGGTGTCCCTCACGAATAGTCAAGTGCACATTGACTCACGAAAAGGCTTCTCCCGCCTGCCCGACTGTGGCACAGGGTTTCTCACAAGGATT
>JANITW010000001.1:5770858-5785964 GCA_027564335.1 Erythroxylum williamsii | reverse complement strand
GATTTTCAACTTAATTTCAATCAACTCATCCACTTTTGAATATTTCTTATTTTCACTCAAAAATCGGGATCCAACAAGAAAGCCAATGAATAACATGAGAAAGCCTGAGTTCTTGAGAGGGCCATATGCAGTACACTTTGATAGCATCCCATTTGCAGTTGGTCACCTCTCACATGAAAAATAAATGGTCTCTGGTTTCCTTCACTATTGAACAAAAAGGGAAAGATGTGTTAATGCTTAAAATTTTTAGGCGAAGTTTAAAGATATATTGATATTAGCTCTAAAAGTAAATCCTACTTAAGATATATTTTACTTAGAATAATATTATTTTGAGATTGGAAAGGTTCCAATGTAGCACTAATTATTAATCAAACCTTAATATATTTTTATTTTAGTGAAAATGATTATTGAATCAGAAAGTTCTTTAATGAACTTAGTATAATTCTTGTATTATTTGGACAGTAATATATCATAGAACATTAGAGTCACTGTACAGGTAAAAGAAGCTAAGGTCTTACAAAAAGTTCAAGTATGTATTTAGGCGGTTTCTCTTAATTATAATAACAATTAAGATAACAATTATAAGATTATAGCAAGTGTTTATTATAATCTTGTGGAATTCTCGCACTAAACCACTATCCTGATAATATCATGATCATTATATGGTGATATGGTATGAGATACTTAAACGATTGATTTAGTGCAAGTTGTAGATTATTGGTTTATGCCTTATAGCCAATCAAAGTTTTTAACGACATAATTATTTAAAGGTATTCTTTATCTTCTTAAAGACGCAATGATAAATTCTATAGGAGAAATGTACATTGGAGATAAAATTATGATCAGATCATAATTATGAGATTCATATTATATTTTTGTATTATCCTTAAATTAGTTTTAGTTATTGTTCTATTAAGATTGGAAACTAATAGAGCGTAAAAAGACTAACATATATTATATTTCTTCCTTATAAAGGAATTGATCTTATAAAATAAATTAAAGAGATACTTAAATAAGTACGTGAGTGCTTGTTAGAGAACAAGTTCACTAAACTAACCTCGTATGAGCAAATTTATTTAAAACATTACTTGTATGTCTACAAAAATTCTTATTATAACAATTGTATAAGTGATACTTTGACTTGAGATCTTTAAAGCATTTAATATAAGGATTACTATGTTTTAGTACTACTTGTGACCTATGTTAGTCAAGCGAATTTCAAACGATAGTTATTAGATGTAACATAAACTATATATAGGTAGTTGAGTGATCAGTATAAGATTCATTACCCTAAAGTGATTACAGAGAATGTAGACATGAATTTTGTGCTTTGTATCTAATCATGACATTGTATAAAGAAAGGATTGAATTATACACAAAAATCATGCATAAAAATGTTATGTCAATCTTGATCTATAGATATAAATTATTTAATTAGAGAACTAGAGATAAATTAAAGAGGTTTAATTTTTCTAGTTATAAATATGTTTAAAGTTATAATTTATATCTATTGGAAACAAATTTGAGAACCTAATAAGTCACACACAAAGATCAAGTTAAAGAGAGAAAAAAGTGATATAATCAAGTTGAACTTGATTGTAAAATTTGAAAAATTTTACAATTAAATATGAAATATTTGATAAATATGGTCTAATATGAGATATTAGATTTTATTTCAAACGATAGTTATTAGGTGTAGCATAAACTATATGGAGGTAGCTAAATGATCAATATAAGATTCATCACCCTAAAGTGATTACAGAGAATGTAAACATCAATTTTGTGATTTATATCTAATCATAACATTGTATAAAGAAAGGATTGAATTATACAAAAAAATTATGCATAAAAATGTTATGTTAATCTTGATCTATAGATATAAATTATTTAATTAGAGAATTAGAGATAAATTAAAGAGGTTTAAGTTTTCTAGTTATAAATATGTTTAGAGTTACAATTTATATCTATTGGCAACAAATTTGAGAACCTAATGAATCACACACAAAGATCAAGTTGGAGAGAGAAAAAGTATTATAATCAAGTTGAACTTGATTGTAAACTTAAAAAACTTTAGAATTAAATATGAGGTGTTTGATAAATATGGTCCAATATGAGGTATTAGATTTTATTTCAAACGATAGTTATTAGATGTAGCATAAACTATATGGAGGTAGTTGAGCGATCAATATAAGATTCATTACCCTAAAGTGATTACAAAGAATGTAGACATGAATTTTGTGCCTTTGATCTAATCCTAGCATTGTATAAAGAAATGATAGAATTATATAAAAAATCGTGCATAAAAATGTTATGTTAATCTTGATCCATAGATATAAATTATTTAATTAGAAAAGTAGAAATAAATTAAAGAAGTTTAATTTTTCTAGTTATAAATATGTTTAGAGTTATAATTTATATCTATTGACAACAAATTTGAGAACCTAATGAGTCGAACACAAAGATCAAGTTGAAAAGAGAAAAAAGTGTTATAATCAAGTTGAACTTAATTGTAAAGTTTGAAAAACTTTAGAATTAAATATGAGATATTTGATAAATATGGTCTAATATGAGATATTAGATTTTATTTGAACTTAATTAGTGTTTAATTAAAATTAGTAATAATTATAATTATAATTATATTTTAATTAAATTACTAAAAGATCCAAACCTACTATAAATAGGCTTACACTTTAAAGAAGTTAGCACTTCTTATCTATCCCTCTCTATACTAGTTGTGAAGTTCTTTCAACACATTTCATAGATACTTTTAGATGTCAAACACATATGTTACTAGGGTAGTTGAGTTGAATAAATTTCAAAAGCAGTTCTAAACAAACAATAAGAAAAGGATCAAGTTTTATAATAAGATACAAATTATGACGTAATGACCTAATTTTTTATTGAATTATTTATAATGGACCAATAAAGAGAAAAGCCTATGAAAGTATATGTTAAGCTTAAGAATGCCAAAGTTCATTTCACTCTTAAACTCTTCTCCTTATAGGTTACTATTTACTTCCAACTTTTGACACTCATACCTTCACCATATGAC
Organism: Erythroxylum williamsii; assembly: GCA_027564335.1. Lineage (NCBI taxonomy): Eukaryota > Viridiplantae > Streptophyta > Magnoliopsida > Malpighiales > Erythroxylaceae > Erythroxylum > Erythroxylum williamsii. The sequence goes on along the minus strand of JANITW010000001.1, from coordinate 5,782,912 downwards.
CGCAATTTATGGTGATCTAGGACTCTGTAGAAAGCTCTCGAGATGCTCTACCAAACCCCTAAACTTGTTTCAGAAAAACGATCTAGATTTGGAGAAATCATAACTAAAAATTTTGACCCATTTAGAAAAGTTACTGATCTCCTATTTTTAGTCATTTTAGGGAAAAATAACATCACCACCGTGTCTAATGCTCCTAAAATCATAGGAAAATAGGGGAACCCGACACCAATTGATCCATTTTACCTGTGAACAGAAGTAAGTTACCTTTGAATTTTAAACCTTCGATTCTCACAAACTAGGAGGAGTTTCAATATAAGACCAGTACTATTAGATTCTTGGAGGTAAGCTCATCATTTCTAGGTGGGTGGTGAAGATTACCATCTCTCCGATGATGGCGCATGTACCCCATGATTTGGTGACTGTGGTGATTCTTTTCACCATCTAGAAATGATTAAAAATAATTTTAAAACTTCCTAAATAATATGTGGATCAATTTTCATAAAAGCGACATATTGAAATTCTTAATAGTTTGTGAGATAAAAATTTGGAAAAGTTATGTTCTTATGGAATTGGATGAAATGGATTAAATTTAATCATTGCTAATTAAAATTAAGCCTATTTGGATGTATTGAGTATAAATGAGAGTATGCTGGTTAGAAATTGATATAACTAAATTATGAATTAGATTTATTATGAATTTTACTATGTAAATATGGATTCAATTAGGCATAGAAATATAGTTTGGAGGCCAAAGTTGAACTGTGGTTACTGTTAGATATAGAAGTGCATTTTTATTGTAGGAATGACCCTTATTTCAGAAAGGAGGTGTCCATTTTATAATGAAAACTTTGTTGATTTTGTAATAGGTCCTCGGAAAACATGACATCGTCATTTTTAAATGGAAAATAGAGCTCCTTAGAATAAACAACAAATTGAGTCATGGTCCTATTCTTGAGGGAATCTAAAATTGGTTTAGGTTTTACATCCTAATGATCCTTTATATTTGTCCTTCTATAGATCAATCAAAAGCAGAATGATCCACTATGAGATACAGTAGCTAGGTTTAATGCAAAGGAGCACAATCTACCTGTGAGTTAATATTTATGGTTATAAGCATGCATAGAATTCATTCTCATATTCATCATGGAAATCACCATCATTTTCGTATGCACACAAGATACTCATACATATGGATTGACACATGCACATATATTTTTATTGTGCGATGTTATGCTTATTTTGATATATGATGATGTGGAAGATTGTTGTGGTATGAGCTAATTGGTGGGCATCACTAGTATGTGCACACAGTGAATCAATTGGTTAGGTATGAATTTGGGTTATTACTTGATTCATTGGATCCATTAATTGAGCTGCAACATGGTTGGGGCGGTTCAGTCAAGGTTGCTCTTGGATGCAAACTGGTATATAGTACATGATATAATGATTTGATTGTGGAAGTTCAATCGAGGTTACTCTTAAACGACAATCATATTGTAGTGAGGTTATGGCGATTTAGTTGAGAGTGGCTATAGTCTATGGGCGAGGGCATGAAATAGGGTCCTTTGTCAGTCATCCACTATGATTTAAGAATTTTGATTATGATGATTATGTGACATAATATTGATATGGGAAATGCAAGAACATTTATAAAAAATTATATTGTGAATTTGCATTAGATATATATATGTCTAGGAGTGCATAACATAACTATAATATTAATTCACTCAGCGAAATCTGACTCATCTCAACCATTTTTAAGATCTTCTTTTCATATCTCTTATAACAAGGTACTTCGCCAGTCTTTTTATTCTCTTTCGATTCAATGTATGTTTGTTAGAAACCTTTGACTCTAGAACTGCGGTAGTCTTGTATGTGTTGAATTTCCCTTATACTAATTGCTTAGGGTCTAGTAAACCTTGAGTTTACTGCTCCTTTAGCACCAACCATGGTCTAAGGTTGGGATCATAACAAAGTTAGTATCAGAGCCTTATCTTTAAATTTGAGTTTCTAGGATGATTATAATTAAGTCAAATTTCTCTTTAAACTACTGCAGCATTAAGATCATGTTTGTTTCAAAATGTTGTCTTTACTTCCATCCTTTCGTAATTGTTACAACTTCTATGTATCTAAAGTCTTTCCTTATTCTTGGGTCATAAGGAGGAAAAAAACTTCAACACAAACTCGTAAGATCAAAGGGGTGGCCGATAGAGAATCAATTCTTGAAGAGGTCACGACCACCCAGGTAGGCAAGGTACAAGGGTAGGCCTAGAGCCACTATGTGATAACTAGATTTTTAAGCTCAGGGTGAGTCGGTAACGGATGGTGTAGATTTCGCTACTCTAGTAACTAATATTACAGGATCACAAAAAACTATAGTTGCTCTAAATCAAACTATCCCTTTAATACAAGAGATAGCTCAAAATAGAAGCTAAAGTATAACGGATGCAGAAGTTGTCTTGGACTACACCAGGATTGGTATGATTACTTTTGAGGGTACAAGTGATGCCAAAGACTTTCTTAATTGTATCGAGCCCCGGACTAAAATGGCATATATAGATTGACAAAGCATTCACATTGTTGAGTTATTAGTTCAGGCAGCTACATTGGACTAGTTTATCCTGGTTATTCTTCCAATTATAAGAACCTTATCTTGAGAGGAGTTTAAACAGAGATTCATGAGATGATTTTGTCCACCAATGCAGAGAGATGCTTATAGGTGACAATTTTTATAACTTAAGAGAAATGATAGGTCAGTTGAGGAGAATAATACCAATTTTTATCAACTGATGAGATACATAGAGGATATGACTAATCGGAGATGGATAGTAGTACTTTACATTACCGATTTGGTCCCATTCATATAGGACTTCGTTTATAGGGTTAGATTTTGGATGGTGCCATAGATGAGGCTAAAGACATGGAGAGGCAACACATCATGCATGGCAACATTTTTTATCCTTATCAGAATAGTGGTACTGGGGTCAGAAGCTATAATTTGTCATCATCGGTACTATATATAGGTGTAAATGGAAAGCAATATGGATACTCTCGTCATGACCTAAGTGAGCATAAGAACAATTGACATGGTTATAGGGATCTAGTAAGATTAGTTAAATTTGGACCAGAAGCGGTTAGTAGTCGTAGTGGGCAGAGCTCTAGATATAGTAGTTCTCACTCTGGAAGCACTGCTTGTTGAAGTTGTGGTAGAGTCCATCAAGGACCTTGTCATATTCCTTTGAGTGCTTGCTTTTGATGTGGTCAGATTGGCCATTTTGCTAGATAGTGCCCTAATTTTGGGTTTTAAAGATAGTTTTTTTAATGTTCCTCTGCTAGTGTGGTGCAACCAATATATTAGGTTCAGCCTCAACATCAAGTGCAGTATCAGAGTGAATCTCATATTGTAGGTCAGTAGGGTGGGAGGTAAGTTTAGGGGTAGATTCAAGCCTAGGGGTAAGTCTAGTATTGGAGTTTTTGGGTAGAAATTGACCTTTTAATAGTCAGAAGGAGGATAGGCTCAGGTGTTCACTGTCACCCCACAAGATGCTCAGGCCTCTAATGTAGTTGTAACATGTAATGTATCGGTTTGTTATGTTGATGCTAGAGTTTTATTTGATCCAAGTGCTACTTTATATCTTTTATGTTTGCATCGAGGATTGGTTGGCAAGCAACCAGATTAGTAACTCCTTTATCAATAGCCACCCCTCTAGGTGAATCCCTGAATACCGATATAATTTAACTTCTTGTCTGGTGTTAATCAAGGGTGGAGAATTAGTGGCTAAGTTAGTGTTGTTGGATGTGATTTTGGCACTTTGCCGATTATCGGGAGAAGTTAGTAACTTTTAGGATTTATAATGATGTTGAATTCTGGATTAGAGGTGATAAAAGGGAAGCTCCTCAAAACCTTATATTTTCCATTACTACTAAAAAGATGCTATGACGAGGTTGTAAAGGGTATTTGGCCTTACTGAGGGATACTTTAATGGAGAGAGGTTTAGTTGATGATGTCCTAATTATATATGAATTTCTTGACATGTTTTTTGAAGAGTTACCAAGTCTGCCATCAGAGAAGGAGATTGAATTTTGAATTGATGTAGTGTCGGGTACAACTCCTATCTCAATTCCACCTTATAGGATGGTTCTTGCAGAGTTAAAGGAGCTTGAGGAGCAATTATAAGAATTAATAGATAGGTGATTTATCAGACCTAGTATTTTTTCGTGGAGTGCATCAATATTTTTTGTAAAGAGAAGGACGATAACCTCCGACTATGTATTGATTACAAAGAATTGAATAAAGCAACGATAAAAAATAAGTATCCACTTCCAATAATCGATGATTTGTTTGACCAAATTTAAGGAGTCAGATGTTTCTCTAAGATTGTTTGAGATCTGGTTATCATTAATTGTCTGGCTCCCCCTAACCAATTTTCAGGATCTTCTTTTCAAACCTCTTATAACAAGTTCTTCGTCAGTCTTCTTCTTATCTAACAACTCTATGTATGCTTGTTGGTGACCATTGACTCTAGAGCTGCAGTAGTCTTAAATGTGTTGAAATTCCCTTGTATTAACTACTACAACGTTGCAACACATTGAGAATTGGATATTGTTAAGACTATTTAATCGTTAAAAGTATGAGTTTGATCATTTAGACTCTTATTTTTTATTATGGATATAAAGATTTGATAATGTTTTAGGCTTGCTAAGGATCCAATAAACCTTGAGTTTACTGCTCCTTTAGCGTTGGACACAGTCTAAGGTTGGAGCCATGATATATAATCTATGCTTTATTATGTTCTATATGTTAACCATGTTATAAAATTTAATTAATCTTCATTTTAAAAAATTTGTACGTAAAAATTTTGTTCTTATTCTGCTTTATACAAGATCAAATCTCGTCCCTATTTTTTTTTTCTCACTTTTCCTTATTTACTTTATTTAATTAATTTGGTTTGTTGAAAATGCCCGATAATTTGTAATTGTACATGCACGTTCAACTCGTAAAATGTCCCATCTAATAGGAAATTTGAATCAATGTTTTTTTGTGTCTAATCCGTGAAGGTACTCAGCAGAAGCAAAATGGAGTGGTAGTTTTATTATGGCTGGTGGCGTTGATGCCTTCAATCAGAATGCAAAAGTCTTTTATTTCCTCTTAGAGAAGAGAACAACTTATACTCTTTTTCCGTAACTCAACATGGATGACATTGTACTCGTCTTTGCCAACATTCGCTCGATCTTACTCAAAACCCTATCTGCAAGTTCTCTGAATGAACTTGCCTTGAGAATGTTTTCATTTGTTCTCATTAACACTCACCTTAAATAACCCCGAACTAGTCCCCGCTGAGTTGTTGACATGTTTGTGGCTCAGGGCATGAAGATTCATACTCCAAAGCCCAGGAAACAAGTTACTGGACAGTTCACAAATGGCCCGGAAACAACAAAGAAAGAAAGAAATTAGCAGGCGACAAACAGATTCAAAAATTGATCCTCTGGGTAACCCTATTGCTAAAAGTGTAACACACCTGAAAATGTTTGTACGATTGGTTGTCAGTGAAAGCTAGAAAAGATAGCAGGCCACTGCTTCCACGTTCTTTGTTTACACATTTGCATCAACTTTTTCTATATCACATGCCTATTTTACTCATTAAGTGGCGAATTCAAAAGAAGAAGAAGTGCCCCTGTGTCTATTTTCTCGAGGACCTCAAACGAAGCAGGTCCAAAAGAATTCAACTCTGCAAGTTGAAACAGCTCCAATAAATTGTTACCACCGACAATTCCGTCGATTGTGCACCTCCATACATAAGACTACTCCCAGTTATTTGGCAACTCATGAATTAATAGACCAGCATTAATGATCATTTTCATTAAATAAGAATAGTTTAGTTTTTATTATTTGTAACAGTAATGACTACTAATAAAATTATTTATAAAACTTTTTCATAAATTAATACTCTTTAATTAATACGTATTAGGTTACCAAGGAATCCCCAGGAAGAAATTTGATAACATACATAAATAAAAAAAATTAAATATTGATTCAAAATTTTAAAATACTAAAATAATAATTATATTTTTATATATAATATATTTATATGAGATTAAATCTTCTTATATTTATAACTAATAAAAAATATTTGAATGGTTTCATATAAGTTATTATTTTTCTTATTCAAATATATAACTTGTGAAATTTCGCCAACCTATCTTTAATAAAGAATGTTATATGAATTATAAATATAAACCCTATTTTTATATATAACTTATATTATTTTTTTTATATATAAAACAATTCTACTGACAAATGTTCAACAATCTATAATTATGAAGAAACTTTAAACCAAAAGAACAATTTAACCCCTAACGTGTACAATGAAATTTAAGATGGACTCTTAACGTTTTAATGCGTTCAAATTAAATCATAATGTTTGGAAAATGTTTAAAATGAATCTTTAACATTTAAAAAATGTTATAAATGACTCAGATTGGACCAAATTACTCAAAGTTAGACCTCCTTCAATTAAATGGTGATGTGATTTTTTTTAACGTGATTTTTTTAATTATGTTAAAATGGGACTCACATGAAGATAAATGGAATTGAGTCTCGCTTCCATATAAAAGTCATTTTCTTCGTTCCAACCATATTCCTTGAGCACATCACCTTGTCCTTGAGTTCAAAATTTGCTCGTTATCCAGGTGGATATTATTTCGGTTGTGGAAAGGGATTCTCATAGATTAAGCTTAGTTGGGTATAACTATGCCTTTTAAGAACAAACTTGCTTGAGGTTCAAGGATTTGAGCACCAAACTATGCCTTTTAAGAACAAACATGACTTCTCATAGATGACGAAAACACATATATATACTTTCGATCCTGTATGCTTACGTTTGCCATTTGCTTTTCTTTTTTCTGTTTTTTTTTAATGTTTTCACTTAAATCCTTTTCGTTGAACAGTGAATTCAATTCTTGTTCACTCGATTTGATCCATGACATCTTCAAACACGTTTAGTCCAAAACCACAGTTGGTTTGTACTCGTTCACTTCTCTGTCTCTTCTGATTTTCCAAGCCTTGATCTTTCATTTTTTTATTTCCATATTCCTTGTTAAGCTGGATCTGTTTCTTTTACAAAGTCGAAGATGGAAAAGCTAGTGGTGGAATTCCGACCACTGAAAGTGAAGGACCTCCAAGTTGTTGATACTAACGAACCTGAGATACTCTACCAATTAGTTGATTCATGAATTTCAAATAATACCAAACTAGGATTAACTTTCCATTCTTATATATAATCTAGAGGTTGTTTTTAGACGAGCAACCTCCATCATCGCATCGAAATAAACTTGTAATAATATGCAAATTACAAATTAAGTAATGTCTACTTATGTAAAGGGGAAGGTTAATAATTCACCATAAAGGAATCAAAATCTTTTACATGTAATGATAACAAGGAAGTCCAAACTCCACAAACACGTAACATGTTCTGATATGAGAGACGTTATCCCTTACCACCACCATCTTGCAAATAGTGCGTTACAGGGAAGAGTCCTTTACCAAGTGAATGAAAGTTGCCATTCACTTGATCTACCTAACCAAAGCCTGTCACTAAATGGTAAACCACCAAATTGAACTCAAGATTAGTTTAGTTGTCTAAATCTCTAAAAGTGGTCTTTGCTTATAAAAGAAACACATAAGTAGTTAATCTGAGATTAGAGCGACATAATATGATGGAATGATATTTATAAATTAAAGGTATAGATGCACCAAATCAAGAACTTGATAACTGTTAAGATATTTTATGTTTATTTTTTACTAATCTGTTGGGATATGTTGGCTTGTTTTTAGCAGTCTTTGTAAAATAGGAAACTATAATATGGAGCCCATGATTGTCAACATATAGCTCAGAGTTTGTCTCTACCATTTCTTGTTTTTTTAACTATATATATTTGGTATATAGATACAATGAAAATATCATAATAAAACGAAAGACTTATTTTGTCTTTTTTTTTAACTTGGTATCAGAGCGATGGGCAAATCTGATGTTGAAACTTTTGGAGCTAAGTCTGCTCCAATTATCATTCAATATGAAAGTTCATCTTTCAATGCTGGATTATTCTAAATGATACAAACTATGATATGTGGTCTCAAATTATAGAGATGCACATTGCTGAAAAAGAAAAAGTCTCATTTATTCGTGGGAGTACAAAACCACTTACAGAAAAGGATGAGAGCTATGAGAAGTGGTACACTGACAATCAAAAAATTGAGAGGTGGCTTTTGATGTCTATGTCTCCAGAGATTATGAAGCAATATATTTACCTACCCACTGCTCGAGATATTTGGAAAGCACTGTCAAAAGCTTTTTATGATGGAACTAATGAACTACAACTCTTTACTTTAAATCAGAAGTCATTTTCTGCAACACAAAATGGTAAATCTCTCTATACTTATTATGGAGAATTAATTGAAATTTTCAGTGAGCTAAATCATTGTGATAAGGTGATAATGGAAAATAAGAATGATGTGGTCTCTTATCATAAGACCGTTTAGTGACAAAGAGTGCACATCTTTCTTGCTAGTTTAGATGAGGAATTTGAACAAATTTGTGGTAAAATATTAAGAAAGGATCCTATTCCAGAATTAGAAGAGTGTTACTCATTGGTTCGTCGTGAGTCAGTCCGCCACGCAATAATGAATAGAGAACTTGAAAAATCTAAAGCATCTACCATGGTGAGCAGAAATAAATCGAATCAGAACCGATCATCTCAAAAACCATCAAGCTCGAACCAAATTTAAGGCTTCCACAAGTAATAACAAATCCAATTTTAAGTGCTACCACTGTGATCAACCAGGACACACAAAGGATCGCTGCTTTGAAATTGTGGGATGCCCAGAATGGTGGGATCAAAAACTTAAAATGATTTGAGAAAGAAAACGGCAAGCAATAACTCTACTGTTGCAACTGTAGAAGCAAATACTGAGGAAGGTATTGCTAAAAAATCCACAGCGTTGATAGCAACAAAAGGTAATGGTGGTAAGGCTTTAAATTCATCTACATTTGTTTCTAATAGTACATAGATAATTGATTATGGAGCTACGGATAGCATGATATTTGACTCTAGAAAAGTTTCATCCCTTAAAACTTCCTCACAAAAATTTATTTTCACTACTAATGGTTCATCGACACCTATCATTGGAGAAGGATCCTTGTCTCTCACTAATACATTGAACATAGATTTTGTATTAGTTGTCCTATCTTTGGATTATAATATCTTTCCTGTTTCTCAAATTACTGATGCTCTATTTTGTGTTGTAATTTTTTGGCCCAAACGTTGTGTGTTTAAGGACATCCTAACGAGGCGGACGATTGGTTATGGTACTATACAAGGAAAGTTGTATTACTTGGAATTGGAGTCACAAAGTTCAAATCAGTTACGTTAAGCTTTTTCAGTGGACAGTTTTGAGAACAAAACAAAAAAAACTGATATTTGGTTATGACATCGAAGGCTTGGACATGTTTCTTTTGGTTATCTTAAGAAATTATTTCCCAAGTTATTTACAAACTTTGATGGTTCTAGTTTCCAGTGTGACATTTGTGAGCTTGCAAAAAGTAATCGTGTGTCTTTTTCGCCAAATATGAATAAAAGTTTGATTCCTTTTATGGTAATACACTATGATGTTTGGGGTCCATTGAAGGTGAATACATTAGGTGGATCACATTGGTTTGTTACTTTTATAGATGATTGTACTAGAGTGGCTTGGGTTTGCTTGATGAAATTCAAAAGTGAAGTGAATTTGTTGTTTCAAAAGTTTCATAAAATAATTTGCGCCCAATATAATGCAACAATAAAAGTTTTACACAGTGACAACGGGGAGAGTATTCTAGCTATGAGCTTCAGCAATATTTGGAAGCACAAGGAATTATTCATCAAACGACTTGTCCTAATACACCCCAACAAAATAGAGTAGTCGAGAGGAAAAATCATCATCTGTTAGAAGTTGTTCATGCTTTAATAATAGAAGCTCATTTGCCTTTATCTTATTGTGGAGAAGCACTCATTTATGCAACACATTTGATCAATCGGGTACCTTCTAACACCATTAATTTTATAACACCATATCAAGCTCTTGCTGAAACGGTTATTGCACCAAAAGTCCCAAAATTGACTCCGCATGTTTTTGGATGTGTGGCATATGTACATCTTCATAAAAACCAACGTAACAAAATGGCTCCTCGTGCATTGTGTTATGTTTTTCTAGGGAATGCTCGTAGCACCCAACTCTTTCGAGCTATGGATCCGATATCCTGAGTGATGTCCGAGTGCGGATCCCAAAAGGATGGCATGCTATAAAGGTCAAACTCTCAAAAACTTAGTAATTTTTTTTCATACACGTACGTGAAAATCAGTAATCAAATTCATACCCATTTTACGTATAAACATTTTCAAAAACAAAGTTACAACCAGTACACAACTCATCAGAATTTCACTAGTCACTTAGGCTCAAATTTACATACAAAATATTTTAGTAATATGTCTTTACATCACAAGATCATTTATATACACATTGTACGGTATTTATGAGCATATAATTTGATACAAAATTTGCGAAAAATACAATTCAGTACGAAAATAAAGAAATACAATGTAGAGACGAACTGATCCTGACCTCTATCCCTTACTTGAATGTAGTAGGTATACTCCCGTTTGTCTAATGGGATATTCTTCTGAGCCTGAAAAATATTTACAAATTTTGGGTGAGTTTTGCAAACTCAATGAGTGACATCCTCGATGGCTCACCCAGTCACATACCACATAATTCACATCATTTATCTAATAATCACATTGGATCACATACACTTAATCAATCATTTCACATTTTACATTCAACACATTATAATCATTCATATCATGCATATACAGTACACATGAGACCCACTTTTCATTTGTTCTTTGTATGATTAAATGTCTAAACTGTCCCGTATCCATTGTGGATACTGGGCTCATTGATAATTGTCCCGTATCCGTTAGGGATACCAGACTCATTTTACATAGTGAGCCTTTGGCTCTTATATACTTTCTGAGCTCTAGACTCTTTTTCACATTCTGAGCTTTAAGCTATTTTCGGTGGCTCCTCCGGTTACAACTACCTTTATCTTTCATACATTCATATAGTGAAATGCATCAATCACATATGATCACTTATTCACTTTCACATATCATCGGACATTAATCCGACATTCAATATTAAAGTTGAGAATCAGTCTTTTTCATTCACATGCATATTCACATTTTTCTTCAGAACTAGGTCAGGCATTTAACAATCAAGTCATATATCACGTATTTTATAAATTTACATACAAGGAGCACTTCAATATCTCAATCATACGTCACAATCATCGGACCTTTTCTTTGGAAATCAACACAATTAATCACATTCATATGATCATTCAGTAGTCAATCAATACAAAAATTTAAAATAGAACAAACAGTGAAATGAGACCATCTAGTCAACTTACAGTATACTCCAAATTAGCATTTGCTTCCAAATTCTGGAAACGTTTGAATGCAGACGTTTATCCTGCACATCTAATTTATACAATACACACGTTGCACACACATTAATGATCACACAATTATAAGCATTCACTTATGCACACGTGTGTATATAGACTATATACAATGCATGCTCAATGACAATCCCGGGTACTTTATCAACTTCATATCTTATGATCATTTTCATTTCATAAATCAATCACTCATCATTTCTTTTCTAGCATTACTTGCTCTTATTATCAAATTCTCATTTACTTAAACTATATACACCTTACTCCTCTTCTTTGAATCACAACCTTAATCGTGTGATATCTTTATTCCCAAACAAACTCATACCTTTGGTACTTTGATGTCAATTATTCATTCGCTAATTTACCAAAATATTCACATATGTGAACATTGAATAGGAGAAACAGAGTATATATATATCACCATTAACTTTCCATTTTAATCCCACTGAAAGCACGACATCATCTCACTCTATGATTTCCTTAACTTTCAACCTATGTT
>JANITW010000001.1:5655399-5673135 GCA_027564335.1 Erythroxylum williamsii | reverse complement strand
CGCCGAAGCCCACTAGCACATTGGCCTGATCCAATGCTCCCACAACAAGTCCATTAGTCGTGGTCCATTCATCCGAGTATGGGCTAAGTCTTTAGTCCATCAAGTTTTTAGCTTGGGTCGAGTCAATCTCCACAAGGTCCGATGCTCTACCAAAATTCGCACCAAGTTTGATCTCACTCGCCCGTATTTGTCTTAGTATTTTCGCATGCCTCCCTCATGTGTGAATCCAGCTAGCATCTTGCCTAAGACTCCTCATCAAGGTAGCTGAGAAGTGCTCCAAAACTTAGGGGTCTAACATCTAGTAACTATGTTGTGAAGGAGTGGCACCCCAATATACTTTCCCAAATCTTTCTCAAGCTTGAATCCAAAGTTGCTACTAAGTAGACGGGCCTCATTAGGTGGGACACTATGTGACACAAATTACACGGTTTTATCTCTGTTAACCAGTTGGCTAGAGTTGGAACAAAATTTATCGAGCACTTGCTTAATCACCTCAACTTGGTCTCTAGAACTTTTGGGAAAGAAGATAAGGTCGTCTGCAAAAATTGGTGCGGTATTGCTAGATCATGACGACTTATTTTAAAAGGAACCCAATTTTTCCCTCAGACTTTTCGTTCTATAGTCAATGAAAGGCATTTCATGCACAGAACAAATAAGTACGAAGAAATTGGTTCACCCTGTCTAATTGTTCCCTGTTCTCATAGATACCTAGAAGAGCTCTAAATTTAGTGCTGGCGTACTGCACTTAGACGTGGCGGAAGTAAAAGTAAAATATCAACTTAATTACTCTTTTTTATATTTCTCTTTATTTTCTAGACTTCGTTTGGACGTTTGTTGCTATTTTATTGGTTTGGGCTTTGAGATTGTTTCTTATGTCTTTTTGCTGTCTCATTCCATAGGCCTAAGAGACAAATATAAAAAACACGATCTTGTGACAAAAGGATTGATCACGGACTATTGACAAGCTGGGCCTAAGCTGGAAGCCTCGCTCCAACACTTATGGTGCAAAACGAACCTCTATGCCTTCTTACCAAATAAGCTGAAGATGAGAAGAAAGAATTAGAATGGCAAATATTTAGCGAATAAAGCAAATTCATGAATCCAATTCCTTTGTGCCAAACCAATTTCCAGAATTACAATTTGTAGTAATTACGACCATCTTTTTCACAATTGTGCTTGCATTATTCATAATTACCGCAATAACCTTTCATAATCGTGCACCTCTAGGATTTAACTGAGAAGGGCACAAAAGACGTGACTTACGATTTTCAATTTTTTGAAATAAACTGTAGATGAGTGATAGATCCCACGGGGCTACGGTTATCGGCTTGCAGCACGTGATTGCCCCCACAAAAAATAGGCCACCTACCATACAAGCCAGCAATCGACCTGTTTGCCCTTTACACTCCGACGACTTCCAGTTCATGTCCTGTTCTAAACCTACAAAACTTCCGCATATTGCTCGACTTAATATGAACAGAAAGCGAGAAAGCAGTAAGTGGAAGTCTTGCTAGGCTGTGTTTATACCCCACCAAGTGCTTTTTACCATGTGTACATGCCGTGAATAGTCAATTTTAGAGCTTGGAGACGCTCCCATGAATATATAGTGGCATTAGGTAAGTAGAGCTTTCAGGCTTCAGCTGTCTGTAAGAGACTAGAATCTTTCTTATTTGTTGTCACCAATATTTTATTGCTCATGGACCAGCATTTTTAAGCTCTTAAACTTCCATCACTGTCGTTGGCATTCCAAAAAGTCTAAAGTGAAAAGCTAAAATCTTGGCTAGCAGGTCATTGACAAGTTAAACTTATTACTTCGCAGTATGAATATTTATTTATATTATGTAATCGAGTTCTGTTATTTGTTTGCCATGTTTCAGGACACGATTCAAATCCAAGGTTGTTAATATTTCTCGTCATGGGATTGGTTGGAACCCAAGGAGTTGGATGCCACACAAAAAAATGTTTAATCAGAAAAGGCGTGGCATTTAGGTTTGTACAGGAAGAGCACTCACCAGCGACAAGCCGTTTTGTCAGCTACTGTAAACAGAGCACTGTGAGCTCCAGTTCCATCATGTAAAGGGTGATTTTGTGAAGTATTATTCAAGATCCTGTTTTTGTTGAATTTTCCTGCTGAACTTTTGCTGTGGAATTGGCCTGTCTAGTCATTTATATCAATGAAGTTGATTGACAGGAAGGGTCTACTCATATCTTAGAAAACTGGTGACAGGTCACAGGTCTGTTATAATTACGGTGTTACATTAAATCTTACATACCTATGTAGTTATGTGGACATGTAAAATATATAAATAAAATTTAATAAATTAAGGTTAGAAGATTTTATGTACAGGTACAGCAGCACCTGCCCTCTAACTTATATTTTAGTTCCATTCCTAGACTCTTATCTATTTTACTATTAAATTATGAATTTCAGAGAAAAGCAAATTTTTGTTTTTGTTCTTGTTTTTTATTTGGTTGTTGTTGAATTGATTGATCTGTGTACACTCAGCTCTCTTTCTTCTTTGAAAAACAAAGCAACAAGAGTAAAATATATATTAAAGTTACAAAATTAAGGTATTTAATCAAAGTGGTTTCGTCATTATAGCATGCATGACTTAAAATATGTGACTTTAGGTAGAATCTACGAGTTCTATAGCTACTACTTCATATGGACAGATCCATAATTAAACGCATTATCGCAATCATGTTAATTAGTTAAATTGATTTAGCTAAGCTAATCTAGAAAGCATGACATTAGAAAAACCAAATGTGCAGCAACAAAAGTCAGCTTACAGCATCATAAATCTGAAGGATATTTCCAGTACTAAAAGTCTAAAACCATGATTATTTGCACTGAAACCTATTAATTGCAATACAAGAACTTAGCCTTGGATCTTCTTATCCGAAACCATCGCCTCAATGATATTACACGAGAGATTAAAACTTGCCATTGGGTCTCAATCTACGACACCGACCGACCTAAACTCGAAAAGGAGTTAAATGGGGTCCTAATAATAAGCATATTATGTAAAGAACAGGGCAGTATATATAGGTGCTTATGCCAGAATCCTAAGGTGATAAAACAGCAGTAGGTTTAGTATTATTTCACCGTCAAATGATCTTCTTCACTTTGTCTATGCCAAAGTAGACAAAAAAAACCAAAGAAACAAAAGATGGTAAAAAAGAGAAAATCCCTCTACTTACTGTTCGATCCGATGTTAAGTTATTTCGTTATAATTCGAAAGTCATGAATTCAAGTCACAAAAATTAATTTTTTATAAAATATAAAAAAAGATTGCGCTTAATTAATGATCCAAAGTCACAAAATTAAGTAACGGAAATTAACAATCTTTTTGTAAAATATAAAAAGAAAGTTAAGTATAATTTATGATCCTCTCTCTAACTCGGAAGAACCTTATATGCTAAAGCAGGCCTTTCTCTACTTTTGATGGGAAAATAATACAATCTAAGGTGAATCATACTGAAAATGACTAAATGAGTTCCCAACTTTTGCTCATATAGTTCCGTCACTAGTTAATAATTGAAGCTAAGAGACAAAATTAGGGTGGCCTTTGTCCAAAATGGACAAGAAAAACTTTCACAACCTACCGAACCATATCCCCATTTCTCGTCCTGAGGATAGGCTGCACTCCTTAACATAGGACACACATTAAATACGATCACACCTTTATAAAATCAGTTTATTTTTAATTAATTAAATCACGCTGATTCAGCCACGTGGCATCGTGTGTGTAGCAGCATCCATAAATTGTGTTGGTTTTAGATAAAGAAAATGATTTGTCTCTTTCATAATATTAACGAGAATATATCATAATACAATAAAAATGTCCTCAAGAGACCTGTCCATTGTGTCATTGTCTAAACTTGCTCTTCCTCCCTCCTTCCCATGCGGGATAATCAAAGCGCAATATAGTACGAGTAGTTGGGGCCCGGGACATTAATAAAACGTCGTATGATTTGTTACATATTATGAAATTTCACGTCTATTTTTTTAATTATTTTTAGTTTTTATTTTCTTTTTTAATAAAAACAAAATCAATACACTACATAAATTCAATAATAAATATTTTTATTTTAATAAATTTAAATTGCATTGATTATTAGTCATTTGGAAATAATATCTCTACTAGTTAAGGGTAAGATTACATATTACTGGACCTCTCCAAATTTAATGTCTCAGCGAAATTTGTACTGAGTATTGTTGTTATTATAGTAAGAATTATTAAAGTAAAATTATTTTATTTTAAAATTTTGAATTTTAAAAATTATAATATTAAATTAAAGTACTAATGATTTTTATTAATAATTAATGTTAAAAAATTAAATATATAATATTGAATTAAATTATTCATAATTTTGTTAATAATTAATATTAAATAACTAAATAATATATATTAAATTTGTAGTAAATCATATTATAAAATGGAAGCAGAAAATAATAACTATTTTATGAAAACAGACAAAATCAAAATATTAAATATTAAATATTTATTAAATTTAAATATAAAAATAAAAGTAAAAAATAAAATTATGAATAAAAACAAAAAACTTTTAATTTCCCTGAATATTTATGTCGAATATAAAATTTTCTCTGGCAAAGCTAAAGACCTATCGGCATCATTCGTTTTGCGCAAATTCAACGAAGCAATAAATGCCACTGTTCTTGTTGCCTGCATCACGATCACGTAAACATAGAGAAGCAGCTTATGCGGTAACGTATTGACTTTAAAAAAATCTTAATCTCCATACTGTCGCTGTACGTGTGTGTATATGTTGGACGCATAGGAGTCAAAATCTTAATTATTATGAATGTGTTTTTCCAAGTAGCAGTTTAGGGGCACTGCCAACTAGCTAATTAATTGATGGGTAGGGGTAGGTTTGTTACCATTATTTCTTTTCCATTATTAATCTATTTATTTTCTTTTACATCAATGCGACCACAGACGATAGAATTCTCGATGCGACCCAAAAACATAATAAGCCATGGGTACGTAAGGTTCTATAAATGTCTCCTAATGGCCTCCCAATGCCAGCTATTGGAGCATGACATGTAGCCAATTACTTGGCATTCTGGCTCGACAGTCTTATATATATATATATATATATCTTCATGATCCTGATTGGCTTATCAATAATGAAATTAAAAAAAATTGAAAGGGTTATTAACATTATGATGGTTGAAAGGTCCTCTAATCTCTGTCTGTGTTGTTGTGTTTATGAAAGACCAATTCCAGGAAACAAACATCACAGAAAAGCAAAGTTAACATATGCTTAGTAGAAAAGAAGAATGTGTACAGTTTGCTATATTGCACCACACAATTGACAATTTATAAAGATGGTATGCCAGTTATTAGCACATGGGGAAGATTATGGGCAAGCGAAGAAAAAGTTAGGAAGAGACAAAGATTGTAATAATGAATGTGAAAAGGCAAATTAATTATGCCGTAGTTAACTGGAGAAACGCAGATAATCAGTGCTTGTTTGTGAGAAACTACGTGCAACTTTTTGGGTAAAAAGCAATGTAGGGGTTGCCTTCAATATCAGTTCCTAAGCAATTTCCTTTTCTTTCTTGAGTTTCTTATGTTAAATCAATGCCCGTGGTCCACACTAAAGGTAACAAAAAAACTAAGACGAACCTTCATCATTTCATTATAAGAGGAAGATGGATCACTTTCCTCCTTATCTTTCTCTAAATCGCAATCCGTTCACGCTTCCGTAATTTCAGACTTTTGATGTCGCCCAGGGTTATCAAGCCACATTTGAACTTCACTTAGGAAATTCTGTCATGTACTCCAACTTACATTTTTAAATATAAAATAGAGATTTATAAATTTAAGTATACAATTTTTTTAAAACGAAGAAACAAGTCTTTTAATGCGCATTGAATAAATATGCAATAATTTATAAATTTAAATAATGTCAATTCAGGCACTTAAGTATACATATTGTGAGTGATCTGATAAGTTGAAAACTGTAAACAACACAAGGTCGTCTCCTGGCTGGAAGGTGTTAGGAAGTCTTGTGAGATGAGACGGGGTGTGTTTGAGTCTCATGTGAAGGTTAATGATTGAAGGATTTGGACAAATTTCTTGGGTGTAAAAGCTACCTGACATCTGTAAGTAGAAGACAATCAATTATATTGACAAAAATCGCATTGCATTGAAACAAGGGAATTAATGATGCCGACACATTTGAATCAATTCTGCTATTTTGTTCAACTTCAACCTTCACGGTTTAAGCATTGCTTTGATGAAATGTATTAAGAAAAGGAAGAATTTGATTAGCTAGCTAGCTAGTTGTGAGCGTTATATTTCAGAAGTGAACTGCGGAACCAAATATTTCAACTACAAAGAACAAAGTATATCGATTGAACTAATCATTATTAAAACCGCATTTTTTGATACATTTCTATCATGTGGGCCTCTTTTTGTTTTCTAATGTTATTGACCAATTATCTAATTATTTAGTAAATCCTTGTTTCATAGTATTGTTCTTACCTTCATTATCATAAAATAGGTAAAAACTGTTAATTTAAATTTTAAATTTCAATTATTATTTAGAAATAATATCTTTATTAGTTAAGAATAAAGCTGTGTACTATTAGACATTATTGGTACAAAGTATTGTTTTGTTATTTTAGTTTATAATTTGAAATTAATTGCTATTTATAATCCAATATCAACATTTTGAGTACAAACCATGAACGTAAAACATATTTATGAGAAATTGTATTTTAAAATTTAAATCAAATTAAAATTTTACCAGCAAGTCACCAAACACTTTAAAAATAAAATAAAAAAAATAAAAATAAAAAAAGAGTTCGGCTCACCTAATATTTATATCCATAGAAACTTGGCTTGGCCATGGGTATCTAATATATAGAATCCTCCTACTTCAACAAAAAGCTACGCCTACTCTGCCTCGTTTGTTCTAGCACATTTCGGCCATCCTCCGGCGAGAATCCGACCAATATTCCGACGGCATACGAAGTCGTTTCGACTTCGATTTATGTTGCATCCTTGATGAGAAGATAATGACAAACTGTTCCCGGCGGGGATCATGTCGGTTTCGTGTTCGGAATGCTTCTCGGACCTTCTCTGCTGCGAGGACTCTTCCGAAATATTATCCAGCCAGTCGGCGCTGGAATGCTCATCGGACCTCGAATCAATCGCCTGCTTCATAGAAGATGAGAGAAACTTCGTTCCCGGGTTCGATTATTCGCCGTCTATCGACGCGTCGGCTCGAGAACAGTCCGTTGCATGGATTCTCAAGGTATGAAAAGGGTACTAAAGTTCACTTATTTACAATATTGCCACCACACACCAATCCATCTTGAAATGTCCGGGAGAAAGATCTGAGAAAGTTATTCGCCGTTGAATCAGTGGCGGCGGAGGACCTTAGATTTCGTACAATCTTTGTGTTTGTTGACGTGTCAGAATCAAAATCTTGTCCCATCTCGTCCTCATGGGACTTTTTCTATGCAGGTGCAGGCATACTATAGATTCCAGCCACTGACGGCGTATCTCTCCGTCAACTACTTAGATCGATTCCTTTGTTCTCGCAGTCGCCGTTTGCCAGTAAGCCTCCCATATGTTAGTAAATAATTTTGACCGGAGCATAGTTAACGTTTGACTTTTCAAAATTTGAAGGCGACGTTAGTGCCTAACTAAAGACACTTGGTATTTTAGTGCTCTATGAGGTACTGAATTCGGATTCCTTGTGATGACTGTGTTTTTCAAGGTAATAGTTACGCATGTCGGAAACATGACGCCGACCAGAACAGTTATTATGGATTTCTTTTTCCTACTTGTTAGGTTCGAGATTAACTTCACTTTAAGTTTTTTTTTTTAATGGTATTCAATATATCTTCCTTTAGCATTGAATAATGATATACGTATATCTCTGATGATACATTATAAGATGGGTATAATAATGGGCTTAAATGTATACGTACATTGTACGAATATACGTACAATGTACGTAGTATAGATTAGTAGTAAATAATGTTGCTTGGTGTTTATATTTTCAGCAGGAAAAAGGGTGGCCAATGCAACTACTCTCTATTGCTTGCTTGTCTTTAGCTGCTAAAATGGAGGAACCCCTTGTTCCTTCTCTGTTGGATCTCCAGGTACTTATGATTGGTTTAGTAGCTTTCTGCTTACTTTAGTAGTATGAAATATCAAGAGTTGACTAGAGAGATAAATATGATACTAATTGTTTCTTTAACCTAGGTTGAGGGGGCCAAGTACATATTTGAACCGAGAACAATACTCCGGATGGAGCTTCTTGTTCTCAGTATTTTGGATTGGAGGCTACGAACTGTGACACCATTTAGTTTCATTGGTTTCTTTGCATGCAAACTCGATCCAACGGGAGCTTACATTCGATTTCTGATTTCACGGGCCACAGAAATCATCTTAGCAAATATCCAAGGTACGTATAAATTTTATATGACACTAGGAGAAACATGCATTAACTTTTATTTGACAGCAGAGATATAGTTTAGTGCACACATGTTATCGTGTACAGAAATGTGATATTTTGATTGATATTGACAGAGGCTAGCTTTCTTGAGTATTGGCCATCAAGCATAGCTGTGGCGGCTATTCTTTGTGCGGCCAATGAAATTCCAAACTTGTCTCTTGCTAATCCCGAACACGCTGAATCATGGTGTGAAGGGTTAAGCAAAGTAAGGATATATACAGCTATATATACGTATATTAATGATTATGGTTGCATGTAAAGACAAAGTATCCAAAACATATCCAATGTTTTGCAGGAAAAAATCATCAGCTGCTACCGATTAATGCAAGATCTTGTGCTTGACAGTAGCCGGAGATCGAAACTCCCAAAAGTCATACCACAGCTTCGGGTAACAATTCGAGCTACAGTGCGGTCCAGTGACTCATCATCCTCATCTTCGTCATCGTCTTTTAAGAGGAGAAAATTAAATAAATGTTCGTGGGTAGATGATAGCAAAGGAAGCTCCGAGTGAGGAAAGAGATAGCAGTATAAAAAGTCTGCTTGAAGAAACAAAAAACAAAGACAAGAAAGAAATAATGGCCCTAAGTTATCTAGAAACCTCCAATATTTTCTAGGAGGGTTTGCAGAACACATTGACATGAGTGGGTATAGATGATTTAGTGTATATATATAAATATAAATGTGAGAGTTTGGTGAGTTTGGGGTATTTATTAAATTTTTTAGTGGGCTTGGTGTGCCATTGATGACCTTTAATGGCATTGCAGATTCCCAAGGGAAAGGGGAATTAATTGTCCTAGTCACATTAATTTATCTTACGATTGAGAAAGTTGGGGAAAGAAAGAGAAAGGGGGGGTTTTGTGTGTTTTAATAGTGGAGTGATGGATTGCTAAAAAGTGGAGGGCGGTGGAAAACTCAATGCAAGCATCGATTATTGAATGAAAGGAAAGCCGGAAGTGGGGCCTTTTTGAACAGAGTTAGGCGAAAAGGAAGGGAAAAAAATCAACCGGGTTGATGAAAATAAGGAAGAAAGGTTGAAGTTTGAGATACACAAGGAATGGGATGTAAGATAGTAGAGCAGAGACTCCTCCATCCGGATTCTGGTCAAGCCATATATACTTTCACTAGCATTTCCCTCTCTTGATATATCTAAAGAACAGAAGCTGTTGATATTTGTTTATAGACTTGAGAATTGAGTGATTTGTGTGACCATGAAACTATGGTGTTGCATGGAGAATGAGTGATTTGTGTGACCATGAACTATGGTGTTGCATGGCACAGAAGAGTGTATGTGTGTGTTTTTTTGGCGGGATTTTGCCTCTTTCTACCGGCCTTCACCTTGGCCTAACCATAGTCATCCTCTTTTTTTGAGGAGTACGAGTATCCACTTTATTATTATTATTTTTTAATATTTATTTTCTGGGAGATTGAGGAAAAATCTCTTTCTCTTTGAGGGCATAAGTATGCCCTGAAAGAAGAATACAAAAGGGTCTTTGGGGCCTTTGAACGCGTGTGTTGTATCTGATTTTGATCACATAAAATAAAATATTGGTAAATTATATAGATTTCCCATTCAATTATCTTATCCTGTCCCTGTGCATGGCATGTGATTGACAATAGATACTTTGTAGCGTTGCGATTTGTTTTTACTACTGTGTCTCAAACATCTTTTAACAAGGAAGTGTGGAACTTAGTGACGGCTCAGTGCTGTTAAGGCCGTGCAAGACTTGAAGCGACTGCTCGGTCCCGCCAGCAATAATATAAACTCTCCCTCCTTTTAGCTCACAGTTACTCGCCCGTGACAACGAGTCCATGCTTGTTTCCTTCGTTTCTTTCCCAATATCAGACATACAATTTGCCTAAATCTCTTCACCACCATTAAATACAGCTCCAGTTTCTTGCTCTTTAGTACCTGAAATCTGCAAAACAAGAATCTGTGAGAGCACATTGAGATGATCTGTGACATCCATTATTAGGGAAAAAAAAAAAGAAGCCGACAACCTTAATTAAATTACGCCCCCTTTACAATTGCTTTTATTAGTTTATAAACAGAATTATTGAATAGAGTAGACTGCATCTAATAATAAAGATAATAACTAAATTTGAATACTGTAGTGTCAAGTGTCAACTGCAGTTGCGACGGGTAATTTAACACTTGATTCGTACATCTCCAAGGGGTTCTTTCTCACGTTTCTTTCTCTATATTTCTCTGTACATGTAGAGATAATTACAGACCTTTATTTGGCCTGTCAAAGGTTTGCATGCAACTTAGGCAAAGGCACCTAACAGTCAATACGTAACTCATTTCATGTCAAAAAACCTATATAGTCTACCTCTTTTATTGTAACCGACCACTGTGAGGAAGATTATTAGTAGCAATATGAATTTGACAAGTTCTGGTCAGTACAGTTTAAACCAATATTCTGAAACTCAGACCGGTCATTGAATCGGTGGCCTTATTGATTATCGGTTTGACCGGTTTGATCGGTTCAACTACCGGTCGAACCGGTGTGACGCAATAATTATGCAATAATTATATTTAATTATATAATATTAAAAATATTTAAAAAAATTCAAAAAAATAAAAAAAAATAAAAAAATAAAAAAAATTATTGAACCGGTCCAACCGGACCGGTCCGACCGGTCAAAACCGGTCAATTGACCGGTTCACACCGGTCTAATTGAAGACCGATTTTGAAGCATGAATCGGACCGAACCACCGACCGGTCACCGGTCCGATCCGAGTTTCAAAACCCTGGTTTAAACGGCTTCTCTTGGATCTACCCATTTGCCTCGCATCTGATTCAGAACATTTAAGGACCACAGGGCATGAATGATGCGATTTGCACTAGGGTTTTCTGCATAAGATATTTGAGTGAAACGACACCAAGTGTGACTCAGCTCAGCCGTGTCATAGAATATTTATGTTTTGATATATGTAAGAGGCCTTTTAGATTGTTCCAACAATTGTGGATCCCACGAGCCATCGTGTCCGATTCCACTTGGTGATTTAATGTCACGTCTCCATTAATGTTTATTATAGTCGCTGTCCACTTGTTGGCGAGTTAATGTGATCTGGCGTTCCTTCATTAGTCCTGACTAGTGGGAGCCATTAGGGTTTTGGACTATATTAACAATCAAAAACCAATCACCTTCCCCAAATAAAAGGGCATCATTAATCTAATTGGAGCTCTTGTTTTCATGATCATCATCTCGTGATAATTTAATCTCAACTGCCCACCTCGTGGATGACAAGTGACAAAAGTTCAGAGCAGTTAAAATATGAATGGACAATGAATATGACAAGCCGTGGAACTCGAGAGTTGAGGAAAACGATTTACTAATCAGAATTGCAATTTAAAACACTAGGGCCTGTGTACAATAGTGTCAACATGATGAGCTCAATATATGGGTGTAATAAAATGGGGAGCAGATTACCATTTCTAATCATACATGTATCAAATTGGAAGGAATGCATGTACCAATCTTATATTTTGTTAAAAGTTTGGATTGGACCGACTAATAAATTGGGAAACATATATAGGAACTGACTTTCACCAGATAAATCCCTAGGTTGTCTATGTGCGATTGAGATTTCAACCTCATACCATTCACTTGTGTTCATTTACATTTACCCTTATATCAAAGCATCTAATACAAAGCTCAACATTTTTATTTAAAGAAATAATACAAACACATTTTGGAATACTTATAAATCGGATGAACATCCAACTATTAGGCCTCTTTAAATTCCAAATATTAGCAGAATTTCTAATGAATTGTTGTTGTTGTAGAGGTATAACTCAACTTTAATAGATAATTCAGAAATATAAAATGCGCATACAGCTTATTCATGTCTCGTCCAATCCCCCCACAGGCCACAGTACGTACTTTGCTTTTAACTAAACAAAATGGTCTTTAAAGTGAGGAATCCTAAGTATAAACTCAAAAGCCAAGATCTTTATCCCTCCCAATAAAAGTTGTCCTTATGGGAGTGCAGGAGCAGAATCTTGTTCTTTACCTACTCCTTTTCTGAGGAGAGTTTTCAACTTTATTGGTTGTGGCTATGACAAAACGGGATGACCCTTGAAAAAATTTCAACTTTTATAGAGATTGATCACTAGCTATTTGTGAAACCCTGGCTCGTGGGGTTTCCGTGAAAAGTTAGTTCTTTGGCCCGAGGAACTAAAGGCTTCAAAAGCTGCAATGAATGATACTACACCAGAATATCCAGGGCCAGGGGTATAGTTTTCTTGTATATATGATGTCTTATATAGCTAGGTCATATGCTGAATGCAAGACAGCAACACTCCCAGAGGAGTAGCAGTCCATAGGCCACTCAAATGTCACCCTCTTAATTCGTCACTTTCCAAACAAAAAGTGAAAGCACTCCTGACAAATTTCGGAACATTCACGGTGGTCCTGGGGGAAAAAAAAATTCACATTTTGTCTCTTTAATAGTGCAATTTCTCATCAACTTTCGTCACTCAAAGTCCCTACTACTCATTCTCCAATCAACACATTTGCTTTCAAAATGATGAAACTTCAATAGCCAACAAATAAACATAATTTTACCGTGACCGTAACGATGGATATGAATCTAACGATCAGGTCCACTTCAGATCTGATAAAATCTCAAAGTTCTCAAACTATTATCAGAGCCCAGATGGGATTTTTCAGTGTAATCTGTATATATATAGGTTGTGATGGAAAATATGTCTTTCCTACTTATCTAAATTCTTTGGATGCCATGAAAAGAAGCCTAAAGACAAGAGTCACGAGTAGCAAGTCTCGAGGGAGCGTCTATGGACATGTGGTTATGTTCTTTATTGCCTTTGGCAATTTTAGTGCTTGCTAGGACCTCATTCTCTAAGGTGGAGATAAAGAGTCGTCTATTCAATCATAAACCTAGAAAAGGAACACATACACACACAAACTCACTTTGGTGTCCGTCTACAGTAGTCCAAACACATTAATTTACCATGTAACAGTGAATTCCAACCAAAAAGGTCACCAAAGTATTGTCATTGGCAATAGTCTTTCATTGGTGCAACCTGAGACTGCTAAGCTGGCTCGAGGCAAAAAAGAGAGCTGGGCGGTAAGTTGAAGAAAAAGGGAGATGACCGAGCAACAGCTTCCGAAAATGGAAAGAATTTACTGGCCTGAGTCATCAAGAAGTAAAAGGGAATAGAGACTCGACTCGACTGATTGATGGGAAAAAGAAGTCGCTGTTTAGCCTAAAGCTTGAGCAGTAGGAATTGAAAGAAACACTGAAAAGTCATGAAAACGTCGATAAATAGTTAGCACAAAATAAATCTTCTTTTTACCACTCTTTCTCAAAAGTAAATGGTCAGATCAAAATAATTTAACCTTTAGTTACCCAAAAGTATGTTAGATTAAGTGACTAAAATTAAAATAACAAGTTGATAAGTTAAATCAGCTTGCTTCAAAGGATAAGATTTTTCAGCTTTGATAAAGGCTATCCATTAGTGAAAAAGTTAATCTTGGATTTTGTGTTGAAATTAGACAAATGAAGTTGATATTACTAATTTGAAAAGGATGTGTTTGATTTACAAGACACCCTTTTGAAAAAACTCATCTAAAGCTGTTTCCTCTTCATTGGTTTTCTAATTAATGCCTCTCTTAATTATGGAAGTGGTGTGCAATGTCAACATATTAAAGAAGACAAAGTTATATGAATCTATAATTCAAGAGAAGTACTAGAATATGAATCAAAAGTATCTTAATGCTAAATATTCTTTCTTTTCTAAAAACCTACAAGTATTTGTAAATTCAACACATGTCAAACATTATGTATGAAGCACAGTAGATTGAAACATACCCTTGAATCACAATTCTGCCCTTGAAAGATTATGAATAAGAAAAAATTCACCATGTGTTGGTAAATATGATAAGAGGTTTTATGTAAAAGTTGAAAGAAACTCCCTTACCATTTCCCAGAAGACTAATGACAAAGAATAGTCTTTGACTTTGAGATGTTCTATTAAGAACGTCTTGTAACAATTTCAGCTATTCTGAGATAATGGGCTATTAAGCCTCAATAGAGCAGTGAACAACTCCAACTTCTCGATAAATGGGCTTATAGCAGTTGGGATATTTATGTCATGGGCTTCAAATACCATTATCTTGTTATTTATAAACATAATTACCATAAATTATAAAGGTAAAAGTGAATTTTGAACTTTAATGTTAGTAATATAGGACAAAACAAATCATAACTTTTTGAAGCTTAAACTGAACCCAATAATTTGAAAACAGATCCTAAGTGGAAGCAAAAGTTAATGATATTAACTCTTTATTAATTAGATATCACATTAATACTGATAAAACATTATTTTTTAATTTTTTTAAACAAAAAATGATCCTCAATATTTCAGTAACAAGTAGAATCTACTGTTACAAATCTTTAAAAGTGAGTCTCATTGTCTCATGATAGAGAGACCCAATTTCGGATTAATTTAAAAAACTAATTATGTCACAATAAGATCTATTTTTATTTAAAAGTATAAAAATAATGTCTCATCTGAGCTAATCTCGTTAAATTCTTTATTCATCTAGGGTTTGTTTCAAAAATTTTGAAAGCGTTAAAGTTTAATTTAAATTAATGCTTTAAAATATTAAAGTTTAAGTTATATTTTGTTGAAAATATTAAAATCCAAAATATACATTTGACTTAAATTATAATAATAAATAAGGATGATATAAACCGATCGTAATATTAGAAGTATAATTAAAATTTTTAAATTTTGGTTTTTGACAAAAATTTTAGTTTTTGACTGTTGCTAAGTTTTTATGTATAGCCTTATTTTCTTCCACAGGCCTCTTTTATATGCTAAAACACTGGACTACTTTTGGAATGAGAGAAGGTTTAAGAGATGTGATCAAAATGTGTCCAAAAGATGGAGTCTTCTTCACGTGGTATAAGCTTGGCGCCTATCATGTGTCCCGAATTGATGAAGAAGTCTCGGATATTTCACAATCCAAGTGGGCTCTTCATCTCGATGGCTCACGAACTTGTTGAGAAGCTTGTCACTGTTATATTGAGTCCGATTGATAGAAGTCCAAGGCTTTCTGGTATTCTTAGGTTAAAACTAAACTGTCCACATTTGGCAGCTACAGAGAGGATTATTATGTGTTTCTAGTAAGCAAATGCCATGACTTCAAAGCTCCTAAGTCCCAACCCTTCATTTGATTTGGAAAAAAAAAAAAAAACAAGAAGAAGAACTGAAGAAGAAGAAGAAGCTTTCGAACCTCTATAGCATGCACTTGTCTTCTCTTTGTGTAGCAAAGCCAAATGGAAACATGTAAATGCTGCATAGTCTGGTGTTTTATGTGATTTGATGTTCTGCTCTTCGTGCCTTGTGCCGGATAAAGATCGTGTTTTAGAATATTTAGTGAGATATGTAGAGATTAATATAAGGAATAACAGGATCAT
The DNA here is from genome assembly GCA_027564335.1 of Erythroxylum williamsii. NCBI lineage: Eukaryota > Viridiplantae > Streptophyta > Magnoliopsida > Malpighiales > Erythroxylaceae > Erythroxylum > Erythroxylum williamsii. Next base: position 5,657,180 of record JANITW010000001.1, on the reverse strand, counting down.
TCAATATTATTTTATCTACTTTTTAACACATAAATAAATAGTAAAATAGAATTTTAGAATATTTAAATTAAAACGTATGATTATTTATTTTTAAATTTGTAAAATTACTTGTATTTAATACCTAAGTCAAGCTATAAATGATGGGAATTTAATTTTTTATAATATGAACTTAAGATTGCAAGATGGTACAAAGAGATCTAAACTACTAAACATAAGGTTTGGTCTTAACAACAAAGTGTCCTAATGGATTTACATAATAATTAAACTATACTCAATAAATTTCTCGAAATATAATCAAAAGCTTTCAAATCTCTATTTGCTTTGATTATTAAAAAAATAGTTATAGCCTACATAAAATTATTATATTCTATCGTTTAGGTAAAATTAATTAGGATTCAATAACCCATTGAAAACATTTTGAAAATGATTTAATAGGACTAAATAACAACTATCATAAGTTTGCATACAATTAACAAAATATCTAAGCATGAAAAATCTAATTAAATAAATCATCATACTAGCACGTCCTTCACCTCATCATGCATCGTGCTTATTCTCTTAATTTATTATTGTATAGCCTGTATAAAGAACGACTTATCTTTTTTCCTCCTTTGATGTTGAATCACTCGTATGTCACTCTTTATTTCCTTCATAATTTCTTTAAAGAACTAGACAAACTTGATTGAGAATACAACTTTGTAAATTAAAAAAATGTTTGTCAAGAAGAAAAAAATTAAATCATGAATTAAGTAAGAAATACAAAAATCAAGTAAAATAAGGAAAGATTAATAAGAATTTTATATTGTATTTGGAGATGATTTCTTGAGGTAATCATTCCTGCATTACTTTTTTTTTTTGAAAACCATACAAATAAGTGGTATGAAGGATGCAGAATAAAAAACTGAGTAATGAAGAAACCTTAGCAAAAAAAAGTAGAGATAGATAAACCTTAAAAATAAAAAGATGATGGTATTTTATTTTATTTTTATTAAAAATTTAGAAGAAGATTAAGATGTATTAGAATGAAAATAAATCATAGAAAGGATAACTTTTCTTTTTTTATTAAAAAAATTAACAAATAAATAGAATATAATATGAACAATTCTAAAACAAAAGGATAACCACACTTTATTTAAATTCAAACTCTCATACCAATTGATGTAAACTCATATATGAATATATTATAAAGAGCCTATGAATTAGTTTGAATCAACCAAAGAAAGGTTAAATAGATTTGTAAATGAATTGACTTATTGATTATAAAGAATATAAAACCAAATTTATAAAGTATTTGAGCACCAAAAACAAAGAATTCTTCGATAATTTTAAAATTCAATAAAGGACAAGGTAAAGAAGCTCTAAAGGCTCACAGTATATAAAAATGCAAAACTATTCTAACTAAAAATAAATATGACTTAAATACTAAACAACAAAAAATAAAGTTCTGAGTAGGTTGAGTTATGGGCTAGGTCGTGTTGCTTATAAGTTTTCTAACACTAATGAGCTTGTTTTAGGGCATGTCCAGATTTAAGATTGTTGATCTCCTTTTAACTTTATAAATTTTGATACAGTTTAAGACACACCTATGATTGAGATCGTGGATCCTCTTTTAACTTGGTGAGTTAGGCTGTTAGCCCCAAAAAAATTTTTTTAAATTAACCATGATTAGATTAATTGAGTAAGTTATGTTAGCATTAATTGATTTGACTTAAATACTAAACAACAAAAAATAAAGTTCTGAGTAGGTTGAGTTATGGGCTAGGTCGTGTTGCTTATAAGTT
>JANITW010000001.1:5636172-5646720 GCA_027564335.1 Erythroxylum williamsii | reverse complement strand
TGACTAAGAGTTGATCAACGGTCAAAGTTGGACCTAAGAAAGGGTGAAAGTAAAACCTGAAACTATTTACAAAAATAAATGATATTAATTAAGGTCTTTATATGTGATTGATATTTTTCTTATGGGTATTTTTATTTAGAAAAAGAAAGAATGGATTAAAAAAGGTTAATTTTTGAAAAAAATAATTGGAAAACTTTTAATGAGGGACCATAAGACATTTTTATCAACTTTCCATTCTCTTCTTTTCCAAAACATTGCCGAGAACACCTCCCTCCTTTCTTCTCAATTTTTCTTTCATTTCTTACATTTTCAAGCCAATTTTCTTTAGTTTTAACCCCTAAATCATCTATTAAACACTAAATCATCAACCTAGGGTCCCTAAACTCACCATATCAACAAAAGAAATAGGAAAAGATGAAAAAACGGTATATAGGTGTTCTTGATGAATAGTACTAAAAATTTATAAGGTGAGTTAATGGAGTTTTAAAATTTTTAGTACAAGATTTTGATGTGGTTGTATGCATTGATGAATAAAATGCATGAAATTGAATTTGTTATGGATTATTATAAAGATAAAGAAAAGGAATCGAAGGAGAGAGAAAGAAAAAGAGACAGAGAAGGAATAAGGAATTGATGCTGAAATTAAAACTTATGGAAGTTTAATTTGGAGATTTGGACATCAATTTGGTATGTGTTCTTGTAGTTCTACTTTTTCCTAAAATTGTGTGTTAGGAAATTTAGGGTTCTTGAGTAAATTGGGGGCCTATGAAATTGATGTTAAAAATATTTAATTGGATGTTAAATGAAACAGTATATGTGATTAATCGAGATTTTGGATTTATAGTTTGTATTTTCCTTAATTGCCATACATTATGTTTGAATTGAGAAACTTGATATACGTGTTATTTTTTACTAATTAGTGAGATGAATATATCTTGAATGTTGTATAAATTAAATTAAATCCAATAACTGAAGAAAAAATAACACTAAAGAATGACATTTACTTTGGCTAAATATGGAATAGTTTGAATTGGTTATTATGAACTTTTATTATGAAATTTCAATAGAATTTAATTAGATTTGCCCTTAGTAAAATAGATAGGAATTGGAGGAACGTGATAAGGTTGGCACGCCAATTAGGGAGTTAGCAGTACTTCGCCATGATATATGTTACTATATGGCTCCGAGAGCTCGATTCTGATGTAAGATATTTGATTTAGGTTATGAACTGCATGGCTCTGAGAGCTTAGTTCCAATGTGAATGTATATAAAAAAATTGATCATATGGTTTCGAGAATCTAATCTTGCATTTTTAAAAATCCCGCTTATCCAGCTCGGTGATGCAATTCCGATGGATTTTACTTTGAAAAAATTAAAAAAAGATAAACGCATGATTAATGAATAAAGAACTTCAAATGAAAGTGGTGATTGAATGTATAATTTATTGATCATTGTATAATTAGATATGAATTATTAAAATAGATATATGCTTGTATTTCATAGCTTGATTTTAAATGCCTATTTATGCTTAGAAACAAATGAAGATATTTATATGTGAAAAATATTATCTATTATGTATGTTACGGTTGAATGAATTGAATTGAATTTGAAATAGAATTGCTTGAATACTATTAAGCCTATAGCTTAGCGTGCAAATTTTCTATATGTGTGCAAGTTTTGAAGAGAATTAGAAGAAAGATGTGGTGGATCTGCTACAAAACAAGAGACCGATAGAGGATCTCGAAAGAATTGGAGGTGGATGCACTATAAATTTTTATTTTATTTTTGGTTATGACATGTATACATAAAGAAGTGAAGGATCTTACAGGATTTTATTATGAATTATATATGAATAAATGAAAGTTACGTATGAAATTTGGTTTAGATGTGTTGAAATGTATTAGAGGATGGGTAAATTATTTTGTCAAGATAATTGATTAACATGCATGTGAAATGGATTGAAGTTTCTTGTAGGAGGTTTTAAGTAAATATAGAAGAAACTATGCTAAAATTTTATAAAGTGAATAGTAATTACTAGATTAAAGAGGTTGTAAATAGAAAATATTTTAGTTTGAAGTATTAGGTATTTAAAAATATGATAACACTTGGTATGCCAATTCCATTATCACGTATGGGGTGTTACATAAAATCTTTAATTCCTTTTTAACAATTGATAATTTCCTGCACCGAATAAAGGCGTTAAAGCTTGATAAATTATAGCTAAATCCCTTCCTTAAGACTAGCTCAAAACTATTATCTTCAACTAAGTAATTATTGAATCTATAAAGGAAAGTGCCTTATCTTTAGAGGTTCTTTAGTAGAGTAGGCACATGATCTGAAAATAAGGAACCGCTAAAGTAAGTTAAACTTTAATATAAGGTCATAATTTCTTTCTAAAAAACTAGCTCCCGTGTTGTTTATTAAACCAATTATAAAATTGACCTTCAATCTTTAGATCTATGACTTGTAAAAGACTTTTGCAATCCCATAGATCAATTGTAAAGTTCCTAATACAAACATTTCCTTTAACTTCTGAATTGTACATGATGCCACTAAAGTCCTTATAAATCACATAAGGGGTGTTGTAACTAGGATTAAATTTTGAGAGCTTGTCTTGTGAAAAAGCTCTCTATAACATCATATTATAGGCATATTCAAAGTGACCTAAAATTTGATTCTTTTGTCAAAAAAAAATGTATTGTTAAGTTAATCATATAATTAGTAGAAGAAGAGTTTATGATATCCACTTTATTGGGATACAAAAATTACAATTATTCTACCATTGCAGTGAGAGCTATGCTTGTTGATTATTTTATGATCTTTTTGAATGAAACTCATTTGCATACAATTATGCTACTTAAATTCTGTTTCAAGTAATCTAACTAAAAAAAGTTTAGTTTCATATAAATAATATTTTAGCATTTGATATTTCTTAGGGCAATTCAATCCCCTAACATTCCTAGTTAGAATTTTCACAGAGAGGAGGTAGCAGAGTTGGAGTTAAGATCCTTATTCTTCCTTTTGGATTTTTTCCTTTATGCCACTTTAAAGCTTTTTCTGGATCCACAAGAGTAGCATCATTTTAAGGGAGTTTGCTCTTCTAGTGTTTAAGATTCCTAAGGAGGTTATAAATAAAATGACTTAGTAGAGGACTTTTGCATAACTTTCTCAACTTAAGTTTTAATAGGTGTCAAGACCAAAGATTTTGTGACGGTTTTTGAAAAGTTCTAATGCCATTAAGAGAAGAACTAGGGATAAGTATTTCAACATTTTCAGAACTTAAAATTGAGCATTAAATACACTAGGATATAAGTTAGCTTTAGTGGAAGGAACGTCTATCTCAGTAGAAATATGAAAGTACATAAGTTCATTGTCATCTTCTTTAGGAAAAATTTTAATTGTAGGGTCATTTTTTTATACCTTGTTGAAGTTGATCAAACCTTGATTGATATGACACTCTAAAATTATCTTGAACTATACTATCATCTTCTATGAGTCTCACGGTTGGGATCTCCTTTAGCCCTCTAATAGTGATAGTTGAATATCAACTATGACACACATTATAAAATAGTTGATTCTTTTCAACTTGGTAGTGGCTTTATCTATGGATATTAGCTTTCCAATATAGCTAGTCAAATAACATAGGCCTTCAGTGGTTAAATACTATAGAGATTAATCCATATTAGAATTTGCTTTTGATGAGAGGTTTCAATTAAGAAAAACATGGTTTCCATTGCTGGAGAACGAGTGGTTTCCCATTTAACTGCCATAAACTATTATGCAGTACAAGATAAGCACCTACTTTTTAGATAATTTAAAGAAGAAGATATTAGCTTCATGACTAGGACCACCTTTTTAGTTTTCTTTTTCTAATTAAAGATTGCCTAAGAATTCTTACTAGGGAAAGAAAGGCACTTATCCATAAAGAAACCAACAAAAGTGGAATTCCATCTTGATACTATTTCTTTGAGGACCTTAATTGGGGGAGCTACTTAAAGATTACCTTTTAATTGCAAGTGTGAGAAGAGATAATAGTTCAAGTTAGGGAAAAAGTCCCCAAAATATTTCTTCCAAGTGGTCTTAGTAGATAAAAGAGAGTGTGGATGAGAAGTTAAGAAGTTAATTATATTGCTTCATTTTTAATGGAATTGATTACTTGGTTTGAAAAATTACAACGAAATTTTTGCTTATCTCCAAAGATTTTTAATTGTGTAATACTATAGATAAAAGTGATTGGGATTCTAATAATAAGAGGTTGGATGTGCTAAATAAGAAGATAATGCATATTATTCTTGGTTTATTTGATATAAATATGCTAAATAGTCTCTTACCATATTTAAAATACTTGTGATATTTGGCATGTAATTGAAGTTACATATGATGAAATTAATGAATTAAGAAAAAAGGTGATAAGAAAGAGAAAGAGGATCACAAAATAAGGAAAACACCAAAAATGATGAGCTTGATCTTCTCCAATTGAGGGCTCCCAATGAACCTATCACCCTTCAACATCATAGTATGTAATACTCTATAAGATTCTTAAGTTTTTTATGCACTTAACTAGATCATCTAACAATAACATTGGCATGTAAAGCAAATTAGGATTTAAGCATCTTGGTGTGGCTGGCTATAGAGCATCCTTTATAGCTAAGTTTCCTAATCACATATTTGAACTCCTCATTCTGCTTAACATTCTTGGTCAAGAAGTTCTTTAGTATAGACTCTAAGCTAGGTTTATAAGGAAGGGGGTTATCAAATATGGGTTAGAAATCAGGTAGTTGCATATTATTTTGAGGTGTAGGGTTAAACTTGTTTTCATAAGAGAGGTATAGATGGTTCATGTAATTAGGATTATAGGCATTAGAGAAGGAGACATTCTTCTAGTTAGGGTTGTTAATGAATTTAACCAGTTTAATATTAAATTTATGAAAAAATTGGTTCTCTAATTGATAATCTATATTTAAATGTCGTGCAAATCCACATATATGATAAACTACATTAATATCACTTACAAAGTTAACATTTATATGGTTAGAATTTTGAGATAATGTATACACTTTAGTAACTAGAGAATTTAGGGCATCTAGGTCATACTTATTTGGAACCTTGTAAGGAGTGACTCTCTTGTTGGACCATTTTATTTTATTTTTGAGAAATCTCTTATTGGACCATTTTAGCAGTTTTAAGCCATGCCTCCAGTTAGAGTATACCGTTCATCTACCATCTTGTTCATCAAAGCTCAAAAAACAACTACTTCTATAAAGATCTTAGTGTTGTAGATCCTCCAATTATAGAAGGTTTTAAATATTATCCATTTCTCTAATCTATGACGTAGATATAAGCTCGATAACTTTTTATACATCTCCTAAGTCTCAACTCAGTTGATGCTTCTGATATGGTGAAAAGTGCTCATGCTTTATTTGAATTTTTTTTGAAATTGTCAAGTAGATTGTACCAAAGAATGTTGTGCATTTTATTGCAAATAATGTAACTCATTATGTATTAACTGAGTACTTATTACAATCAACGTATGAGCATATTTATCGGTCTCTATATGTTATTCATTGCATAAATGTCATTTAAAAAGATATTGTTTGCATGGACCATATTTCTAATCTTGCTTTAGGTTCTTTTAAGATCACAATTTTTGTATATAATTATATTACAATTTTGTTTTGGTTAAGAAGGCCAGAGATTGGGTTGACATTATGCATTTCTATTGCTACTAAGTTTGCAACTACATTTATCACTTTGAAAAGCGTTTATAATCATAAACTGGTAGTGCTGTCGCCTGCAACTAAATATAAAAAAATTCACTTACATTAATACAGATTAATGTAGTAATGGTAAGTGGATATCATTTCCACGAGAAATTTTTAACAGTAAAGGTTAGCGATGTTTAAATGAAACAAATAAAAAAATAAAAAGGGGGTTGTTTAATCACGGCAATATCATAAAATCAAAGAAAAAAATCTCAAATCGAAAGCAATATTCAAATTTGAAAAATCAATGAGAAAATATCTTGATTTTAAGTCATCGATGTTATCATGCTATTATGGATCCTCGACAGAAAATTGTAATCATTAACAAACATTCATTGGAAAAAAATTTCTTATGGGTAATGACTAGAAACATGTGTTTTACCATTCTTATTAAATAATAGCCTAGATACGATCATAGGCGTAATTGAATAATAGCATTAAGAATCAAGAACCAATGAGTAAGCGAAATACATGTATGACATGCAATCGAACAAGCGAATATCTTCTTAAAATTTCCGACTTTAACGTAGAGAAGTCAATCCTACTTGCTACTTATGATTACCGAAACTGAACGTCATATTTCGTTAATCTAGTAGTTGAACCAATTAATCTCTAGTTGTGCACCTAGAAACCAACAAATTCAATTATAAAGAATAGATCCAAAGATATCCAATGTTTATTAACAACATAAAAGTATTCGAAATATCTCACTATAATAACATGTAACATGGATCCCCTAAACCAAGACAAAAGATTTAACTACTCATAATTAAATTGGAAACACAAGAAATAACAAAGTGATAAGTCTCCATCCCTGGTCTTTACTGAAAAACACGAAAATACTAATTAAAATTGTGTAGAAAATGTAAAAAACAAAACCAGAAAAGTACAACAGCCAAAAGATTGCCGAAAACCCTATTCTAAGACCTAATATATATATATATATCTGCGGCAATCACCCCAATCTCCTTCTTTAAGTTAATTTCTTCGTTATCTTCTCTTGATTTTGTCCAGATAAGGTGCTCTTATATTTTCGGTAGGTAACTCCTTTGAAAGATGGCACGGTAATCTTTAAAGATTGTGTTTTGTTTGAAATTGACTTCTGGAATTTTATCTACAGAATTATTCCATCCTTAGGCGTGCTCACACTTAATCTCTGAATTTCTGTCAATTTGGGAATTTTCAGTTTTTCTTCCTTCTTTCGCATCTTTTTGGATTCCAATTCGTCTTTAAGGTGTTGATAACCATCTGTAAATAATTATAACACAATTCCATCAATTTCATATAATAATTTCAACACATTAACGATAATTAAGTCCAAAATAAGTGTAATCCAATGACTTAACAAATTCTCCCACATCGAACCTTTGCTCGCCCTCGAGCAAACATGTCAAATCACTACACTCAGTCAATTCATCCTTCATAAGATCAAATGCTCATAATCCATTAACTTGGCCAAGTAAGACTTAAGTTGCAACACATATCATAATTGCTTTCCACTAATGCAAATAGACTAAATCAAAATAAGACATCTTTGTTCAAAAGCAAACATGAAATCAAAATAAATTCTAAAATTTGGTGATGTTGTCGCTTGCAACTAAATATAAAAGAAATCACTTATGTTAATACAAATTAATGTAGTTGTGGTAAGTGGAAATCGTTCCCACGAGGAATTTTTAACGGTAAAAGTTAGCGAGATTAAACGAAACAAATAGAAAAAGTAAAGGGGAGGTTTTGGTCATGACAATATACGAAAATTATGAGAAAAATCACAAATCGAAAGTAATAATTAAATCTGAACAATCAATTAGAAAATACCTTCGTTTTGGATCACCGATGTTATCATACTATTATGGATCCTCGACATAAAATTGTAATCATTAACAAACATTCATTGGGGAAGTTTCTCTTAAGGGTAATGACTAGAAATATTTATCCTAGCATTCTTATTAAACAATAACCTAGATATGATCATAGGCGTAATTGAATAATAGCATTGAGAATCAAGAACCAATGATCAAACGAAATACATGTACGACATGCAATCAATTAAGCGAATATCTCCTTAGAATTTTCTAACTCTAAAATAGAGAAGACAATCCTAATTGCTACTTGTGATTCATGAAACCAAACGTCATATTTCGTTAATCTAGCGGTTGAACACATTAATCCCTAGTTGCGCACTTAGAAATCAACGAATTCAATTAGAAAGAGTAGATCAGAAGATATTCAATATTTATTAACAGCAAAAACTTTATTCAAAAGATCTCACATACACTAGCATAATAACACGGATCCCCTCAACCAAAAAAAGAAGTTTAGCTACTCATACTAGAATCGAAAATGAAAGAAATAACAAAACGTAAAGTCTCCATCCCTGGTCTTTACTAAAAAACAAGAAAATACTAATGGAGAAAGTGTAGAAGATGTAAAAACTGGAAAAGAAAAGCTGCAGAAACGAAAATCTAACCTAAAACCTAATCTAAACTTGCGTGAACCACCATCCTCTCTCTTTTATGCTTGTTTTTCCCCTTTATCTTTCCTTAATTCTCTTTTGATACCGTATCCCCCAATTTTAGGTAGTCAATCATCTTGAAAGATGGCAATATAATCTTTAAAGATTGTGAGAATCTCAAATTTTGACTTTTGAAAAGTGATCTGCAGATTTATTCCATCTTTAGGCGGGCTCACGCTTAGTAACAAAATTGCAGTCAAATTAGGAATTTCGGATTTTCTTCATTCTTTTGCATCTTTTTGACTCAATTTTATCTCTATGGTGTTGAAAATCATCTGTAAACAATTATATGATAATTCCATTAATTTCGGATAATAATTTCAATACATTAAAGATAAGTAAGAATAAAATAAGTGCAAATTGATGACTTAACAAATTCCTCCACACCAAACCTTTGCTCACCCTCGAGCAAACATGTCAAACTACTATACTCAGTCAATTCATCCTTTATAAGATCAAGTGCACACAATCCATTAACTTGGGCCAAAGAGACTTAAGTTGCAACACATATCATAATTGCTTTTCACCAATGCAAATGAATGAAGTCAAAATAAGACATCTTTGTTCGAAAGCAAACATGAAATCAAAATGAATTCTTCTCGTGGATTTCACCCTTACAATCAAGTGTTTAAGGGCAAAGTGTTTCTCTCAAATCTCACTCTAACATGTTGCACTACCACAGGCTTGCAGTTTCACCAATTCTCTTTCATTCAGATCATATAGGCTAATCGATCATAAAGATTTTGTTCAAGGTTGTAAAGGGGCTAGGTTCACAGGTGCAGTAAAAAAAACATGACAAAGGTTTCATCACAAACATTCACAAAGCATCAAGTAAAAGGGACACACAATTAAAATTCTAAGATAAATATGAACAAAAAGAACTACAACTACTCATACTAACTCAAGCTACTATGTTTCATTCTTTCTTTTTCTTTTCTTTTTCTGATTTTTCGCTTTTTGTTTTTCTTTGCTTTCTTTTTGTTTTTCTTTTTTTTCGATCGAATAACACTAAGAGCAAGGGAAAACAATAAATACATGAGTAGAAGTATCTATAAAAATATCTCAGAACACAATATAGAGCAAAAGTCCCAAATTACTCAATGCTTCATTCAACTTGTGATAAGGTGGGCCTTATTGATTGAAGAAACAATAGTAAAGGCTCAAAAATGTTTGCAAAGGGAAAATAACTAGGTGGGTCAATTTTAAGCTAAGGGTGTAAAAACAAAGAAGGCCTTAATCACTTCTATATCCCATATGATCAAATAAAATCAAACTGGTTCCATGCAAGTTCTGAAGGCAACATGAATAGAGAAGCATCACACAATTCAAAGAAATAGCATGACATAAAAGTGATGTCATTTAGGCTCAAATTTTGCTTATAGGTTTAATTCAAGAATTCACCTTAATTTCATAATTTACCTCATCACTCACATGTCAAAATTTTGACTAAGTCTACGAGATCAATTATTGCAATCAATCAACATGTTTCATCTTTAAACTTACTTAGCCCAAATTAATTTCATGCATGTTCTCAATCTCTTCCAAACTAATATGACCAAGCTTTATGGATCAACATGCAAAAGCATACACAAAATCAATAAAAAAACCGCACACAAAATCAAAATTATTCACACAAAAATTGAAAATTTTCATATCAAAAGTCCATATCTTTCCCCCACACCTAAACCAACATTGTCCTCAATGTTAACGAAGACTAAAGATAAAGAAAAAAGGTGAAAGAAAGCTTCTCTATTTGGAGGTGCCACAGGCAAGGGGTTGGCGGATGTCCAAATATCATCAACAGCAAACCTTATGGGTGTGGGTAGCCTTCGAAAGTCACTCTTCTTCCTGGGCATTGTGCCAATTCGTGGAAGACAACCTGCAAAAACTGAGATAGACAAAGCACCAAAATAACAGAAGAGGGTTGAATGGGTGATTGGGAATGGCAGATGAGAGATGCGTGTATTCTAAAAGAGAAGATGAAATTGGTGGATTAATGTGTATTGGGATGGGGTATCTACAACTATAGATTAAAGATGAGAGAAGGGATTTGGGGAAAACAAAGAGGGAAAGTAAAGAGGGAAAAGAGGGGAGGCGGTAACTTAAAATTTTTTGTTTTTTAATAATTTTTTTATTTTCATTTTTTGTTAATCAAAATGAAAAGATGAAAATTAAAATTGCAAAATCGAAAATATTAAATTAAATTCCTAATTAAACTGAATTAAACCTAAAAATGAAAATAAAAAAATTTCTAAAAAAAAAAAAAAGAAA
>JANITW010000001.1:5568782-5586097 GCA_027564335.1 Erythroxylum williamsii | reverse complement strand
GTGCCGTGCTGTACGCAATTTGCGTAATGCATGATTTGAGTGAACCATCGATGATGGTTTCTCACTGAGTTCGCAAACTCACCCAAAATTGCATCTAATTTTTCAGGATCGATAGAGTAGACCCCTAGCTCCGGAGATAGTCTTTTCGTGCCGTGCGAGCGTGCTGGCAGAGAGCGATGGCACACAGGTCGGTCAGCTGGGTTGGACTTTTGAGGATGACTTAGGATAGATGTTTGTATCAGTTTCCTTTTTGGTTTTGTTAGGGGACTGATAGACTTGTCTATTCTTCTTTTGGATGACTGTATTGAGACTGATATTGTGATTTTAATTTACTGATTTCTGATATATTATGGTTTTAATTATTGCGATGCCATGTGGATTTTAGTAGAACTGTTCTGGTGGTGCACCTTTATCGTGGGATACATGTCGGAGCGACCTACGAGTGTCCCGATGTGTACCCTACGGTGAGGGGGCGCTACACGCATGATGTCTAGTCTAATTGTAGTCAAATATATCAACCAGTCTATTAGGATCATGTACAACCCTTCATCAACGTTTTCAGTTCTATCTTCTCTACAAAACTTCTCCTTTTGATTCGTTGGAATTGCAGTTGGTTTGCACTCCTCCATGTTGAATTTCTTGAGGATTTCCTTAGCATATTTCTGCTGGAATATGAAAATCTCATTTTGCATTTGTTGTAACTCCATGCTAAGGAAGAAAATCATCCTCTCAAGATCTGTCGTCTCAAATATATCTATTATTTCTTCCTTAAACTTGTTAATAAGCTCCACACTACTTCCTATGATGAGCAAATCATTTAACATATATAGATACAACAAGTATTTCATAATCAACCTTCTTGATGTACAAAGTAAATTCACTTAAGCTCTTTTTAAAGCCTAAGCTTTTCAAGTGTGTGTCAATTTTGTTGTACCAGGCCCTTAGTACTTGCTTTAAACCATATAGGGCCTTTTTCAACAAATATACTTTTTCCTCATGTCCTTTAACATTAAAACCTTTAAGCTATTTCACAAAGATTCCCTCCTCTGTTTATCTATTTAAGAAGGCTGATTTGACATCGATTTGGTGTATGATCCATCCTTTTTAAGCAGCTAGTGCTAGCAACATTCTTATGGTATCTAATATGGAAACTAGGGAAAAAGTCTCAGAGAAATCTACCCCAAACATTTGAGCATATCCTTTAACAACCAACTTTGCCTTATACTTTTTTACAAGACCATCAGGATTAAGTTTGGTTATATAAACCCACTTGAATCCTATGGGTCTTTGTATGCAAGTCTATTCACTAACTCTAAATCCTGGTTACTCCCAATCATTTTGAGCTCCTCTTTCATTGTTATGATCCATTTTTGATCTACCGTAGCTTCTTCATACCCTGCAGGCTCCATTACAGCAATATTACACCTTTGATAAATGTCAAAGAGTGATCTAGTTGCTCTGATAGGTTCATCATTTACATCATCATTCTCTTTCTAGAACTTAAGCATTGGTCATTCGCCTAACTCCAACTATCTGACTCAATGAACTGAACATTCCTACTGACAATTACCTTGTTGCTTTGTGGTAAGTAGATCTTACAAGCCTTTGAAATTGAGTTGTAGCCTAAAAAGATACTTGGTTTTGCTTTCTTATCCAATTTGTCTCTCTTAATCTGAAGAATGTAAGAGAAAGACAAGTAACCAAATATTCTCAAATTGAGGAGACTTGGTTTGTTGCCATGCTATTCTGTAAATGAAGTCATTTTCTATTAAGCAAAAAACTACTATGCTTGGAGTTTTGACCTATAACTTCTTTAGCAACCCTTTATCATGAAAAAAACATCTTCTCATCTCTATAATTGTTTTGTTCTTCCTCTCCATAACTTCATTTTGTTGGGGAATGTAGGAAGTAGTCAGTTGGTGCTTAATGCTTGGATCTTCACAAAACTTATTAAATATTCTAAAGGTATATTCAGTTCCATTATCTAATCGAATCAACTGCATTTTGCATCCACTTTGAGTTTCCACCTAAGCTTTAAACCTCCAAAAAATGTCAACAACCTTATATTTAAGTTTTATGAATTAAATCAAAAAAATTCTTATGTAATCATCAATGAGGCAATATAGTACTTATTACTGTTCAATGATGGTGTTTTTTGAGGTCCTCCCATGTATGAACTAGTTGTAGCTTTTGTGTAGCCCTCCAAGCCTTGTTTTATGGAAAGGACAACCTAATATAATTCTCCTACTAATAGGTAGCATATGTAAGAAACTCCTGCTCCAATTTAGGCAAACCTTCCACCAAATTGTTCTTCTTCATGAAGAGCAGTGCAACGTAATGAAAATGCCCCAATCTCCTAAGCCAAAGCACCACATTACTTTCTTTTTTCTATACAGCAGCCTGCTCCTCTTCCAATAAATTCAAGGTAACGCTTTTGCCTTTCATTTGAACTTTAAATACCTCTCTTCCTTCTACACCTTTGATCATGCAACTTTTTTCCTCAAACAGAAGCTTATAGCCTTTCTCTAGCAACTGGCCAAAACTCAAAAGGCTTTGATCAATGTTAGGAAGACATAACATATTAGGGATAAGTTTCAAACCTGTGAGGCCTTTAAGCGTCACTGTTCCTTTGCCTTTTACTGGAATCTATAACCCATCCCCAATTTTGACTTTGGAAATGAAAATTCTATCAAGTTCTTTTAAGAATTCATAGTCATAAGTCATGTGGTTTGTATAGCAACTATCTATTAGAGCTATTCCTAGCAAAACATGATGCCACAAACAACTGCTCCACATTTGGTTGACCAACAACCACATTGGCTTCTCCTTATTGCTGTTAAGATTTACATATCTTCTCTATGTGCCTCATCTATCCACATTTGTTACATCTTACATTAAGCCTCCACCAACATCTTTTTTGTAGGTGATTAGTCTTCTTACAATGAGGGCAAGGTGGATAGACTTGTGTGTTGTTGTTATTGTTGTTTGAACCTACTCCAAGCTTATTATTGTTTTGCTTTTCCTTCTTGTTCTTGCCATCATTGTTATGCTATGGTCTAGCTTGAAAAGATCCCTCCACAGAATCATAAGCCTCCTCTGCTCCTATGCTTGCAATATATTTTACAGTTCTACCAAGTTAATGTTTGACAGGTTTTTAGAATTTTCTACGAATAAAATTGTGGCTTCAAATATTTCAGGGATTGTAACTAGGACTTTCTAAACTATTCTTGAATCAAAGAACTTTGTAACAAGAAGTCTTACCCTATTGACAATGCTAAGGAGTTTGTTAGTGTAGTCCTTGATTGTTTCTGATTTGTTCATCCTTTGTATCTTCAATTTACGAATCAAATTTCATACTTGCATGCCTCTGACTCAGTTCATTTCCTTCATATTCCTCCTTCAAGAAGTCCTAGATTTCTTTAGTTGTTTTTGATGTCATGATTCTAGTGAAAATTTTAGGTGATACAGCTACAAACAGGTTGGTATAAAAGCTTCTATTCTGATAGCCCATACTTGATAATTTGCTTCATCAAACACTAGAGGTGCCATTACATTGAAAGAAGTTTTTGTATCCATCCTAAATTTTTTTTGTAAGCTTTTATGTTTGTGTAAAGTAGGTGTTAGTGTTTAGAAAAAAATTTTGGCTCTCACAACCTCACAAATCCCTCGTGATACTACTATACCAATTTGTAGGTGTTTTTACCAAGAGAAAAGTGCCGAAACAATATGTGTAAAAGAAGAAAACAATATTTAAGACTTCGGAAAATTTGTCTTAAATTTATTGAGCATAAAACATCTATTTATACATCAAAATTATAACAAAAAAGCATTAAAAATGTAGCAAAATCTACTGCCATTCTCCACAACAGTTACTTCCTAAAGAATAGGAAAAAAGAAAAGGTCATATTCCTCTATAACTAACGGACATTTTGACTGCTTCATTTGAGCATGTGTATGCCGATTTGCAGCATATTTTTTTTATGATTTGGTACACTCAATTAATTCTTTTACACCTCAATTAATGGAAAGTTAGTTAGAAAAGTTTACGGAAATTTATATTTAATTTAGCATGATGTAATTCTTTTTGAAATTAAGTTTTATATTTAAATAAATATATCTCAAATGTTCGTTGGGAATGCCAATTGTATGTTTTTCATGCGTGCGTGTGACTGCCGCATTTATATTTTACCTGTTCTTGGAAATGAACTCTCTTGCTTTCTAAATACTCGACGTTTCAAGTATCTAAAACCGGTAAACCAAACTTGGTTTTGAAAAACAACGTAGCCTGTCGCAAGAAAGGTGGTTGACCTTCTTTATAACTTGGGGCAAACCTGAGGTTTGATGGTTCTTATCTTAATAAAACAAAATGAATAGAGATATCTTAGACAAGTCATTTTTGGTGTTCTGAGTATTGATGTGAAATGTGCAAGTAGGACTTGTTTTATCTAATGAAAGAACAGCTTTACAAAATTCCTTGGTACATGGTTATACATGGGAAAAAGCGAAGTTTGTACCTTCCTTTTGTATGTACATGTTACAGAATCTCTTTTGCTATGTTGATGGAGAGTTAGGGCCTGTGTTGTTCTTAAGCCTCGTCTTGGTCTGTGCTCCTCAACCTTTTCCATTTGTACGCTACGTTGCTTGCTGGGGAGGATGGACATTCATTATTTCAGATGCTCAAGAACCTTTCTGTTTTTCTATGAATTCATGGAGTTTGCTTGACGTCGTAACAGTTAATAATTGACCTTCCAGAAATATCTGACCTGACAACCAATTTAGCACAATTATTGAGAAAATTCCCATCATACGAAACCAACTTTTTGTACGGGTTTGGCCCAATCTTGGCATTATCTTTCATATGTTGATGCTAATCTAAAAGGAGAAGATTCGGATTGTTCCTTGGTGATAACTTCTTATGTTAACTTGAACCAGATACTTCAGAGGCTTCTTGAGCAAGGAGCATGGAGGACCTGGAACATGGATCATTGAGCCACTTTTACAGATGTGATTGCTCTGAAGGAGAACCTAATACCTGGTGCACCTTTGGCTACAAGAACCTTCCTTTTATGGTCTCGAAACTAAAAATATCTTTATTGGAATCTTTGAATTTTAAACCATCAAAAAGATGGTTAATTGTAAAATCATAAATGTTTCAGATTTATCTACATGTTATATTCTGGTCTGATCAATCAGCCGTGAAATTTGCAGAATATAACTTGGATAACAGTGTCAGCTCCATCACTCTTTTTTGTTGCTATACAGACTTTTATTATTTTTCTGGAAAATGGTCCAAAAGAGGGGTCGTCTGGTTTGACAATTGGTTTTGGATATGAGATAAACGACCTCCACCCGATTTGGTAAAATCTATTTTGCCCACTATTCAATTTAATCAGCCTCAGCAAATGGCAGAAGCGCCTTGCTGATCTTGGAAAAATACCATCAGCTTCCAGCCTCAGAAATGCTCTGTAATGATGGCCGCCACGACTTAGACCTAAGTGCAGAGGAATTAATTGATGGTGTCCTGTGTCGGTGTCTTTCATGCTTTATCACCTGAAATCGTTTTCCATTGGTTAGCTTCCACAATATGATAATGGGACAAAATCATTTTCCATGCTAATAATTCTCGTCTACAAAGCTAGCTATTCATTTCTTCATAATTTGATGTCAGGATAATCAGTCAAAACTATGAAAAAGCATCATCATAAAGCTGAAAGCCTGCAGATGTTGCTCCACTAGAAGTATCAGATTATTAAATAACTAGAATTGTTCATAATTTTTGTACTTCAACGAGAATCATCTTCTGCTTTTAGTATAATGGTTGGACATACCAGCCAGTAACTTCATGAAGGAAGATAATCATGGTTTTGAAGAGGCATATCAAATAATCTCAGGAACGGCTTCAGGAATAAGCTCAAATTGGAAAAAAGATCAAGTTAAAGATACCTTATACTCGTCTTTGTCAGGTTTCTTTACTGCTTCACAATCGGTACTCTGCTTCTGATCTGCTGCCTGCAATTTCTCAACAGATTCTGGTTGCTGCTGCTTCATTTTTGCATACTTCTTTGCCCGCAACACCTTCATAACCTCTGCAACCGAAAAACATACTCTTATAAATTAATGCACATCCTCAAGGAGCATACACAAGAAAAAAAATGATTCTCATCAGACCGTATTCCTTACCTTCGGTAGTAACAAGCCTATAAGCATGGCCAAGAGAAAGCGTGTCACTTGGCCTGAGAAGCTTAACACGAGTGAACTGCACAACTTTATGCTCCTGGTTTTCTTCACCAGAAACAGGCAATGGAATGATCAAAGAAACATAATGACCAGGATTCATTTTCATGACTTCACTGGCTGTGACAGGCCAATATAACCTCTCTATTTTTCCATGGGGATGCTGTATTACCAGAGCTGCGGCATCTATGGCTTGACAGTTCCCCATTATCTCTTAGCTTATCTTCTCCAGAAATCTCTCGTTGGGGGAGAAAAGAAGAAGATGTGAAGAAAGATAAGGGAAGAAGAGAGGAGGAAGGAGGTGAAGTAAACAACAGTCTCTTTCTGTACAGCTCCCTACCACCCTACAAATATACTAGTAAGGGTCTTATTCAAGCAGGCCGTCCCTCAATTTCTCAACTAACATGAAAACGGAAAAAAGAAAAAAGAAAAGAAAAGAAATCTTACATGTGTGTATTGAATAATTAAAACCCATTTGACATTTCAATTTGGCAATAAAGAAAGTTTATTTCTTTAGGGTGATATCATCAACTACAGAACATATTTGTGATGGTAACAAGGTATGTGCAATGATAAGAACTGTATGGTTTTATTATAATTGACACCGGCAGGAGCCTCGGAAGCTGGTTAGGGTGCCACGTGGAGAGATGTCAGGAGGGTAGTTGGGGGCATCGCCCGTAACTCTCGAAGTACAATTTGTAAGACATAGGTGTGAATTGAAGTTTATATGACCAAAGGCAGGCTTGCATATTGGCACCTATGTCCTATCCAAATTCCCCATTTTCAACCCTTTGGTCCTATAGATAGTAGAACAATGATGTGTCCTCTATCTTCTGGTTACAAAATACTCAAATGGGTTAATGCTACTGTGAGATGTGGATAAGTATATCATCTTCTAATTCATCCAAGTCTTGAATTGTGATTTGGGGTTGAGTTTAAATGGCTAAGCATGGAAGCACTAACTATCTTTAATTTAAAAAGAACAAGCACAACTTTTGGTGTGAAAGTTGCACAGTCCAATGCAATTCAAATGTCATATCTTAGCATATAATCAAGGCTTGCATTAAAAAGATGCTTTAGATCAACCCAAAAAAAAAACACTAAGAAGTAAGACTTGCCTCACGCTTCTTTTCATGTGTAGTGTATGGAGGGTGATGTGGATCAAATCATTAGAACACATTTGCATTTAATTAATCAAAACTTTCGAGTCCTACCCAACATCAATGCAGAAATTGTAAAATAAAGTAGCTCTTGGGTTGATTTCTCTCAAACATCTTCAAGGCAAAGTGGCAAACCATACTGCAACAGTCACCAACTCCTGTTTCATTTCAGATAATCCAAAACAAGATTAAGGACAGATGGAAAAGAAAAGGTCAAGATTTGAGATTAATTTTCTTTTCATGTGTTTCTAAGATGCTAATTTTGGATTAAGAGACAGCGATCTCCCTGAAGGATCTTGAACTCTTGTAAATCTGCAGGCTCCTGCTATGATTCACATGTGTAAACATCTCTGATTAATTGTCAGTCTATGTAAGCCATGTGAGATGTTGGAGATCTTTGGTTCAGACAATAAATGGTGACTGGCCCAAGATGCTTATTTCAAACAAGACCCTTAATTTTAAATGAAGGGATCTTAACTTCTTGTGAGAATTGGTTGAAGCAGCCCCTTTGTATAATACAATATGAAAGGAGGCTACTAATTGTTATATACTGGTGGTTCTACACTGTTCTTGTGGGGGCAGAAGATTTAGGGTCCGGTATCTTTATGCCTTGCCTTCTAAACATTCTAATTCGTAATTAAAAACTTGTGTAACAAACAAAGGAGTCTGGAGGACTTTTCTTAGTGGGGTTATTGTTGTTTTCTTTTTGTCAAGAACATCACTCTTCTTGTTGCTTTCTCTTACATTCTTCCCCTCTAATACTAAACTCTGAACCCATCCATCAACAGTATCTCAAAGAATGTCTACAACATGAGATTGAAAACAAAAAGAAAGAATAACTAAATCTCATGTCATTTGCTCTTGTTGGGATGCTGCTCTACATATTCAGGTACCACCTACCAAATACTCAGAACATGTTCTTTTCCAACAGTGCAAGTGTACAATGTAACAAAACCTTTGCAGAGGCTGTTGCCAGAATTTATTGGTAAATAAAAAGGCCAAGGAAGGTGGAAGCAAACCAATTGCATCTGGAGATATTTTTTCTCACATGCCCAGTGTTGCATCTATGAATGACTTCTTCACTTCCCCATTTCCAGGAACAAGACCTTTGTTATCAAGTCATTCCTTCTTGAAAAGCTGATAGATTCCATCTGTTCTTATTTTTACCCTTCTACATTTATTAAGTTATTAATTAGTTTGCAATTATACATCACCCTTAACATAATGTATAATTCAAACCAATATTTAGTTTATTGAACTTAAGCTCTAATAAAAAGTAGCACCACTAAAATGAAAGGTCAATTATGTGGGCTGCTGATACAAGAAAAAAGGCAGCAAATTTTATATGCAACAAGAAATTAGAAAGGGATTTCAACTCTTTTCATGTTGCTCTTGAAAAGGGTTGATACTCTCTCTTGTCTTGAGTCTTGAAAGGCACATTTTAATAGCAGGAAGTGCAATGATCAAGTATTGTTATATTCTCTATTCTCTAATGGAGCATTTTGATGGTCCTTAACTATATAATGCAGCATCCTCACAGCAGTCCAGCTAAATAAGTGCAGATAACTTTTATGATCACTAGAACAAAAAAAAGAATCATTCTTTAACTGTCCTTTCAAATAGGAATAATAGTTTTAATCAATAAGGTTCTAAGTTCCTTCTCATCTAGTAGTCAATTAAATGTTGGTATCTATAAAAGAGTTGCCTTAGAAGTGGGGACTAAACGCCTAATTTATACACATTGTGTGGCGATGAGGGTGATGTTTGAGAGAGAATATAATAACTCATCTCATAATTTAGCGACTTTGGAAAACATGATTTGGTCAACGTAGGTTAAGAGCTCGAGGAAATGAATTTGTAATCATGCGATCATATCCGATATGTTTATGTTCTTGGTCATGTTCATAGCTCTCACACAAAATTAAAAAAGAAAAGAGAGAAAATGAGCCATTTGAGCGTGATTTGGCTGCAGTATTTGAATAGCCTTTGATTAAGCCATTAGCAACTCTTGTATCTACTTTTTGTGTAACTTTGGCTATTGCTGATTGACACTACTCGTTTTGTCCATTGTATGAGCAGATTAGTGATAAATGGAAGGAGGGTGGATTTCAATTATTGGTTAGGCAGGAGACACGTCCATGGCTTTTCATGAAATCAAGAATAGACACAACCTTCTTGTGGTGGTCACCATGTCACCTCTACAATCCAGGACCGTGATTTGATCAAATCAGGAATTCATTTGCCTCGGTTTTCTGAGACACTTGAGAGTATAATGGAAAAATTATATGGTTTCATGGAAACATCAAGAATAAGATGTCAATCCAATGAAAAGCTTGCGGAGCAGGACCTCATGGTTTCTTCATTTTTCCACCAAATGTCATTATCTTCCAGTAACTAAGCAGAACGTTCCAGCTTAAAGCCAAAGGAGGGATGAGGTCCCTCATTCCTCGTCACAGTTGCATTGAGAATAAAGCAAAACATTGTCTTAGTAAGTGCTCGTGACCTTTTGGTGTGCTTTTCGTCTCTAAATGACCATGATTAACCATACAAATACATTTCATTCGTGCACAGCACAAGATAAGAATATCAAATCCCATGTCCTCTCATCTTTATCTTGGAACCTACGTTTATGGTTTTTTTTTTCTTCTAATATGTTTAGAGAAGGCTTAAACACTGGGTCAATAGGTTGATCTGATAAATAATTGCATACCTGCTGGCTGCTTTAATATAACTTGGTGCACGTTTCCTCAACCTGGTATTTGAGATGGGGATTGGGACATCACATTGGAAACCAAGTAAAGTAAGCAGTAGGACCATCCCATTAAGGGTGTTAGCAGTAACATGCTCGCCAAATCACATGCAAAGAATTCTATTTGCTTCAATGTACAACCCAAGAGTGTGCCCAGTTGGTCAAATTTGTATGGGCATCATACATATCCAATTGCTAGTTGCAACTGTTATCTTTAGTGTGGATGACAGAAACAATGAAATGCAGATTCGGTAACAAAAGAGGCTACATAAATGGAGTAAGACGACCATTACTAAATACTAACCAAGTTCTAGTTGCAGAGCTACAATGCAAGTTGAGACAGAAAGAAAGAGGGAGATGCCAAATAATGTAACAAAACCAAGAGTTTCATTCTGTCAAGCTCTACGATTCTTGGGGACAAACTAGAGGTTACAACTCGAAAATTATGGTCAAAGATCATACTGAAGGGAAGAACTTGTTAAGATTGAAAGGTAAGGAGTAGAACTCCTCACTCCTTGTGTCCGTTTTGAACGACCTGAATCTGTCCCACCAGTGCATACCTCTATCCTTCCTGGTTGCATTGTCTTTCCGATATAAGGTTACATCCAGGAAGAGTGCCAACAATCCAGCAACAAAAGGTTCTGATGAGAATGGCACATTAACCATGTCATTGAACTGCCAAAAGTGACCATAATTAGTATCAGGATCGTCTGAACAAGGGTCAGAATTCTTAGAGGGTAAAGTAGGGAAGTCGAGTTGGTTACCCATCTTGCACCAGTGTGCACTGGTCCATAACCATTAACTGCTGTGTACTCATTGAAGTATTGAGGTACTGATAATCCCATGAAAACAGAGAAGCCAAGTATAAACTTTGTTCTAAAGCTGTTTAAGTTGCAGAACTGGAGGAGACTGAGACCTGATGAACCTGCTCGTGTTCAACCCCAAAAAGAATTTAGATTTTTCATGTTTAAGGTTAAGAAGCCCTCCATATAACATACTTTTACTGGGACATACCAACATAAGCAAATAACAGGCAGTATAGAGCTGCAACAATCGGAGCTGGAATTGAGGCAAAAACAGCTCCAAATTTTCCTGAACCGCGAAGTATGTGAGTTACATGTGTTGTTAAAATGGAGGAAGGAAAAAAGAGTTACATCAAGGTAACTCACCAAGAATGGAAAAGAAAATCATGAACCCTGCTGATATTTGAACAACCCTTCGGCTGCCAACGCGTGTAAGTGCCAATAAACCCGCATTTTCGCTGCAGTTGAAGCAAAGCAAATTTAAGGAAAACTTGGAAAGGATTAGAAAGTTGTGTTGAATTGTCTGCTTTAAGATCACAAGAAAATCTTACATAGATACTGATGATCCATTTCCAGTCCCGAACATGCCAGAGAAGAGAATTCCAACTCCCTTAAGTAGTAAAGAAGAAAATTTTGAATTGTTATGAATCAACAGAAACTTTCAATACTTGTCGAAGCACAAAGTCAACCAGGTTATCAGAATTGCAACCAGAGAAATATTACTAATTGATGCAAATTGAGTAAAGTTCTATAATTCAACTAAATAGTTATGATTTCAGGTACGAGAAGAATGAGTTAAAAGCTGGAGATAACCTGTTTTATTCAGATAGAGTTTCCATAGATTCGTATTTAGCTATCTTGTCTTCATGCATGTAATAATTAAATTACTATGATAAGTGCAAAGTAAAAGTAATCACTTGTGAAATCAGTACCTGCCAACCTACACCTCGGCTAAGGACTGAAGGAGGTATTGGAGTTGCACTAGCATACCTTGAAACAGCAATGAAGCCACCAGTAGACTGTTAAAGAGTATAAGAAACCAATTAGCGAAGATAAGAACAGTCTAAGACCTGATGTAAAACAGATTTTGAAATTTCTTAATGATGAACAAAGTGGAATTTGAACATGGAGGAGTAATGCATTCTACGCTTCATAAGCAATTCCACACATTCACTAATAAGACATTCTTTTGAATCTGTTCCGTCACTATGAACGGAACGACTGTGAGAAATATGCTCACCAAATGGAGTAGGAGTCAAAATAATTTCATTAATGCTTCAAGAAATTCATATGCACAGATAAACAAACCTCTACAAGGGCAACGAATGAAGCCATCATCATTGCAAAAGCCTCACCAGCATCAAAAGTGGGAGCTCCCCATTGGAAGGGGTATGGTACTCTTATCCTACCAAACAATAAAGATCAGTTGGCAGAGAGAGCTATAAGACTTGCAGAGCATTATAAATTATACCATAACAAGCCCAAGCAGCAATAGACCTTCATATGGCCAGAGTCCGAAACTAATGGAAGTTATACATCAGGGGAGAACACAGCCCCCCATCTGGAAATTTAGATCACTCTAATATTCCCTACTCGGTTAGAAGGAAATCCATATAGCCTTACCATGGTGCAGCGCCTATAATTCCTGCACGGTCTGTTCTGCAGCTTAATTGGGTTTTAGGTCCTGTATTCTTATATGCCCCACCCACAGTAAGCAGATGAGCATATATCCACACAATAACCACCGAGAATATAACAGCAAAGCGATCAAACACAGAACTCTTCCCATGCATCATATGAGGTATATACTGCAAAAGCTCATGAAGATTAGTTTTAAATCTTATGAAATGCCATGTATGGTAACCTGAAGTCTACGCATTCTCTTCAAAAGTTTCCGGTGAACTAACACAGGAGCGTAGATGTGTTGCATTTACCTGGGAGAAAATTACTAGAAGGATTATCTGCGGTAGTCCAATCTCCACACATTTTGCAAGCTAGCAACCCCGAAATCATTGTCAATGATAATACTTCAACAAGATGTTATATCAAATGGAAGCTCACACTCTTACCAAGGGGAATCCAAATTCATACAGCCCAAAACCAGATAAAGCCACAAGAGGTATAGCAGATAATGGACTCGTGAACCTGCAAATCGAAAGGAGGCCTGCATTTAATTAAGATAAAGACAAACGAACTTCTTCAATATTGCAAAGTCCTGACTTCAGACATGTGTCTCTGAACTACATCAGTATGTACTGTACCATGCCTTCAAATTTTATTCAAGCTAAAGGCACCTAAATAGACGAAAGTAGAGACCATCCAAGTGCTGATTATACAAGAGGGGCTGCCTACAGAAAGAATAAAGAAGAATGTAGAAAATCAAAAAACCTTGCAACATTTCGCCAAAGGCCACTGAAGCCAATGACAATTTGGAGTGTGGAGGCAACAATGAGAGCACCCTGAATTCCACGCATAATCTTCTCGAATTTCTACATTATAATCACAAACTTGAATCAGTATTGCATTGCGTTCTGTTCTGTACTTAGATGCAACCAACAACAAAAGTATCTTATTAGGCAATGTTTCCACGAAGCCACCTCTGTAGGATTCAAAATTTCACCGTATCGACCAGCCAAGACAATTGAAATGGTGGTTGGCAAATAGGTATAGGAACCTCCAATCACAGCAGGCAAACGGGAGCCGAACATTGTTTGGAAAAACGTGTTCAGTCCAGCCACAAAAAGCAAAGTCTGAATCATCTTTGCCTTCTCCGCCTGAAACAAACAGTTTAAGAAAAGATCCATATGGCCATGAATAAGAAGCATCTCATAGCATAGTGGTTTAGACCCTTAACGCTTACATTTCCTCCTCCCATCTGCGGAACTAAAGTGGTGGGTATAAGCACCGTTGTGCCAAGCATTACCAAGTAGTGTTGGAAACCAAGCAGAATTGCTTCAGCTGCATTTCAGAAAAGAATCCATCAGACAATGAAATCAAGAAATTTGTGTTGCATGAATATAAAACGAATTCATAACCAAAAGGTACTGATGCAAGTGTCTTGTGCAATCAATGGAAAATGGGATATATTGAATTCATTGACTAGATGAACCAACTTGGAAAGGAAACAATTAAGCGTTACAACTACTTCTCTATCTACTAGAAAAAGATACCAAGAAAATGGTAGTAACGTCGATTTCTCATCGTTATCTTCCAAATGGGGAAACTAAGTGTGTTTGCAAGTCAAAGAATCAGAAAAATATGTGAATAGTCCACATAACGCCAGTGACATGTAGCTACTGAAATAAACCACTGATGAATAGAGTAAGTGTAGAACTCACGCCAAGGAGGAGGACTAGTAATGCAGAAAGCAATATTAGGGAGCTGATCCTTGACCGGATGTGGCTGTAGCTCCTCCTGTTTTGGTGGCGGCGCTTGCCCTGCCATTAATTCTCTCTTTTTTCTCCCTAAGCTCTTACTTCTCCTCTGTGTTTTCCACTACAAAGCTATGTCTCAATAAAAAAGAACCTCAACAACCAATTACGACTAAAAACCCCAAGAAGACAAAAACCCTGCCACTAATACCCAGAAAACAGCTTATTAACAGATCCTAAAAGGCTGGTAATAATCCGAAGAGAAGCCTTAAACAACAAAGATGATAAAAACAGTTAACGAGCTTATAGCAAAAGAATGAGAATCAGGCAAGCTTGTGTAAACGCTGTACACTACAATTGCTGGTGCACACAGACAGAACCAACTTATTAAGGGGTTGATGGCGTAGAACGTTGCTGAACGGGTTAGTTTAAGTGATAAAAGACACCCACTTGGAGAAGAAGAAACGTAAAAGCGAATGTGAAGAGAAAAAGAACATAAAGCAAAAGGAGGGAACTAGGAGCCTCCCGAAGCGAGAAAGAAATCAAGATACCTCTCTCTGCAACCCAAAAACGAATCTCTCTCAAATCTATCTTCCTTGCATTGCTTTTACAATGTTATAGTAATTTCTTAACGTGGGTCTAAGCTCTCTTTTCCAATCACGTAAAGGTAAAGCTTGCACCAAAGCATCTTCCCCCGTAACCTTTACCAATTAATCTCTTGACACCATAAGCTCTATTTTCGATTTAAACAACCAAAAGTTTACCAACTTTGATTTTTATCTCTCTTACACACTCAAGCAAAGAATTAAACTATAAAACAGTGTAAAGTTAGCACATGTTCATATCATCTGCACTGTACTTGTTTCTGGTTGACAACAAATTCAAAAGATACTTCCCAAAAAAGAAAGTAATAATCAAAAGATACTGCATTGATTACTTTCTTACAGTTGGTAAATCAATGTGATGAAAAAGATCCTCTTTGAATTTGTGACCGACTACGAGTAGGAGTAGTCATTTCCTTTTCAAGTATTGTCAAAAACCATCATTCTGTCCTATGTGCCGTTTACACTTCTGGGTTCTTTCCCCTTGCAGTCTCTCTACTGAGCTCTGTGCATGAACACGTCTCCTGAAGTGTACCTCTCTGTATGTGTATCGGGAAACTATATATTGGGTCCATAGCTCAGAATCAAAAGCTTAAAGTAGATATGGAAGCCTGAAGCTTGCACCTTATCTTGTAATGAAGGATGCTCTTAGTTATATATCTTATTAACGGGTAACAGGTAACCTTCACGAGCATCTATCTATCTACTAAATAAGATCCATAAAAAATAAATAGATGGATGCTTATTTAGAACAGGATAATAACAGAGTAAAGTCACAGTTAATCTAAACCCATGTTAATACTGATATCAAAGTATAGCAGAAGAAGACAACCTTTTTCCTGGATAACTTATTGCCCATTTTTCTTGTACATCCTATCCTATCAGGGTTCGTTAAGAATGTTTCAGCGAAATATTTCACAAATCTACTCCATCATATCACTTCACATTATTCCATTGATGGTCCTAATATTTTTAATGGATATTGTATGATTATGTTCATTACATAATAAGAGATTTTGGGATTGATTGTTTTCATCCTTTGTCTTCGCCATCATTTGGAATGGAAACAGAACACAAAAGCTGTCCAGCCTAACTATATCAATATGCTTAGTCCATTTCTAAAATCTAAAGGTTTAAAGCTTTCATCTTGTTTATTAGAAATTATTGATCAAATTTCAATTGCGTATATTATAACCCTAGTCCTGTAGACGGGGTATATTGTTGAACAATCCTTGTACATTTACAGGCGTACACCCAATTAACATATCACTTTCTTTGTTTTTCTTTTACCACTTTACTAAAAGTTTGCTTTTAGCAGCTTTCGGCTACATTTTCATTTTCTTACAATAATAGCAGCAAAATTAACTATGGCCAACTGTTCTATACTTTGGTGGAAATTTGACTCAAACACCATCTTAAGCTTTATAAAAAAAATCCAAACTAAACCTTATATGGAAATACTTCCAACGAAAGTACTCAAGGTTATACATCGAGAAGAGGTAATTCCGATTATTACTTTCTTTATTTTGCAGGTTACTTGCTCAGTCTCATCCAAGTCACAGCTTTTGAGGTTCTCTTCGGATTGTCCATGCTTGCTATGCCTACCCTTGGAGGAGCAGCACAGTTATTTCTTGACGGCAATTTTCCTCCTGGCCATTCCGGGGCCATGGCTATGCAGTTTATTTATTTCTCCTAGGCTTGCTATCTACGGGTTGGAATGTTTTAGTTAGGCTTTTTACTTGGACTTTGTATGCTTGGGCTTTATTTGGCTATGTTTCTTGGTGTTATTGTTGTTACTGTTGATTGAGTTTCAGGTTGCTTCTTCCATTGTTGTTCTGTTCCTTAGTTTATTTTGGTTTTGCCCTTAGGCTAGTTGCTAACTTTAGCTGGATGAGCTTTCTGTGGCATAGTTTGTGAACTCTTTGTAGATATTTTGATTATTTATTTATTTTCCTAAATTACAAAAAAGCTTAGTAATAGCAATCACTCAAGTATAATTCATATATGAGAAAAATGAGTTGCGACTTCTTGAAACCAAATTTATGAATAACTTATCAGTATTACATTTAGTTACGGTACTAGTATCGATCAATATTGAGTATCATTTTGGATAATCTTCTAGATTTATAAAGTATTCTTTGAACTTTTTTAAAATTGTAAATTAATCTCTCAATATATTATATTGTATAATTTATAATTTTATATTAACTCTATCTCTAATAATTTTAATAATAAAAATTGAAAATAACAACAATCTATTTATTTTATTTATATTACTTTTAACATATTTCATATATAAATAATAACTACAATTAATATAAAAAAGTCATTTAACTATCGTAGAAATATAAAATTAAGGACCATACAAAGTATTTAAAATGTTACAATTTTATAAT
>JANITW010000001.1:5557368-5568682 GCA_027564335.1 Erythroxylum williamsii | reverse complement strand
GAAATATAAAATTAAGGACCATACAAAGTATTTAAAATGTTACAATTTTATAATATAATAAATAATAATTACTTCAAAAAATCAAATAAAAATAATAAATATCTATGACTCTCTAACTATTACAATTTATACAAAAAAAGTTTGTGTTGAGGAAAAAATCAACTAAAAGTGAAATTTGAAACAAAAGCATTTACAATTATATTTATATTCCATTTATAGAATTTAATATATAGAATATAAGTGAAATTAAAAGATGAGGAGAAATAAAAATTTGAAACTTCATTCAATTGAATGCTCACTCAAATCGCATTAATCTTAATTCTATTTGATATAAAATCTTCATTATTGAGAGGAGTCTCATCATCACTATCATTCAAATTTATTGCACTAAATGACATGTCAATACTTTCCTGTCCAAAATTATCTTCTAAGTCACTCTCATATATTAAACTCAGTTCCTCAAAAACCTAATCTGCCAAAAAATCAATATAATCAAAGCAAATCGAATCTATAGAATTACTTGTTCTATTAAGAGTCCTAATAAAATAAAATAATTAAAAATTACAAGAAATTATATCTAACTTAATAATAATAATAATAAAATACTTTTTTCGAAGCTTTAAATTGTACGAACAAAGTCTAAATCATTTAATCTTTTGTGCTATATCTACTCCTTTTCTTGGAATGGATGAATTTAAATATACTATAATTTTTTTCACACTCTGTTGTACTTACACATTGACTTAGAATTCCAATTATAAATATTTGTGATTCTGGAACACCACTTCTAAATTGATCCCACTAAGCAATTATAAGACCATAAAAATAGCATTATAAATAAAATAAAATAATGAATAATTTTCAAGTAACAAAAGTGGTAAGAAAATATATACCTAAACTAAGTTTGTCTCTTTAATGAATAGAAATTGACATCATAAAATCACCAAAAGCATCACTATAAATCTTTATTTGTGAGCTTAGGAGATCTAACATCATCTTATGAGCAACAATTAATGTCATAGTTAATAAGATTCTACTATTAACTTCAATTTTCTTTGTAAAGCTTAGTCTGAAATAGACATTAGAATTCAAAAAATCCCCAGTTACAAATAATGAAAAAGAAAGTTGTCTTCCTCATCTCTTATTGATGACTTCAAGATAAGGTATATACAAAGAAAGCCTATTTTTTATATTGACCTTGATTGCTTCCTTTGCTCTCTTTATGATATCATAAAATAACTCGTTGTTGCCTTCTCATCATTATCAATCAGACGAAGTACTTTTATCAAAGACTCACAAACTCGAATGCAAATTAACATTGAGACCAAAATTTGTTATCTTTAAGCATAATTCTAGATCCAATTCATCATTAAACCTAGCATGCTAAATTACAACTCACTTATGACTTGTAAACATTTGTCTTAAAGCACGATTGTAGATAAACTTGATCACTTTTTTAGCTTGTTGTATAGTCTCATCAATAATATGAATCTATCTAACATCTTCTATATTTTCTAACATCAGGTCAATGCAATATGCAGCACTATGAACTGAACAATATTTTGTAGCCCAACTTTATTCACAACTTTATCAAATATCTGAAACAGAGCATCGATATTTCTAATAAGACCAGATTTATCAATAGATTTCAAAAATATTGTCCCTTTTGCAAAATAAACTAAAAAATTAATAATAGGTTTTTGTCTTTTATTTGTCCAACCATCACATATGACTGAATACTTAAAAGTAACTCAAGTTATTCTTCTTTCACCTAAATAACTTTTTATTTCATAAACATAGTTACTCAAAAAGTTTTCCTTTGTATTCTTCAATTGAAAGAGCTTTGTATCCTAGATTGTAAGAGACAATAGCATCTACCATAGGCTGATAATAATAAGATTAAGCAGTATTGAATGTTATACCTAAATCATACTACTTACTAGTCATTGTCATATCCATAATATGAGTCACTTCTTTAAATTGTAAGGCATTACAGATTGAAGGTTAAGCTTCGGGAGTTCTTCGTGGTGTAGAAAAATTAGACACACGTCTTCTTCTCTTCATAACATCAGGTGTAAAATTATATTCTTGTCGAGTAGGAATACTACTACCTTTAACATTCTCATTATCATCTTAACCACCAACAAAAGGACTTTCATTAACAATTTAGTAATTTAATCTTTATCTTCTATCTTTTTTCATGTTGATACTTTTCAAGTAAAGTCATTATTTGTCATTTAACATCATGACTTACTTTTTTTTACAAAACTTCACATAAATTTTGACCATAGTTAAATGCTTCTTTAATATAGTAATTCGTCCACCTTTCAAATACTTATTATAAAATAAACAAATGATATGGTTAAGAGAAACAAATACTATAGTTCTTTATTCGGAAAACCAAATCAACATGAGCCCAAGCTGAATCATTAAATCTTGCTGAAGTGGTTGAATTATCAAGAGTATTTAAATATTTTTCCATTTATTTGTAAAAATAAATAAAGACATATATCAAAATTAATTTAATAATTTCATATTAAAATAAAGTTGTGTAAAAAATGAAGAAATTGATAAATAATAGTTTCTCAATAACTCATGTTTCTTTCCAATGATAAGTCATTTTGTTTGATTACATAATTTAAACATAAGATCATAACTATAAACTATTTTTTGTTTTCTGTAATTATATAATTCAAAAATAAACTTACAACTATAACCTATTTTGTCTGATAATAAAATTCAATCATAAACTCAAAAGTCACAACTATAACTCATTTTGTGTTATTTTATAATTTAATTATAAACTCATATCTATAATTTAACTTATGTAATCACATAATTCAACCTTAAACTCTTAATTATAACTTATTTTGTATGATTATTGATAAGTTGATTAAATGATCCAACCATAAACTTAAACTCACAACTATAATTCAATTTGTATAATTACTTATCATACGATTCAACCATAAATTAATTAATCCATTTTGATGACTACAAAATTCAATTTATAATATCTAACCTAATTTATAATAAAGAATAACCTTTCATTCAAATTTTAATATATCTCAATCTCAAATTTCATACAAGAACAACCTAAAACTCATAATCCAATTCTAATTTTCAATTCAAACAATAAATAAATAACCTCAAACTCAAATTCATAATGCAATTCAAAATTCTAGTTCTCAAATATCACTAAAAGTCAAAAACACAGTCCATTCTAATTTTCAAATTTTAATAAATGACACAAATTCAAACTTCAATTTCACTATTCCACATTTAAATATTCACAATTCACAATTTATAAGGCATCCATGATAGATTATACACTCATACACCACATCCATAAGTCTATAAGTCTACCACACAAGCAAGCGCGAGCACACACACACACGGTTCCACAATTCACACACACACACACTAGCAAAATGCAACCTTGACTTAAGCTTACAAGTGATGAGTCATAAGTTACAACACTCCAATTTTAGATTGCAACACAAGAGTGTGATGATTGGCGGCGACTGGCGGTGACTAGCAAGTGGCTGTTGGCTGGCACGATACTACGATTGGTGAATGGCGATGGTTGACGCAACTGGCGATTGGCAGATGAGAGGAGCTGGCGAGTTGCGGGTTGTGGCGCACTTGAGGTGGGGGGCAAGCAATTGCTAGTTCTGGAATGGTCGAATGGGTCTGGAAAACAATTTGATTTTGTTTGGACTTTTAACTTTTTTTTTTTGCGTTTTAGTCCTCCAACTTTTTGAAATTCATTGTATCCACTGACATTTGCACCGACGAATATCAATGGAAAAGGCTAATAGTACCAGCCATTACAAAATTCTCCAATTTTATCCCCTTTTCAAACCGATACACTGCTTCCCTTCCGATACAAAATCCTGCTTTAAACCCCTTCCCTTGTCGGTGTCAATGTTGTCTTAAAAAGTACAGTTTTGTTTTGAATAGAAAACGAAAGAAGAGGAAAGGAGGGAAAAGCACCCCAGGCGTTGTGACTTTTACACGCAAAGGCTACCTTTCGTCTAGACACCATGAATTTGAAGTCCGCTATATAGATGTTTGATTCGACTTCCATTTTTTTTTAATAATAAAATTTGTGCAATAATTCTTTTTATTAATAAGAATAAAATTTAAAACTAAAAATTAAAAAAATTATTTAATAAATATTTAGTAATACATTCATCATTTTCTATTTCGATAACTATGTAAGAAGTTTAAAAAAAAATTATTTGTAAACTGACATTCATTAATCAAAATAACTAATTAATTATTACTATTTAATATTAAATAATTAATTAATGATGAAAAAGAAAACAACTAACAAGAACAAAAGAAACTAATGTGATATAAAAAATCACAAATTCAACAAAAAAAACGAAAATAAAAAATAAAACGGGAACCAGACATAACATAATTAAAAAAACGGGAGAGGGCACTACACTTGAGGATTCAGGTCAGGTGCTCCTGCAGCTATACTTGTCCCTGCCATTAATGTGACATACCATCTGAGGTATCATCATATTGCAATTACAAAGGCAGAGACGGTGCCATGAAAAAGCATTTATTT
Source organism: Erythroxylum williamsii (assembly GCA_027564335.1). Classification (NCBI taxonomy): domain Eukaryota; kingdom Viridiplantae; phylum Streptophyta; class Magnoliopsida; order Malpighiales; family Erythroxylaceae; genus Erythroxylum; species Erythroxylum williamsii. Next base: position 5,564,100 of record JANITW010000001.1, on the reverse strand, counting down.
AGATAGAAATTTTTTCCTTGGTTAAAACTGAGATTCTCTTGGCATATGTAATAAATTAGTTGCAGAAAAGGGTCGTAGCCAAGAGCAGGTACAAGCAGCATAACCACAAAATATCCAATTCTCAATATGCTTTCCAGCACTCAAAAGATGTGTGCATAAATGATCCCTAGCTGCTGCCACGAGCCTGCAACCTCTTCCTCTCAAACTCAAGCTGAAGGGACATCATGCACAAAAGTTATTATTCCTGTTCAGATTTCTACCAAATACAGACTTTTGAATCCTAACAAGTAGGCTTACCACTTTCTTCACTCTGTCATTAGCAGCAGCAGTTCCTCCACTGACACATTCGGGGAGATATGGAGCGCTAACTCGAACTTCATTCATTACAACTATAGAGGTCTTATCCCATTGCACTGGAAGCCTGGTGACAAACATTCACATGAGCTAAAAAGGTTTGGCCTTTGGACATGATCTAGCATTTTTGTTATTTTCATTCACATGGAGACATCAGTGGAAATCAAAAATTGAAATTCTTACTCACATTAAAGTTTCAAAAGTAAAGCAAAATGATTCACAAAATTCCCAAAAATTATCTGATCAAGCACACATGCGACTTGCATTGCTACAAAACTTACGAAAGATGAAAAATGAAAACTACAATAGCTGCATATTGCAAGAAATATGTCCCAATGCTCAGATGATATAGTTACACTAACATGTTTAAAAGTCCACAACAATTTTGCCATCATAAGGCAAACTTGCTTCACCCATAAAAGACCAATCCAAAAACCAATTCTCGAATAATTTACTCCTGCTTTCTTCAAAAATTCATATTGCTCAAGCACAAATATTTGTAATCATTGTCTCATCAAAACCTGCAGCATTTTCGAACTACAAAAATTCATAATGCTCAAGCACAAATATTTGTAATCACTGTCTCATCAAAACCTGCAGCATTTTCAAACTATAAAAATTCATATTGCTGGAGCACAAATACTTGTAATCATTGTCTCATCAAAACCTGCTGCATTTTCAAACTATGTACACCTTGCCAACCAAATTTAGTTCTAGTAAAGCATATCGGAAGTCAGAAACTGGGAAACTTGGATCAAACTATCATGGATTGCAACTGATTCAACTATTACCAAGCAAAGAACTTTTTTCAACATATAGCAATACTAAGGACGGGCCTTCTTAAAAATTGACCCAATTAAGTTGATTCAATCCAAAAAAAGTCAAGAAACGAACTGGCAATTCAGATGCACAGAAAAAGAGTGAAAAACAAAAGGCATGGAAGTTAAAGGGCAAGGCAATTACGTCTTAGACAAGGCATCAAATAGGCTCTGAGCTTCAGCCGTAACACCAACTCCAATCCTCTCAGCCTCTGCTTCTGCTTGTCTGCAAACCCAATTCAAGTCCTCCAAAACATCCCATCAGAACTTCCCCATCAAACAAAACGTATCAAAGAAAAACACGTAAGCAACCTATTACCAACAGATCACCTTAAAGCCAATTCCTCCCTAGCTTGAAGGCCATGGAGATCTATATAACACTTCTTAATGTCAAGAGGGTCCTCAGCTTGACCCAGAAAAGAAAACTCCTTTATATAACTGGCTTTCAGAAATCTTAAGTTCCTTCTAGGCCCAGCTTTGGAACCCTCTTGTGAAAGAAGATCATAAATTAAGAAACAACACCAAAAGCACAGCAGACAGACATAGATTGAATCGCAAGTGAAAGACAACAAGAACAACAAAGGAAAGGATATGAAGCACGAGAATGTTTGAAGGTCGGTCAAAGGTGATAACTTGGCCCTCGAACTGGTCACCAAGTGTTGTCTTGATCGAAAGCAAGCAACCCACTGCAAAATCCTCGCTGTTGCTAGTGTTGACACCTTCCATGGCTGCTCCCTCTCTCTTTCCGGCCCTCTTCAATCTCGTGGAGTCTCTGCCATCGTAACTTCTTCGGGTTGTTTACGGCTTTTGGAGGGTTGGGTTTCGAGGGGCTGAGAGCCCACCCGCACTTGGTGGTGTAGGGTCGTTAACTAGATTTTCATTTTCGGGTCTAGATTTGACTCCAAGTCCAATGGGCTAGAGAGGCAGAATTTTAATTTTAATTTACATTTAGAATGGTGTGAGTAGACGAGCTCAAATCTTCTATCTAATCTTATGATGTTTTATTGCATCTTATGAATTTCAGTTATTTATTTATGTGGGTTCTGTATGAGTCTCACATAAATGAACGTGAATCTCGCATAAATAAATGGCTGAGATTTATGAAATAGAATAAGACATCATAAAATTGGACAAAAGATCCTGTCCTGTAAGTAAACACCATTTACCTACTTCTTGTCTTGACAAATGAGCAAATTTAGTACTAAAAAAAAAGAAAAACATATTTCAGGGGACTTTTGTCTCATGACATGCATGTTCTTCTATGATCATCCTTTCCTTTCAAATCGCATAATATATAATTTGATGTTCTCCCAGTAGATATGGAATCAGTCTCTACCGACACGTGTTTGTTAGTTCCAAATATTTGATAATGCATTCCCAAGTATCGGTGAGTTAGTCTTCCTCCCTTTGTCACATGACAGCAACCTAATGCGTTGTCTAATAGGAACCAATGATTTTCGTTTTGGTTTGTGGACAGCTCCTAATCCTTTGTCCTGGAATGCTAAAGTGACATAAAGCTGGAATTTTTGTACTGTAATGATATGATCGGATTTGGGTATACATTTATAGTTTCTATTGTTAGAAATGACGAATGAAATGAAATAACAGCTAACAATCAACCTCTGTGGTCCCTAAAGAATGGAGCTCTGAACAAGCAATGATCTGTACCATTTTGGTGGAAAATAATCCATAATCATATTCAATATCGTTTCTTTTATTGGCGAATAGACAAAACAGACATCCATCTGATTCCTCCAATCAAATTAGCAAATGTATGCTAGGAGCCAGGAATACTACTGTTAGTAAGCATTGCTTTTTCCATTGATACTATTTTTTCTTATACTTGATTAATAAGCATTTTTTCTACTTGCTTGGTAATTGAATAATACTTGTACTTGTTGGAGAAAGACCACAGACGCTCGCTGAAAGTGGAACATATATATACAGATATATAAGAAAAAAGGGCAAGTTGAATTATGTCAAGGTGGTGTTTGCCACGTGTAAGACAGGATGCCAGGCATGAAGGCAGCGAGTTTGGAGGAGTGGTTGGACGAACCACAAAGAACATGAAGAAGAAAGTGAAACACAAACGAACAAACGTATAGAAAAATGAGATTCTTGAGGTGACTTTGACTGCTCACCCCCTTCCGTCCTCGTGTTTCTTTTCTCAATCAGTCAATCCTCTTGAAGCTTGGCCTCCGCTGCACATAAGTCTGCTTCCAAATTGGTAGAATGCAAAGAATCCATATCTCAAAGTAAAGGCTAAAAAACTTCATTATTGTTAACGATAGTACAGGAAGCGAGTCCAGATGGGCACTATTAGTCCATCCAAGTATCATTCTTTCTATTTCCATGTCAAAAAGCTTCTTCGTTGGATGTTTTTTGCGGCTGTTCCTTTGCTTCTGTTTCGCTTCTACTTCTATCCTCACCCAATTCTTCATTCTCACCCTGTACACATCTCTTCCTCTGTTTCTCCTTCTACTATAGGTAAGTGTGTGAACTTGGAAGAAAGTTGGTTTCTTTCTTGTTATTTGGTTGATAACGTTGTTCTTTGATTGCTTCGGATATGAAAAAGCGATTCTTAATACTGTTTATTATTGCAGAGAAGGAAGACGCAAATGAGCCTCCATGTGATTACACCAATGGCAGATGGGTTCATGATACGAATGGTCCTTTGTACAATAGCACGACTTGTGGAACAATCAAGGAAGGTCAGAATTGCATTCGCCATGGCAGACCTGACTTGGGTTTTCTTTACTGGAGATGGAGACCGGAACAGTGTGAGCTTCCAAGGTTTGAACCCAACACATTTCTTCAGCTTCTTAGAAACAAACATTTAGTATTTGTTGGTGATTCCATGGCTAGAAACCAGTTGGAGTCACTTCTTTGCTTGCTTGCCACTGCTTCAGTCCCTAAGCTTGTTCATCGAGAGGGCGAGGATAACAAGTTTCGTAGATGGTATTTTGAGTCCTACAATACCAGTATATCAATCTATTGGTCACCATTTCTGGTAAAAGGTGTGGAGAAATCGAAGTCTGGTCCTGATCATAACGAGTTGTATTTGGATCATCTTGATGAGAAGTGGGCAGCCGACATGGATGGGTTTCACATGATTGTTTTATCAATTGGGCATTGGTTTCTGCATCCAGCAGTTTACTATGAGGATGGTCATGTAATAGGTTGTCATTACTGTCCTGGCCTTAATCATACTGAAATTGGGTTTTATGATGTGCTGAGAAAAGCTTTGAAGACTACACTTAACACTGTAATTGAAAGAGTGAAGACAAAACGAAATGGGATAGATGTAATTCTGGCAACATTTTCACCTGCACATTTTGAAGGTGAGTGGGACAAGTTTGGTGCTTGTCCAAAGACCGAACCTTACGGGAAGGGTGAGAAGTCGCTTGAAGGAATGGATGCAGAGATGAGGCAAATTGGGATTGAAGCAATGGAAGCTGCAAAATTGAATTCCCATTTACACGAGCTGAGATTAGAGGCACTGGATATCAGCAAATTGTCATTGATGAGGCCGGATGGTCATCCAGGTCCTTACATGCATCCAAATCCCTTTGCCAATGGTATAACAGAGCGAGTCCAAAATGACTGTGTTCACTGGTGTTTGCCAGGGCCTGTAGATACATGGAATCAGATATTACTAGAGGTGATGAAGAGATGGCAGAATGAATCAAGACAAGAAGAAAATTGAGCCATTGCAAGTGGTGAAATGGATATTGTCAGGCCTCCAGATGCAGACAAATTAAAAATTCAGAGGTTGGATCGGTAACAACTACAACGGTAATTTTGGTGATCCTTGTAAAGTGTGCAAAATGATGTCAATATGAGGTAAGTTCCAAACTTTCTATTTTGTCTACTGGGTATTTGCTTGTAATTATGTTCCCAAGCCAAGGTGCGGTTGAAATTTGAATTTGTTATACGTTCACCAACTGCTTTTGGACTCGTAAAAAGCAAAGGATAGTGGGTAAGAACGATTTCAGTCTTCTTGTTGAAAGTGAAAGTGACAACCTCGGAGTAACAGTGACTGGTTCAGGGTATCCAATGTAACTTTTCCCAGCTAGTAGATGAAGAGACTCTGCAGCAATGATTACACCTTAGCACCAAACTACCTATTAATTAGGAATTCCCGAGAGAAAGTTTTGGTTGGTCCCCGTAAAACCCACTTCAGTTTGCGACTCTGGCAGTTCTTTAGGACCCAATTAATGGACGTAATGATTACCCAACTTGTCTGCCCTTTTTTTTTTTTTTTTTTAGTTGGGTGCAAATGTTCGGCATAAGTCCGTAAAACTGTTTCAATCATGCTAAAAAAGATGTTATTCTTACTTCTTTAGTGCCAAATAGGGTTAAAATAGGGCATTAACTTCAAAGGATTTAAAATCTAAATGTTTAGGACGAATTATGGTTTTATTAATAAAATTACGTATTATTAAACCTTTCTAAATTTCGTACTTCAACATGAGCGTTGATAATTACGACGACATTTTCGATAGATCTGTAGGATCATTACCTAATAAAATTTAATTAAGGTTAAATTAATGTATACAAATTTACAATAATCTAATATATTTCAAAAATAATTAATACTAATAGTTTTAATAATTTAATTTTACAAAAAAGTTCAATCCTTGTAAAGTGATTAAAAGATTTTTAATTCATGTTCTCACATAGATACTCATGCTCCTCCAGTTCATTGTTTAAAAGATAAAGAATCATCCAAATATTCATATATGCATAAATTTTTTATCACTTGTGTTTAAATAGTAGTAAACCCATCTCTGTAATATTTGTTAAGAGAATTATCATATTAAAAAAATAATTAAATACAACATATAATAATGTCAATTATCATACATAATATCATGTACATGCTCAAGATAAGTGTCGACTAATTCACCCTATCAACAAATATGACATTTTTGAATTCGCCTCTAGATAGTATGCCTCGACCAACAAAATGGATATACTTTATAGTTTATTGTAACATCAATTATTCTTCTTAAAAGATAAATTGGTACATGCTCTAATCTAGCATTAGCTAATAAGTCCTAACTAACTATTTCTCACCACCACAAATCATAAAAACATAATCCATCATTTTATTAAGGCCTCGATGCATATCAAATAACTTAAATTAGTGTTAGAATAGTACACACTATTGGAATACTCTTATGGTCCATATGATTCACAACCATCACAACATTTCCAAAACGTTGTGATAGTCTATAGTTGTTTGTTATCTCTATAATGGGCAGAGCAATATATGGCCAGTTATGAGTTATTTTTGGGTCCCTAATTTTCTTATTTCTTTTTTAAGAAAAATTTACGCCATTAACTTAGTTAGGAGTTATTTTTGGATCCCTAATCTTTTTTTTTTCATTTTTAAGAAAAATGTACAACCTTAACTTGAGAGTTTGAGATGTTAGAAGATTTAGAAACATTCATTCATCAGTGGAATTTAATCAGTTGATAAAGTTCTTCCAAAAGGAAATGACCGGAGTTATTGTTTGCTTCAGTTATGCTTCCGCCTATATTATGTATCTAGATC
>JANITW010000001.1:5500618-5517433 GCA_027564335.1 Erythroxylum williamsii | reverse complement strand
CTGAACTTCCGAGCTACCTGCCTGGAAGTCTCAGCACGATCCGTGGATTATCGATCCATCGGAGCCTCTATAACAATTAAACAATTTCAAATTACTGAAATGCACAATCAGAACTAATTTAATGATGCACATGTCTTAATTAAAACGATGTACTATGCCTATTCATGACTTTCCCGACGCTATTTCCCAATTTCACTTTCTTTGTAAATTTCTAACTTTCCACTCATTTGCTCAATAATAACACATTTTCAATTCGATAACATCTTATAGAATTTCCCCAAATTCATTTCAATATTCAATCAATTTATCCAGTCATATTCGCTAGGGTATTATCTCAAAATCAATAGCACTTTTCTCTAGGTCAAATTCATTCCTTATACTCAATTTCTAAAGTTCCCAATAACAGTATTTTCAAAATCTCACCTTATACTCCAATTTTCAACAACAATCCTTAGGTAAAATTGAAATCACATTCCTACTTTCTTTCACAAATTGAGATCTCAAAAACCTAAATTTAAACTCTCATTCTTTTCCTCAATTGTAGACCTCGTTCTCTAGATCACAACGAATCAAATATCACCTCAATTGAAGATCTACACCATAAGTTATACCTTAAAAACCCAATTAAACCGATTTAGAAATAGCCCCTCGCTGCGACGCACCATTCGTCGCTCGTCGCGACGTACAGGTGCTCGTCGCGACGTGCAGACGTCGCTCGCCGCGACGAACGCTTCCTTTGGGCTCGCCGCGACGTATGGGAGAGGGCTCGTTGCGGCGTCAACATTTCACGCTCGCCGTGACGTCCCACCTGGCTCGCCGCGGCGTCTACGCGTTTTCTCGTCGCAATGACTAAACATTTTCCTCGTCGCGACTTGCGGCCCTGGTTCGTCTTCTCCGATTTCCTTCTTCCTCTTTTTCTCTCTAAAAACCAGTATTAACTCACACATAACTACCTAATCTTTTCTATTTAACCCCATGAATGCATTTAACACATAAATAACAACATTAAAGCCCATTTCACTTACCAAATCAAGCTTGAATCTCAATTCTCCCAAAAATCCCTACAACTCTTTCATCTTCTCTCTACGCCCACGGTGCTTCTCCAACCTTAACAAATCTTCATCATCCTCAAGAATCAGACAAACTAGCAATGAATATCACAAAGAGAGGAAGAGACGATAATCACAAAGGAAGAATCGAAACTCACCAAAGGAAGGAACCGATCGTGCCCTAGGAGAGAAGAGAATTTCTTTTCTCTTCAGTTCAAACTGCAAAGCATTTATAAGTGATTTGTCCCATTTTCTTCTTAATACCAGTAAATCTGTTACTCTTTTCACGATCATTTCCAGTCCGATTGGTCTCTGAATTTCAATGGCTCGACATATAAAATTCCTAAAATCATATTTCTAAATTTCCATAGCCATTGGACAATTACTTCGGTACTATTTAGTTAATTGGTCTGCCACTCGGAAAAATTTTGGTCCGGACATTTTCTCCCAAATTTTCAGAAAAGTTCTGAAGAGTCACTACCAATTCGCATTTACTCTTAAAACATTTTGTATTCAATTTTTCAATCCCAATTATTCCACAATTCTCCATAATTCATAAATCAAACCTAATTATTCACAATTTCACCATTCATAACCGTATCACAATTAAATGCCGGGAAAAAGTCATGAATGCATGTACCTATATGTGCATGTGACAATTGACTCAATCCTCTACAATTAGAGGCCAAATAAATGTTCAGTCGATATTATGCAGTAAAATCCTATCCCGTCCCAATTTACCAATACAGCTTTCCCATCGGTGACGGGATGTTACAATACATATATTTGTATATATACATACAGACATGTTGTTGATATATATGTGAGGATTTGTGAAATGCATGTAAATGAATTATTATAACATTTGATATCAGAGCCTTACCGTATGCCTCTACCTTGCGTCTGCATTGGTTCCTTTATCTGTTAAACATATGCTCTGTTTTGTTTTTGTGGAGACTGCGTATGCATGTGTGAGGAAGAGTTGGACGTTGGTGTGCATACGGGATGTCATGGTTGTGTTTTGACACATCATGTTACATGGTGCACCAACTGGAGGCGTGATGCATACCGAGACGATGGAAACTGTTAGGTTGCAAGGCAGTTTTGGAAATCGCCAGCCATGCAACATGCGTCTTGTTTCTTCTTCTGGGTGTGTCATGACTGCCGTTAGCTCGTCACCATCATCCCACTCTCCAGCAATGTCTCTTCCGTGCATCTAGCTAGCCTCTAGTTTGGGTTGGAACTGGGTCACACCGACCCAGCTGAAGATTGAAAACGAATGATATGTTTTTTTAAATTCTTGGTTAATTAAGTAATAATTAATTATTTTAATGTTTTGGTTCTTTGCTGAGTTAATTAAGCACTTAATTTTTGTGATTTTAATTATAAAATATTCTTTGGAATTAATATTTTTTGAATATTAATTATTTTAATTTGTATGTCTAATATATTAAGAATTATACATTTAAAATTGTATGATTAATATTTGTATTAAATTAGACATGCAAGATTAAATAATGTGATTTTATGCACATTAAAGTTGTTTATTGTTAAATAACTATTTGCGCACATTATATATATAGTTAATTGAAAATTGTATGTATAAATTTATGAACATTATATGTGCAAAAGTAGATTAAACAATTTGTGCATAATTATTTGATTTATTTGCATTATTAATTATTTGATGCAATATTTAGTTTTAATTACGATTAAAATAATGTGAGGTGATTAATATAATTTTAATTAATTAGAGAGTAACCACGTCATCTTCAATTGATTAAAATTATATATTTAAGTTTATAGATCACTGTAAACATTAATTGTAGTTAATCATATATATAAAATAAAATTTACCCACATAAATTTTTGTTATATGTATATGATTAATTAGGATAAAATATCACTTTATATTTCTTGATTTACCCACAGGAATTAAGAAAAGGAACATAATTTGATAATTTTATTAAATGGATTTAATTGAGTAGAATTTTAGCCCACGGGCAAATTTTATGTTACTATATTCCTCAATTCATGCATGATTTACATTGGTAAAACGTAGCAAATTTCAATCTCATATTTTTGCTTACTGAGCATGTATGTTTAATAATTTTTGTAGTTATTTTACCTATGAATATCTCTGAAGTTAAGTGTGACATTCCCAAATTAAAGGGTGATAATTATAAGGTATGGAAGGAGAGAGTGCTTCTTTATTTGGGCTGAATAGATATAGATTATGCTATAAGGAAAGACGAACCACCTGCTATCATTGAAACTAGCACTCGAGAAGCATTTAGTCTTTATAAAAAATGGGAACGATCCAATCGTTTCTCTGTGATGTTCATAAAGACTAAGATATCTGCTGGTATTTGTAGTTTCGTTGAACAACATACTAAGGTGAAAGATGTTTTAAAAGCCATAATTGAGCAATTTGCTACATTTGACAAGGGTTTTGCCAGCACATTAATAATGCAATTGTCATCTATAAGACTCACCGGGATAAAAGATGTGTGTGATCATATCATGCGTATGAGGGATAAAGCGGTTCAGCTAGAAGCTTTAGAAGTGAAAATGTCAGGATCTTTCCTGGTTCATTTTATTTTGAACACTCTGCCCCAACAATATGTCCCTTTTAAAATTTCTTACAACACTCATAAAGAAAAAATGGTCAATTAATGCGTTGTTGATCATATGTGCTCAAGAAGAAGGGAGATTAGCTATGGAAGAGGGTGAAAAAGTGAACTTGATTACGCAATGAAAGAAAAAGAAGGATCAGAGCAAAAATAAGGGAAAAGGCAAGATTCCTCCTCAGCCCGAGGTAAAGAAACATCAAAGTGTTTCTTCTACAAAAAGAGGGGACACATGAAGAAAGAATGTTAAAATTTAAGAATTGGCTCGAAATGAAAGGTACTCACCTTTCATTTATTTGTTATGAATCTAATATGGTTAGTGTTAATCATAAAACATGGTGGATTGATTCTGGTTCAACAATTCATGTTTCAATTACCTTGCAGAGTACGCACAACCTAAAGAAAACCAGTGGTAAGTGAACACTACATCTATTCAGGAGGCAAGATGAGTTCATATGTGGAAGCCATTGGCATTTGCAATTTGACGTTAAGCAGTGGTTTTATTTTACATATAGAAAATACTTTTTATGTACCAAGTTTTTCTAGAAATTTAATTTTTATTTCAAGACTTGTATGTTCGGTTTCACCTTTAATTTTACAGATTCTGTTTTTCAATTATCCAATAAATCCAAAGTTCTTTGTCATGGTGTTTTGATTGATAGTCTTTATTCTCTTAAATTATGAAATGACAATGTTTATACTTCTATGCATATTACTGCTGGGATAAAACGATGTATTATGAATGAGGATTCCTCTATGTTGTGGCATTGAAGATTAGGAAACATCTCCATTGAGAGACTTAAGAAATTGGTAAATGAAGGAGTACTTAGTACTTTTGATTTTTCTGATTATAAAACTTGCGTCTGAGTACGTACCCTGTAAGGGTGATATGCTAGAACAATAAATCAGTCAAACACTCAAAACTTAGTACAAAATTTTCAAAAATATCACATGCGTACAGAGAAATCAATGTTCAAATTCGGGCCCATACTTTTATTTCATAAACATCAAAAATGCAATTATTATTACACTTTGATAAATCTCATTTGCAACACATTTTCAATTTTGAAAATTATTACATACAAGATTATTCAAATATACATTGTACAGAAATTGTGGAATATACAATTTGATATAAAAATAAGAAAACAAATGCAGACTCGAACTGATTCCGACCTCTATCTTTTATTTAAATGCAGTAGTTGTACTCTCGTTAGCCTAATGAGGTAACTCTTCGGAACCTAAAAAATATTGCAAATTTTGGTGAGTTTTTGCAAACTCAGTGAGTGACCATCCTCAATGGCTCACTCAATCTCATAACACATTAAAACATATAATCACATAATTCATATCACTATATCAGTTCCTCATGTCGAGTCACATACATTTCACATTCATTTAACTTATATTTCATAATCCAAATTCATTCAAACAATTTATTTCAACCATTTAAATCATACATATCAATCATCAAATATGCATATTAAATGTTTATGCAATGCTCATAAGACTCACTTTCATTTATTACTTTGTTGTGACCGAGCGCCTATAACTGTCCCATATCCATTGTGGATACCAGACTCATTGATAATTTTCCCGTATCTGTTGGAGATACAGGACTCATTTTACATAGTGAGCCTTTGGCTCTTATACACTTTCTGAGCTTTAAGCTCTTTTTCACAATCTGAGCTTTAATCTCTTTTTCGGTGGCTACTCTGATCACAACTGCCTTTATGTTTTATGCATTTATGTAATGGAATGCATCACATTCACATATTTTCAATCAGTCACTTATTTACACTTTACATATGTCATCGGACCTTAGTCCGACATTCAACATTTAAGTTAAGTATCACTTATTTCTTCCAATTCACATTCCATAAGCACTTCTATAATTATTTATGCATTTATCAAACTCCTTGCACATTCAATGTCTGGAATCAGAACAATCACATTTCATAATCATTCAATCAATAATACATAAATGAAACAATCAGAAAAGTAAGACCATCTAGGTTGACTCACAGTACGCTTCAGATTAGCATTAGCTTCCATGATCTAGAAATGTTTAAATGCGGACGTTTATCCTGCACATCAAAATTATGCAATACATATGATGCACACCTATTAAAGTTTGCACAAATTATAAGTATTACTTTATGCACAAATGTGTATATGGAATAAGTACAATGCATGTTCAATGGCAATCTCGGGTATATTATCAAATTTCACATCTTATGCACATTCTCATTTTTAGCATTATTTGCTTTTATAATATCCAATTCTCATTCACTTTTACTAGATACTAATTACTCATCTCCTTTGAATCATAACTACAATCATATGATCATCTTCATTTCATTATACTCATGCCTTTGGTACTTTAATATCAACAATTCACTCATTAATGTTATTCTAACATTATGAGATCAAACATTATCCAAACCCTTATTTCTTTTTATAACACCTCCAAAATTTCAAACCTTTGGGTCTATTTTCCATGAACATTTTGACAAGAGAAATGAAGTAATTGGCAACACTTTCTTCTAGAAAATTATGAGTATTGAAGTCTCATATTACAATCTAAAGATCTTTTACATTATAACTTGAAGATATAGTCTTTCCAAAGCCCTTTCCTTTAAGGGATGTTGTTTGAGGTATAAATGACAATGCAAAAAATAGGGTGATCTAATTAAGAGGTGAGGATTTTTTAAATGAATGAATTGTTAAGATGAGTTTAAAATGGAGGTAGAATAAAGAGCTGGGTTTTAAAGTCTAAAAATTCTTTCGTTGTAATGGTGAGAAAGTTATTAAGTAAGCACCAAGAACCAAAAACATAATTTATAGGGGAAAGGTTATCAGATTTTCTCTTTTTTCAAGTAATTAGGAGATCATAGTTTTAATAGAGAATAAATTTTTAATAGCATGTTGTTTATAGGGGCTAATAAGGATCTTGAACTTCCAAACAACTAAAGACAATAAGAGGAAGAAGGAATAAGGGGCTTGCCAATAACCCTTTTCTTGATAACTTTAACTACACTCCTTTTCCTTTTGATTGAGCATAGTGCAACAAGAAATTAGATTTCTCTAACTTATGATTCAATTAAAATTTTCACTATTAGTTGGGATTTATGGGGAAAATAGAGCATGTTGAGCACTATTTATAAAAGGCAATGGTTGTTTCCAGCATGCTTATGGTCATAATCTTCATTGAGTGGTTTGGATAATAATAAGTTCTTTTGGATAGCATATCTTCAAATTTAGGTTTGTTAGAATGATTGTGGTAGTTTGCTAATTCCTAAAGATCTCTTATGAGAAATTTTTTATCTATAGATTCTCAAACTTTTCTTTTTTCTTTATTAGTATGTGAGCAATACATTTAGCTAGGATATGTTTTATATCTTCATTCAATTTGGTAATTTTTACATACTTAAATAGATTTTTTATAGCTCCCCTTGTATGAAAATTCTGGAAAAACTTGTTCTCTTTAATGATGTATTTGTTTCATCTAAATAAATCAAATTTCCTATAACCATAGGCAAGATGGCTCAATCCTAATGCACTCTAATATTTATGATGGACATCACAAAAAGTAATATATAACAAACCAATCTTTTTCTCTTTTTTTTTTGGAGTCTAACTCCAACCTTGATTACCATTTCTTTAAAAATAAAAATGCTATTCCAAAAATTGGATCTTAAATTATTATTTCTATTGAACATATTGATATAAGGATAGAGTAACCTCGTGAGAACTTTCTTGATTTGCCAAAGATCTATTTCCAAACCTTTTACAATCCAACAACACAGTTAAATTTTAAAAAAAAGGCATTACTAGCATTAATAAAGATTTATTTGAAGTTATAATTTGACTAGCTAGAGATTTCTCACCTTTCCACTATAAGAAATGCCAGTCTTTTGTTGAAGAAGAAGCTGACTAAAATTGTATTTCCATTTCCTCTCTCTTGCTTCAATATTGCACTATTTTCAATCAAATAACATGGGATTTGAGTATATCTTTTGATTGATTATCTTTAACTACTTTTGGCCAAGTTTTTCTACTTATTAAAGGAGTTAATGAACCCAAAATAAGGTAAGAGAGAGAAAGACTAAAACTTCATAAAGAAGACTTATTAAAGATAAAGGAAAAGTGGGAGTTAGGAGTAACAAAGGGGCTAGAGAAAATGAGTCTATACTAGGACCACAAAAGGGGAGGGCCACAAAAGTAAAAATGAAGGTACTCACTAGACACTCCTTTACTACTCGCTAAGCACTTTAAGTCATATTCTTTTTTATATTGCGTAATTCTCCTTGCTTGTAATTTTCTACAGGGGTATCAGATATAATTGTGTAATCATATTTGAGCATAAAAGAAACAATACTAAGGAAAAATATTTTCTGTAAGACTATCAATTATTACTTCAATAAGAAAAAGAAATATATAAATATTTTTATTTTGAAAGGGGAGAGTTGAAGATGGTGTTGGTTATGAAATCTTAATTTAGAAGATCACAACTTAACAAAAGTTTCTCTGTTACCATCTTAAAATATTAGAATAACTTCATTTAGATTCTTAAATCATTTTTCTAGCCAGATTTTAAGGATAACGCACTCAGAGGGAATCGAAGTAGATAGATTTAATACATTTCCCAATCCATCAGTCAGTAGCAGGTAGACTCAATTATAGTGCTATATATCATATGGATACTAAATAAGCCCTAAGGCAAGGTGATCCTTTATCTCTTACCTTTTCTCAATTTGTATTAAAGGGCATAACATAACCATTGCAAGGAGAATAGATCAAGACAACAAGTTTAAATTTCAATATTAGTGCAGGAAACTAAAGCTATTCAATCTTTCCTTTAATGACCTTTTATTATTAAGTGGGACTGACATAAATTCAACAAAATTACTTATGGGCTCAATGGATTTTTTTAACAGTATTCATGACTTTCATCATCATAAGTAAAAGTAAAGTCATATTTTTAGCAGGTAATCCACTTCTAACTAAGAAAATATTGCAAATAACATGATTTAAACTTCTTTTTAAGTACTAGGGAATATCTATGTTTGCCAAGAGACTGTAATTCAAGGATTAAAAACCTCTATTTGATTCTATTCAAAGGAGAAGAGACATTGAAGCAATAAACATTTATCTTATGTAGATAAGATTTAGCTAATAAACATTTGCCATTCAAAGACTGCTAACATTTATTTGATTCAATTTGCACATCTACTAGAGCTCCCACCTTTTCTTTTCCAAACACTTGACCAAGTCAATTAAGAAGATCGTGAAAAACTTCCTATGGGTAGGAGATGCCAATAATGCTTCACCAATCAAGATAAAGTAATCAGAGATCTATATTTCCAAGGACAAACAGGGTTTGGGAATAATTCCCATTAGAGCAATAAACCAGATATTATTGGAACAAGGACTATGAAAGCTATTGATAGAGAAAGAGTTTCTATGGATCATGTGGATAAACTTTAATTTCCTAAATGGGTACATCATTTGGAAAGGTAATATCAAGTTTAGAACCTATTAGTCAGTTAAGCTTATCATAAATATGAGAGAAACATTAGTAATGAGCTAATATATAATTATAGGGAATGATAAAGATATGCGATTTTGATATGATAAGAAGAACAAACTAGTACCCTTACACAAACTTCTGGACTTTAGTTTGTTGATATCCAGCATGCCAGATGACTTCAGAGCTGTAGAAATTATCTAAGGTAACTCCTAGTATTTCCTTATAATTAATTCCATTGGCTTTACTACCATAAAAAGGTAACATATATATATATATCAATCTACAACCCTAACTCTGATGAAGAAGACATAATCATATGGCTAAGACGCCCATTGAAAAACTTTATCAATCATTCATACTTGGAAATATTATTAGGTCCTTACCAAACAACTACTTGGCATAACTCGGTATGATTCCTCAATAACTTACCTAAGACTTCATTCATTCTATGACTAGGTATTAAATAAAGACTTAAATCAAGGATATGTTCTAGTTTACAATAAGAAGTCCCTGAACATGTTCTCTCTATAATCTAGAAATTAGGACCATTCCACATGTTATTCAACTTTCAATATTTAACCTTGCTTTGGTACAAATTGTATGGTTTATATAATATTCATTATGACAAACAACCTTGGAATTATATAGCAGATTGGGCAAGCAAACAATGATTCCATAATAAAGGTGACTATGCAATGTTTAGAATGAAAGAAGTCAAAAATATGTTTAAAAAACAAACAAAATGACATACAAGATTTATGTAAAATCACATTCTCTGAAATTAGGGGGCTCATTAATGCCAAAGACATCATTAAGATAAGTGTTAACACAATAATCAAATGAAACCTATCTCAAGATATATGATCTGACTTTCTTTGACTTAACAACTAATAGATAACCTCCTACTGTATCTTAAACATGATTATTATATATCGGTTGATTTTCAAAATTTTTATTTCTCGTTATTTAAATTAGAATAATATTCATCGTGAGGGATGATAATTATCTTTTAACCTGTATACCAAAATGTTTTTGTTGCAAAGCCTTATAACATAAATTCAAGATGATAAGCCATAATCTTATCAATATTCAAGATGAAACAAACTTAAAAATTATGGATCACTTTCAAAAATTATCCTAATTGAGGTAATGGCATTTGTTAATTTCAACAAACATTTTCCTATTATAATACAAAATGTGAATATTGCATGCAAGTCCAGCGCCGGGTAGGACAGCCAAGGCACACACCTAGGGCTTGTTCTCATAAATAAAAAAAAGGGTCTATTTTTATTCTGATAAAAAATAAAATATAGCAAAATAGGCCTCACTTTTCATAAGAGCAACAAAAAATGTTCATATTTTTCTTTTTTTATTCTTTATAAGAGCCCATAATAAGTAAAAATAGGGGGCTTTTTTTTAATCTCCCAATCTATAAAATGGTCCTGGCTGCATGCTAATATCCACCCAAAGTGGAAGCTCTGATCCTGTCCCTTTAAAGTTTTAAAACCTTATTTACTTCAGCGTTTGACACGAGGCGCTAATTGTCAACTTATTTATTAGTCTAATTGAGACGAAATTATTGCAGACCTTCACGTGTGTGGTAGATATAGACGTTGGAGGCAACCGACAGCTTTAATGTATGAGTGGCCATTTAAGGTCATCATTGTTGTTGTATGTAATTAATGTATTCAAACTTACGCTAAAAAATATACAAAATAATCATAAAATATTATTTTCATATGAAGCAAGTTGTAAAGCTTGCTTGTTGTCAACGACATCAAAGGTAGAATTTAAGGCCATCCCATAATCACCAACTTCTGAGTAAAAAATGATCTCAACTGTTGATGATCATTTGGAGCACATCACCTACCTAAGTTTCTATAATTTTTTCTTATACTAGGTGACCCTGGAAGACTATAACTGCAAATTAGTTCATAAATTTATTGGTGCCAACACATACCGTGCTATTGTAAAAAGAAGCTAAATTCATGATTTTGAATATTATTAAAATCTCTATAAATTAAAATTAGCTTAATTAATAATTCTTGTAACATGGTCTGAATTTGAGTTAATAGATTGAACTTATGCTCTGTTAATAAATATCTTTTTTTCCTAATATTATTAATTTATAAATGTTTTAATAAACTTGCATGTGGGTCTTAAAAAAATAATCTCTCTGTTAAGTAAAGGTAGGGTTGTATATTATTACATCTTCATTTCGCACCTAAACAAGAAGATGATGATGAGATGTTTTAATAGACGTGTGCATTCGAAGGTTTTTCTTTCCTTCTGTTTTTACATTGCAGCAGGCCAAATAAATGCTTGGACAAGAGGCTTTAAATATGCTGTAAAACATTCGTATGAGATTACTTTGTGATAGTGATTGCTTCACTATTGTGCATGATCATAACGGTAATGGTTAATAAAGTCGTAGTTGAATTTGCTTCGCTATTGTGCATATGCCAAGATCTCTAGCATGCAGCTGAAGTCATCCTTTGATAAAAAACCAACCTAGCTTACTTGTTTTAGAAAGAGACACGTGGAGATGGTAAAAAGTTATCTTTTGACCAAGTCCAACTTCACCAGCTACATGATCTTGAGCATGTGGATTGAGGAATTTGAGGAAGACATGACCTAGTTCTCGTCGCCACTTCTCCATTCAACACGTTGCCAACTATTTCCTGAATTTTTAGTTACTTTGTTTATATTCATCTAGTATATATTTGTTTAGGATTTATTTGCTTGGCGTAGAAAATATTTATTATCATTTGTAATTGAAGCCTTATCCTCTCCATCCGAACTATTTTATTTAGAAATTTTGTATTAAGATTCTTGGACATGATTTTCTGTTACAATCTCTCATTTTAATTAGCTAATCTTTCCCGTTTTGTTTCTGGCATTTATTATTGTACTATCAAAACCAGCGATCCATCATGGTCATCACTCGATCCAACGCTTACCATAATGATCCCCCAAATCTACCTGCAAACTCAAACATTGATCCCATCACCAACCAACTTTCATCTATTGCCGCTAAATTAGACTCCATAGATTTATTGGCAGTTGATATAGCTGTACTTAAAGCACAAGTTAATAACACCCAACATGAGAAAGCAAGCAAAGGGCATCATGACAAAGGAAAAAACACTTGGTCCGATGAGGACGATGTTGACGGCCCCTGGTGGACCAAGAAGTCTTCAAGGTGGCATCAAACCAAAATGGAGACGTGCTCAAGATCATGCAGCTGGTGAGGTTGGACTTGGTCAAAAGATAAGTTATCGCAATCATCCTTCTTATGACTTGGTACTCTTTTGCGTCTTTCTGCACCACCCAAATGGCTTGCAGTGGAAAGCTTGATGTTGAAGTTGAAATCAAGTCTCCCGCAGATAAGTTCTGGCAATGGATTAGGGACTCCACGACTATATACCCAAAGGCTTTTCCTGAAACGTACAAGAGCATTGAAGTACTTGAAGGTGATGGGAAGGCTGTTGGCTCTGTTCGCCTCTTAACATACTCTGAAGGTAGGAGTCTTATACCAACTTTTTGATTTAGGTGTTTTATCAGTTATGGTACCATAGTATTTATGATTACATATGCTACCAACACGACTTAATAACTTCAAAACTTCATGATTTAATGGTTGCCTCGAAATTGATAGTTGATTATATTGTTCTAGGGTGAGTTCTACACAGAAGTGAGTTGTTTTTCCATTCCAGGTTCTCCACTTCATGTATTAAAGCAGAGGATTGACTTCGTAGATGAAACAAACAGGGTAGTCGATTACAGTTTTATTGATGGTGATCTCCAGAAATACTACAAGACTTTCAAGGGCCACATTGTTGTTGGCCCAAAGGAAGATGGTTGCTTGGTGAAATGGAGCTGTGAATATGAAAAGGCAAGCGAAGACAGTGCTGCACCGCACGCCATTAAAGATCTTGTGGTGAAGAACTTCCAGGCAATGGACGAACTTATCATGAAGGCGTAAATGTCAACTGGGGAGTCTTATTTTCTATAAATAATGTGGAGAACTCCTATTCTGTAACTACATAATCCAAGTAAATCTCCATTACTTGCTTCTTCCATATTTTCTGTCCTATGCTGTCTATTTTCGACCTTCATAATGTACTGAAGTTGCTTATTTTAACAACTTTCCTTCTGATGGATGAGTTTCTGCTTACCCACTAACCCTCTAAGCTATATTGAATGGAGGTACGAACTAGGATGAGCTAAAAATTCCGGGACCAATTGTCCTCGGTAATCAGATCATTCCAACCAAAATGTCATGCATTTTAATGCTGCCAAACACTGTTGCTAAAATGAAGTTATGACCATGTGACATTGGAAGGAGAAAGCAGTTGAGAACCTGGTAAAGACTGAATATGTTTAACAATGATATTGAAAAGAGCAAGCTAGAAATTAACCCAGTTATTACTTCAACAAGAAAACGAAAAAAAAAAAATATTTTGAAAAGGGAGAGTTAAAGATCATATCCTTAACCCTATTACTATAGAAGATTTCAGACTCATCTCTTGTTGTAATATCATCTATAAAATAACCGTTAAGATGATTGTCACAGGACTGAAACTTATATTTAAGACTAGTATCAACCTAAGTTAGGGAGACTTTGTTCAAGAAAGAAGCATAGAATATAGTATCTTGATTGCTCAGGATCCATTCAAGAACCACCTAGAATAAAAGAGATGAAAAGTTGCTCTATGAAAATTGATTTCAACAAGGTATTTAACTCCATTAAATGGGAATTACTTCTGAGTGCCTTGGAGGCTTTTGGTTTCCCTAAATAATTTATTGAATGGCTAGAGCAATGTGTAGCACCCGCCTCATAAGGGGATGTGGTTCTCTGTGCCAACAACCCTGGCCTCATAAGAGGTTGATAAACATTTGTTGTTCAAGGACCACTAACCTTTATTTGATTCAATTTTCACATTTGCTAGAGCTCCCACTATTTCTTTCCTTAAAGCTGACCAATAATTAAGAAGATCGTCAAAAACTGTCTATGAGTAGGAAATACCTACAATGCTTCACTAACCAAGATAAAGTAATTAGAGATCTATATTTCCAAAGACAAATAACATTTGGGAATAATTCCCATTAGAGCTATGAACAGGATATTGTTTGTAATTCCCAAAGACAGAGTTTGTATAGATCATGTGGGTACGATTTAATTTCCCAAATTGTTATATCATCTGGAAAGTTAATAACAAGTTTAGCACCTATTAGTCACTCAAGCATATCCTAAGTATGAGAGAAAGCATTAGCAATGAGCTAATGTATAATTATAGGGGATGACAAAGATACCTAATTCTAGTATGATAATTAGAATAAGCCATGTCCCTTACATAAACTTCTAAACTTTGGTTTGTTGATATCAAGCATACCATATGACTCCACGGTTGTAGAAATTATCTAAGCTTACTCCTAACATTGGCTTACAATCAACTCCATAGGCTCTACCACCATAAAAGGTCACATATCAATCTACAACCCCACCTATGATGAAAAAGACTCCTTTAGAACCTTCACCAATTATTCATACTTGTAAATATTATTAGGTCCTTACCAAATAACTACTTGGCACAACTCGGTTTGGTTCTTCAATAACTTACCTCAGACCTCATTCATTTGATCTATGACTAGACATTAAACAAAGACTTAACATTAAGGATATATTCAAGTTCACAACAAGAAGTCCTTGTATATGTTCTCTTTGTACTTGGAAATTGGGACCAATTAACCATATGTTATTCAATTGTCAATATTCAACCTTACTTTGTTACAAGTTATATGCCTCAGATAGTACAAATAAGCTTGGAATTAGATGGTAGATTGGACTAGCAAAAAATGCTTCAATAATAAAGGTGACTATGCAATCTTTAGACTTGAATTCAGTTGTATCAACTATACATCATGAAGGGAAAGAAGAACAAAAATACTTAAAAAGTTGAACAAAATATCATACAAGACTTATGCAAAGACACATTCTCTTAAATTAGGGAGCTCATCAATGCTAAAGATGTCATTAAGATAAGTGCTAACACAACAATTAGATGAAACCTATCTCGGGATATATGTTTTGATTTTCTTTGACTTAATAGTTGTATCTCAAACATCAATATAATATATCAATTGATTTTTGAATATTTTTATTTCTCATTATTTAAGACGAAATAATACCCAAATTCATCAGAAGACATGATAATTATCTTTCTCCCTATCTTGCTTCTTAACATAATGTTTTTGTTGCATAGCCTTATAACATAAATTTAAGATGATAAAACCATAATCTTATCAATGATCCTTAAATATAGCTTAGCTGTTGAGGATCATACGAAGCCAACCACCTATCTAAGTTTCGATACTTTTTTTTTTTTGTACTAAGTGACCCTGTAAGACTGCAACTACAAATTAGTTCATAAATTTATTGGTGCCAACACATGACGTGCTATTGTAGAAATAAGTTTAATTCAGGATTTTGAATATTCTCATAATTTCTATAAATTAATATTAGTTAATTTAATAATTTTTAAAACATATTGGCCTTTTATGGTCATAATTTGAGTTAATTGATTGAACATATTCTCAACTAATGAATATCTTTTTTAATTAATAAATTTTGTATGGTCCTAATATTATTAATTTATAGATGTTTTAATATATATTTATTTGAAGAGATGAAAAATGACGTGCATTTGAAGGTTTTTCTTTTTTTCCTTCTGTTTCTGCATTGCAGCAGGCCAAATAAATGCTAGGACAAGAGGCTTTAAATATGGTGTCAAAAATTCACATGGCATTATTTTGTGATAGAAGATATTTAAGAAATTGGCCCCATCTCTTGGAATGGGCGGTGATTGCTTCCCTATTGTGCATGATCATAATGATAATGGTTAAGAAATTGGTAGTTGAATTTGTTGATAATGAATTCAATGTGACGATTCAAAGATAAGTACACGAGATTGCTATAAATGCAAAGCATATGCCAGGGTCTCTACCAGGCATCTGAAGTCATCCTTCTTATAACTTAGTCCTCTTTTGCGTCTTTTGGCACTACCAAATGGCTTGCAGTGGAAAGCTTGATGTTGAAGTTGAAATCAAGTCTCCCGTAGATAAGTTCTGGCAATGTATTAGGGACTCCACAACTGTCTTCCCAAAGGCTTTTCCTGAAGCGTACAAGAGCATTGAAGTACTTGAAGGTGATGGGAAGGCCGTTGGCTCTGTTCGCCTCATAACATACTCTGAAGGTAGGAGTCTCATATTAACCTTTTGATTTAGGTGTTTTATCAGTTATGGTACCGTAGTATTTATGATTATATATGCTAACAACATGATCCAGTAAACTTAAAGCTTCATGATTGAATGGTTGCTTGCAATTGAATAGTTGATTATATTGTTCTAGTTGGAGTTCTACCCGGAAGTGAGTTGTTTCTACTTTCCAGGTTCTCCACTTGTTCATGTATCAAAGGAGAGGATCGATTTGGTAGATGAAACAAACAGGGTAGTCGATTACAGTGTTATTGATGGTGATCTCCAGAAATACTACAAGACTTTCAAGGGCCACATTGTTGTTGGCCCAAAGGAAGATGGTTGC
>JANITW010000001.1:5410600-5430664 GCA_027564335.1 Erythroxylum williamsii | reverse complement strand
TTTATAAATAAAAATAATTTTTTATCATGTTTTAAATTTTAAATTTTTTTAATTTTTAAGTAATTTTAATACAGTTTGATATGGATTAAATCCCTTTAAAACGTCCAATTAAACGTTAGTTTGGCCGTAAAATAGTACTATGAACCTAACAATGGCAAAACGCCTTGTGACCCTATAACACCATTACAGAGGGCTCGTATTTTTATTTGCTGATGTT
This sequence comes from Erythroxylum williamsii, assembly GCA_027564335.1. Taxonomy (NCBI): domain Eukaryota; kingdom Viridiplantae; phylum Streptophyta; class Magnoliopsida; order Malpighiales; family Erythroxylaceae; genus Erythroxylum; species Erythroxylum williamsii. The sequence continues at coordinate 5,430,447 of JANITW010000001.1, read as the reverse complement.
TAATTTTCGACGTCGTTTTCTTCATCTTCTCGTTCTTTCGTTTTGCTCCCCGACATCGTTCTGTACCTCTCCTTCGTCTGTTACGTTCACGATATTATTCGTAATAGTGGGAGCAAGATTTTGCCTCCATTTTCACTTGCACATAAAGATCAAAGAATTTTCTTAACCTGCGATCATCTTAATGTTATTGTTCGAAGAAACCAGAAATGGCAATGATAAGGTTGATGACGAGAGCGATAGGGAACTTGACCACGCCACCGTTTGCTAAGACAAACCCACTTTGCTACTCATTATTGAAGTACCGGTTCTTTTCCCAAGGATCATCATCTATAGTTAAGTCAGCAACGGATGTGGTTGAAGAAACTGAACCTGATGCCACTGAAGTCATCGAAGAAACTGAACCTGATGCCAACGACGTCGGATGGGGAAAGGAGGATCCGGTGTATCCACAAGCTTCTGTTAGCCCTGCTACTCCTACGTTCACCCTCCTCCAGCCACGTGTCGTGGTCTATGACGGTGTTTGCCATCTCTGTCACGGATGTAGGTTCTTGCTTAGCCTAGCATATTTAGGGCTTTGCTAATTTCGGTCACTATTGATCTAAATGTTTATCTGGGTTTCTTGAATAATGCATTTGGCATAGGTTTGATTTCATTCATGTTTATGTTTATGCTTCTCCTTAGGAAGCCGTTGTATGGTAATTGACCTCATTGCCAAGAACTCCCAAGTCCATTGGTTTATTGTTGCTTTCTTGCTTAGCTGGAAATCTGTTGAATTGTAACGATGCAAATTGGTTCATCTCAATATTCTGCTAACATGTTGAAGATCAGAATGGAATTCCTGATTTATGGTTTTTGTCCCTGTATTAGCACGCAATCCTACAAGTTTTTTAATCTTTTGTTTGTAGTTGGAATGTTAGCTTGATTACTTTCAGTGGGAGACATCAGTGTTATGTGCTTGCAAAGGCAACTGGCTTTTTTTATAACTTCTAGTTTTTTCATTGATTTCAGTTGTTTTACTAATTTAGCTAGACCCATGTTGGCCCCCTGATTTGTTAGTCAAACTCTGATCCATTTTACAGGGGTCAAGTGGGTGATTGAAGCTGACAAACACAGGAAGATCAAGTTCTGTTGCCTCCAATCCAAGGCTGCTGAACCATACTTGAAGTTGTGTGGTCTTGAGAAGGAGGATGTTATGCGTCGTTTTCTGTTCGTTGAAGGCCTAGGTTTATACCACCAAGGATCCACTGGTTGGTTCATTCTAAATGCACCTTAATTTTCTTTTGAATATGTTTTCCATGCTCCCACTAATATGAATGAATGAATAAGGATGTTTCTTTCTCACTTAACGACCATTCAATCTCTGTAATTGTGCCTTTTCTTCATCAGTTTGTCATGACCCTCTTCCTCTGTCCAAAATGTACAAGTGTGTGACTAGTCTGTCTTTGGTGCTCACTGAATACAACTTTTGGAACGTGAAGAAACAAGAGTTTCCAACCGCTCTTATGTCATATTGTCTCGCTTCTTTCTTTTTCACTTGATTAACAATTGATGCTCACTGAATTTTTCTGCTCACAAGATCTCATTCAAAGAGGAAAATATCAAATTATGGAGTTTATTTTTGCATATTATATGGATGTCTGATCTGCAAGGAGAGAACCCCTTCCCATTAGTAGCTATAGTTAAGTTTGATTTAGTTGGTGGTTTAATATATGGCATTTTAGTTCTATTCTCCATAATTCAATTGCATTGTTTAATGCAATCTTTGAAAGTAGAAAATGAATCTTTCATCAGAGATTGGTCCTGTAGTAAATGTTGAAATTCCATTATGAATATCAATCTTCTATCTGACTTTCATTGATACAATTTTAACTTGCTCATCATTTTTTAAACCATTTTCATCTCTCTTTAACTTTTCAGTCAACTTTCAATCCTTTTAGTGGAGCTTTTAACTTTTGAATGTTGCGCTGCAGCTGCACTGAGAGTAGTTTCATACTTGCCTTTACCATACTCGGTCTTGAGTACACTCTTTATAGTTCCAACTCCTGTCAGGGATGCTGTATACGACTATGTTGCACAACGACGGTACAAATGGTTTGGAAAGGCCAATCACTGCTTAGTTTTGAATCATAAAGAGCTGCTTGAGCGTTTCATTGATAGAGATGAGATTATAGAATCAAAATGATATTTTCCAGATTAGAAACTGGCTTTGTGATCTTCCAACTTGGTATTTTCTTGTGTAAAGATACCTGTCAATGAACGGAAGCAGAATATACGAAACTTTCATTCATTCATCACTGCGATAGAAAGTTCATTCAACTGATTCATGTTTGCTGGAGTTTGTCCATGATACGAAGCATAGTAGTTTACTCTGAAGTTTGACTATAAGTGTTCCATGCCTCGTTTAAATGCTCCAAACAAGTCACGACAGTACGTAAAAGGCCAATGTTCTAATAATCCACTAAAAACAAGTCATACTGTAAGAGATGCTGAGAACAAGTTAACCACCACTTCCGTTTGTTAGCACAAGGAAGACAACTTACGTCGTTCAAGAACAGATAGCTTTTACATAATTATAGACTACCACAGGTACTTGCTCCGTAAAAAATTGATACCAATATGTGGTTGTGAAAGAGAGTAACGCAAATTTTGTGAACTGAAAATTATCACATAAAAAAGACCCAAATACATATGACTTGGAAGTACAAATTATCACTGCTTCGTAACAGAATATATAGAGAAGAAAAATAACTACCACTTTTGCACGACATAAATCACTGCATCCATTACATCAACAGACTCGTAAACTTAAGCAACATCTTGATAGGCTTCCTAAAAGCCAGCAACAACCATAGCATTCCTAAAGACTAGTTCTGCAGAGTAAGGCACGTCTACACGTTCTCGACAGCTGGAACTCCACCCCCAGAACTTGCTCAAGCTATTTCTCTTCGGGAAGCACTTTCTTGGCTTATCTCTACCCCACACTGTCAAGTTGATCTTGAAACAGATTATCAATCTGTTTTTCATGCACTCTAGGCTAAATCTGTTATACTATCAAAGATTGGTACTGTTTTATCAGACTGTTTGTTCTTTGCAAGCCAAATCACTGGCTTATCCTTTCACTGGATTTCAAGATTAGGTAATATGGTTGCTCATTCTCTCGCAAAAGTGGCCATGTTTTATCATAATCTAATGTTCTGGAGTTCTACTCCTTTTCTTAGTAATGCACTTGATTATGATGATTCCAAAGACTTTAGTTTAGGTAATTGAGTAGACTTGTTTTGGTCTGGGTTAGCATGTCCGTGCTTCGGTTATTTGTACGTTATGTTAATTAAATGAAAGTTTTATTCTATAAAAAAAAAAGAAAAGAGTTAAAGAGACAATTAATTTTAACAAATGTATTTTTCCAAATGATTTATGTACATAAGCCCGACTTTGAGGATCTCCGTATATATTCCATCTTTGACTGGATTGAAGTGTATTGGGATATTCTTTTTCTTCCCGTGTAACAATCTTGCCAATAAAGTCTTTATCTAACTCATTATCCATACTATTGAAACTTTGACATGTCTACCTTTGATTGCCAGTATGAAATCATGTATTTCTACAGTGCTACTATGAAATCGTGCATCAAATTCAGTAATATAAAAACTCGTGTCTGCCAAGAGTTCTATCGATGACCTATGTGACTCACTGATGATGAATTTCACATTTATATCCCCTTATATGATCACAAGAGTCTCTTTTTGCGTATCTCTTTCATTTGGGTCAGTTTTGTGCATATGGAACTCTGCGGTTGGCAGAACCAAGATGACAAATCCGAAGTTCCCAAGCTCATGCCTTGAAACTTTACCTGCTTTTGCGTTCTACTCTTCATATTCCACTCAATCTTCTCTATTTTCTATGGTTTCTACATTCATATGGGCTCTCTTCAGTTTTTCCTTTTACCTTTCTGTTTTCTTTAAGACAATGTTGCTTCACTCCCTTGCGGTATATTTCAAGGTTCTGCACTGGGCTTTCAAGCCTAGGAAGGTTCCCTTAGAATGCCACCACACACGCACACAAGATATCTGACAGCTATTTCAATAAGTAATGTATCAGATGCCAAATTGATGCTAACAATGACTAGGAAGTAAAAGTTCGGACAGGATAACCTACACAACCTTTTGTATTACATTATACCATCGTTGCAAGTTTTTGAAGCTCACACAATGCCAAAAATTGCAAGGATAAAATACAGCTACTTTTTACCTCCCAGCAATCACTATGCAACACATGCTGAACACTCTTTCATCAAAAGATGCAACACTTGCTGAACACACTTTCATCACAAGAGAAATGATCTAAACTCTGAATACATGAAAGCCATTTTAATGACATTATTATCACCAAACAGTTGGTGCATTACTTACGTTAATCGCTATCTCCACTAGTCCATTCTTTCCAGTCCTTATCCACATGATCCTGTGCCCATTTGACTGCTGCACGGGCAGCCTGTGGCCCTCCAGGTAACCCTCGCTCGTTTAGAGTATCTGCCATGTCCATGAAGGGTATGACCAAAAGTGTTCCAGGTCCACCATACTCAGAGTGTAAGAACGAACTGAATATCTGTAGCAAATCATCAGAAAACAAAAGGTCATGATAAGCACACTTCCAGAAACAGAAGATGTTTAGAAATCAGTTTAAGCTATCTAACGAGGCATTTGCAATCGATGCTTATGACAAAGGGGCTTTGTTCATAGAGATGGGATCATGGGAACAAAGCCTTACAAAGAACTCTCAATAGGCCCACAAAATAGTTACATAAGACACACCCATGGCTTGAGTTCACTCTTTGGTCCTGATAACAGTCCTGCCTGTTTTTTTTCTCTCATTGTTTTGAGCAACAGAGCAATCCCAGTGAAAAACTCCAATACCTCTATTCTTTTCCTGACACTAGACGCAACTCATGAATTTCCTTCAAATTGTTTACTTTAATTTCAGAAATCAAAATACATAAACTAGTAAACTCTGTCCATCAACAATAGCTACAGGAATGCAATTAAAATAATGCAAATTACAGAATAAACAGTGGATTAACATCATCACTTCAAAGACCCATTTGGTCACCATTATCAGTTCAGGCAGTTGACAAATAACAAAATAAACAAGTTCAAACCATTCGTGAATTTAAATGGAAATGGAATTCCGAAATAATATGAAAACTTGTGGCAACTTGCAACAATGCCAGTGGTGCCTACATTAGAGGCAAGGGATCTTAATGGTCTGAATGAAGTCTGTTCACATGGTTAATGATGTATAAACCTATGAGGTGCCAATGAGATTACAGCACCTGAATGAAAACAATGAACTCACTTAGTATAAGATAGTTATACTAGTCTCATGTCATCCATTTAGCCCCAGTATAAGCAGAAACTGTACAGCAAATAATATGGAGAAATTGCCCTTTATAGGCAGACCTGTTGGATAACAAGCTTAGTGCTCATATCTCTAAGTGCGCCTGTTTCTGCTATTTCTTACATATTTCTTTAAGCAAATTCAAATCAAGAAGCTGAACCTAAATGGACAAATGGTACTGAAATTGATGTAGCACAAGAAGTAACCAACAACCCAAAACGCAAATACCTCGGTACAGATTCCCACTACTTCTTCAAGTGAATTTCCATAAAGATCCTTCTTTGTGAGCTTCTTAAGAAGATGGGTCCTGAATTTTTCAGTTTCCTGAGTCAGAAAACCATAGCTCACTCAAATATCCAGCATTGAAAGTCCAAAAATAAAAGTCGGTATCAGCAGAGACAAACACTAAAACAAGGATACGACGTACGGCTTCAGCGAATTCAGGAATTGGGTCAGGAAATTTGTACTCAGCTGCAATGCAAAAGGGTCTCCTTCGAGCTTTCTTGGTCGTTAACGAAGGATAACAGGTAGTGGGCAGGTGAGTTCTTGAGAATCTAATATCCACAGCAGAAGTGAAGGAAAGGGAAGAAATATGGAGACGAGCAGTTGAACAGTAGAAGGAAACATATGGATAAATTTTTGCAGAAACAAGACCCTTACTCCATGAAACTGAAGCCATTTCAGATAGGTATTCCTTATCCTTTTCTGTTGGTTCCTCAGGGTTTTAGGCTTATGTATTCATACGCGGCTTAAGCCTCCCACCAATCATAGAAACACCCTTACTGTGAATCAAAAGAAACGAAGTTGAGTTTTTAAACAAAATTGTTTAAAGTTGGGACATAATATTAGATACACCTAGGACACAAACATTCAGCTTTTGATAATGCCTGCATAGCTTCAAACAGTTTGAATAATTGATTTGATTAAACCTGCTGAAGCCCCTCAACACATCAATCTAACATTGAACTTGGTTTTATGGGATCCTCCACATGAGAAGACCCTCCAAAAATTGGCGTATGCCACTTTTTGCGTCGCGCACACGGTATTCTTTAGTAAAAGGCGAAAGAATAGTTCGCTATGTGCTCAACGCGTGGCTGCGTAAGATTTTAGGAAATAGAAAATCATATTATATAGCATCTGTAAAGTTCTCATACGAGGTGAACAAGCGATGTGGGTAGGGTTGCGCAATTTCTATGCTAAGCGTCTCTAAGACTCCGACCTTTCTCAGTTGCCACGCGCAGAAAATTTAAACAAGGATTAGCCGTAATTCTTTTAAATTTTAAAACATTTAATGTAAATATTATAATTTATTTTTTCTTATCTACATCACACTATACGGTTTACAAATTGAATTTTTTTTCATTCTTAATTTTTACTAACTAATTTTATTAGTTAATTTCAAATTTTCAAAGTTAACAATATTTATTTGTACATATTTAGCCAATCATAAAAATAACATATTAATCTTTGTGTTTGTATACATTTTTTAAAATTATAATTTATTTTTTAAATTATGTACTAAAATACTATAACATTGACATATATATTTACAAATTTTATTTTATTAATTCATTTCAAATATTTTTATTTTTTCTTATTTTCTTTCAAACACTTTATCTACAGTAACAAATTTTTTTCACAAATTTTAAAATTAACAATATTTATTTATACATATTTAGCCAATCATAAAATACCATATTATTCTTATACATTTCTCAAATTATAACTTTATTTTTTAAATTATATACTAAAATATTATAACATTTTTATTAGAACATTTCTACCTGTAAACTTTACCGAATCATTTTATCTTTTCTCTTATATAAATTTGACAATATCCATTCACACATGTCATCCATTTATCTTTTTAATTAATTAATTCATTTTTTTATTTATTTTTTAATTAAAATTTTACAATTTCTTATTTAAACAGTTTTTTTATTAATTTATTCAAATAATTATTTTTCTCCTTTTTTAGACAAAATTCTAACTTTCAATCTCACGATTGTATTTTGCCCTTTAAATTTTAATATATTCACTGTGCAAATGCGCAGTCTATTTCTGCGTATGCATATGCTGCTTAGGCCTCCTACCAATAAACACCCTTACTGTGAATCAAAAGAAATATAATTTGAGTTTTTCAAAATTATTTAAAGTTACGACAAAACATTAAGATACGCTTACATGAAAATGTACACTCAATTTTTAACAATGCCGACAAAACTTCAGGTATCTTAGGCAATCGAATCGATCAAACCAGCGACCCTGCCTGCTTCAGTACACACACGAGTTTAATGTTCAACTATGTATTTTGGGATCCTCCAAATGAGAAGACCCTCCAAAAATATGCGTATGCCACTTTCTGCGTCGCGCACACGGTATTCTTTAGTAAAAGGCGAAAGAATAGTTCGCTCTGTGCTCAACGCGTGGCTGCGTGAGATCAAAGTGCACAAAAGATCATATTATCTAGCATGTGTAAACTTCTCACACGAAGTGAACAAGCGATGTGGGTTTTGTCGGTTGCGCATATTCTATACTATGCCAAGCATCTCTGAGACTCCGACCTTTCTCAGTTGCCATGCGCAGAACATACCATTTCATTTGCTCCCCAGCCCGGGATTGGATACGGAACAAGCGATAGGTGATCCATATGCCTCAAAAACTTAAAAGTATTCTCACTGTTGACAAGGTATTAGCTACTTAAAACAAGGATTAGCACTAACATTATCTATCAATCTAAGCAAAAACTAAAATCATCCGCCTGCCTTTGTTACTTATTCAAGAAGAGAGTTTGTGACCGAGCTCCCTCCATTACTCCGTTTCGAGCAAAAGACCCTGAAGAATACGACATTGTTTCATTTGTTCTTTGTATATTCTTGCGTGTTAAGGAGAACCTATTAGGTTATAACACCAGAATTTCATTTTATAGAGATGCATCAACAAAATTACCACAGAATTTGTACCATAGATATCCACTCCTTTCCTTCAGTTGGAAACTTCATTGGCTCGTAAGGTTTTATATTGACAAGAAGATATTACATAATCACAAAATAGGTCTGTTAACATAATCTGTAAGGTCGACATTAATTACAAGTTGAGAGTCAAAACAAGCCATGTACACCTAGGTCGGTTAATGTTGATCGTAGTGTAAGTTGAACTTTGTTGGATTCTCATATTTATCCTCCTATGTATCACTATTGGAAGCTAAACGGGTTTCAGAGATTCCTTTCATGAGGTTCCAGCCAAGGAAAATCTAGGAAATCAAACACCTCCTTCTCAGTGTCAAACTTCAGACTTGCGCTACCTTCAGAACCCTGCAAAACAATTAATGAAATAAACAAGTTTACTGGCTAATAAACTTTGAGATGAATTCTTAAGTTCAACAAAGATCAAGGAGATCGGTTGGTTACCCGTTTGCCACCTGAAGATTGTGTCTTAGGAAAGAGCCCGGTATCATCAAGCCGGAATCCTTTGGATTGTGCCAGCAACCTCAATCTGCAAAAGGAATTTCTAAGTTTCAACCAAGATCATCAGAGGAGCAGTTTTGCAAGGGAAGGCATAACAGAATGGAACTTCACAAAGTTTTGCTTCTCCTCATATGTAACTTCAGAAACCATTGACTTGCCATTTCACAGTACTCAATTCCACGTTAGAGTCATTGAGTTTTGGAAAATATGGAGAAAATAAACCAAAACATAGCATGGAGTAGAGTAATGTAGTTATTACAATCACAATTTGCTTTAGTGTCTAGAAACTGGATTCCTCTCAAGTTTACAAATTAAAAACGATTACAACTGATAAATGTGAGCATACCTCCTGTTTAATACATCATTCCCTGTCCAAGCTATTAGACCAAATGCATATATGTCTCTTGGATATACCTATAACGAATCAACCAGAAAGATACGTCTAGATACCTGTAACTCATAATTTAACAAAAAGAAATGTCGTCATTGTCAACAATGAATTACCTTGAAATCTATGCGGTGTCGCAATTCTCTTCCTGGATATGTGCACAGACCAAAATACGTGTCAACACCTGAATCAGTACCCTGTACGCATTTTGAATAGGGAAAAGGGAAACAAAAGAGAAATTAAAGTACAATCTAGGAGGCCCATGATACAGAACATATAAGTAGCAAAATAAATAAGCAACTGAGAATCTCCAAATATTTGTAAAAAGGGTATATCAAACAAAGTATCAAGAATGACTAAAAAAATTCCATGAATTTGGCACACATTGCAAAAACAGAAGCACAACTGAAATGCAAAAACCACAGAAGAGAATGAAAACTGGATTCTGAGAAAAATGTACCTCCTCACTGTGGGTGCTGAAAATCAAGTCCTCTCTTAAGAACTTCATATCCTTTAAGCGATTTACATATTTTAGTAAAAATCCTTTATGACTGCAAGTAGAGAATAACATATCTAAGGGTAATACCAAAGATAGGCTTAACCTGAATATAGTCAATCAAGAAGTTACTTTCATGCTGTTAAAAATTGAAGATGCCTGAGCAACTCCCAACATGAACAAGCACGAATGAAAATGATAAAATTTTGAATAGAAAGAAAGAAGAGAAGAGGATATGTACCTTTTCCCATCAGGGTGAGTAATTACAATATCCATATCCCCACAAGAAGCTTTTCCTCGTCTATAAGATCCTCCGCATACAATAACCACCTTCAACATGGATATTAGAGCAATCATATTAAATCAAGCACACCTAAATGAATGCCTATGCTTGAACTATGACTTTCAACATCAAAATGCTTAATCTGTCTGAGAAAAAGAACTGATATGTAAAGCAAAATCTCAACAAAAATTCATGTGTCTTAGAGGACTTTTGTTTCCTTCATGTTCTTGATAAATAAGCTGTGGATGCACTCAAGAAATTGATTGAATTTTCCTAACATATTTGCACCCACATACTACACAAACATTGCAAGTGACATGATTGCACAGAACTCCTATCAGTAGCCACCAGATTGCACGGAACTCCTATCAGTGATGTGTTGAAACCCCTAGCTGAGACATTAAAAGGTGCATCTAATTTAGTTGTTCTTTTTGTATTTAACAGTGAAAAGAAATTGGAGACGTGCACCAAGGAGGTGGCCAGCCATGAACCTGAAACACAACTTACAATTAACATTAAGGTTACCTCAAGGACCTTTAAGATTCATATGTACACAATTCCAATGAAGAAGTAAAATTCTTACCCCAGGCAAAATCTCTTCTCCAACTTTCTGTAAAAGTTGTTCCATTTCTTGAACCTGCCAAATAGGAACCACTTTTGTTGTTTTATACATTTATGGGTCAAGCAATACACAAAACATCACATATAAATCCCAAAGTCTACAAACTAAAACAACAGTTTTACCTCATTACGTGGAATCCTTGTCTTTATATCATTGAAATATTTCAGTCCTACCTTCTGTGCATGGGTTAAAGAATCCTCATTCTTCAGATCATCCAGTGTACGATAACCTTTCTCATACAGTTTTAGGGCAGTAGCAGGACCAATGCCCCAAACTTCTCCAAATAGATTTAGCGTACATACCTGTGTACCAGTAAATAGATCCAAAAATTTGATAAACTAACCATTCTATTGTTTATCTGTCCAAATAATACTAAATTTAGATCTAAATCCTGTAAACAGTTTTAGTAACCAATAAAATAGATGTAACTGTGCATAGGCTAGAAGCAGAAAACGTCAATAACAACCTCCAATGGTAAAGGAAGTAGGGCCTAGGCAAATCAAATGCAAGTCAATCGTAAGAACCTTCTTCTGGTGTAGATTGAGTGGATGTCTTCAAAAAAAGGTTACAAGTGAAGTTTACATGCAAGGTATGAATCTTAACATTTAGTTAACTGAGCAGTTCGGAAGGTACTTGGAACATATATAAAGGGAAGGCAAAGAGAATTCATAAAATATTTGACATCAAAAAGCAGTCACAGGGTAAATGTTTAAAGTACCTTTTCATCGGTTTCGAAGTGCTCTAACTTCGATAGTTTTCCCGTAGTCACTATCTCCTGAATCTGCAAGAAAACTCTAATATGTAATTGATGGCACTAAGGAAACTAGCAATAGAAGCTTCAAAAGGCAATTTTGATTCCTTGGATAAGACATCAAACATCAACTCAGCAAGCCAACACTTTGATTTGGAGAACTTGCAATGTGCAATATTTTGAATGGAACGAACCAGAACAAGCATCCGAAATTAAGAATGGGAGAATAAACAGGGAACAAAAGTTAGCCCACAACGCAATAGTGAACAAATAAAAGGGAACTTGGAATAAAGAAGAATTACTTGATCATTATAGAGACAATAAAATGTGGAAATTTCATATGAAGTTCCTCCTACTTACATGATCCTGCAATGACTTGCCAATCCCAGGCAGACCTTTGACCTGCTCTGAACTTTCAATCTTAAAAGGTACCTTTTCAATCACAGGAATAGCCTTGTAATAGCTAAATGACCTACGATCATCACCCAGCGCTGTCCATATGAAAGTTCACGGTTAGCATCAGACCATCAAAAGAAGCAGCAAGAAATAAGGTTAGGAAGAATGTATATAGAAAGGAAAACAAAGTCTCACCCACCCCTATATATACCGATGAGTTTTCCAAATATGTCAGTTATGTTCTTGTTTAAGTTAGGTGGATTGTATAACGAGGATAGCTGCAAACATGCATAGACACGATTAAAAACCGTATAAGACTTTGCAGAAACAATTAGAAATACTTTTGTAAATGCAAATTCTAAATCTCACATCATGATTTGGACTAATGGAAGACGGACTAGTCCTAGTAGGGCTAAGAGAAATGGATGAGCTTGGAGAATGTCTTGGACTATCAGGTGACTCATAAACTTTATTCTCTGCACTCTCGCCACTTTCTGCTTTGGAACTTTTCACATTCTCCGGAGAAGACTTGATTTTTTTGTGAGGTGGCACTTCACCGTCATCCGAATTGCTGCTTCCATTAACGGATTTTCGAACAAAAGACTTGTCAGAACTGGTTCCTTTTTCCTTATCAACTTCTATATGGTACAGATCTTCAGACACTCTCTCGCCTGACCTCAAGCTGTCCTCAAGCCATTGATAAAGAAGTAATTTCTGGAACAAGCAATTAACATCAGATAAAAAAAACCCAGAAAGAAACCAAGAATTTAAACAGAAAATTAACTCCTTTGACGCGTTCTCTGCCCATTTGTTGAAGAAGAACCGGCAAGCTAACGGCAAACACGTGAGTGACCTTCTTGGACAAGCGATCCTCAATAGTAGCACCCATTTGGACCAACTTCTGCTTCCAAATCTTCATGCCACCATCAGAACAAAGTAACCCCAAGTCAACGAAAGATCAAAAGCCTACCGTTGAAAATAATAATACGTGGAAACAAATAAAGGGTGTAAGCAGACACATGTAATCTGCGAGGCTGGACACCATTTTCGACCAAGAACACGACCATTCCGGAGAACATCCCATTTGGGTCAGGAGACGGAGCTCGTTTGATGGGTGTCCTCGGCGCCATTTTACTGCCTTTCGCTTGTTTATTCAGCCCAAGCACAGCATAACCGCTTTGCATTACCTTTGCGTTTGTATAGTAGAACGCATGCTCCAGAGTGCGATGGACCCATCTGAAACTTACCACGTACACTATTTGCGTGAGTTACACGTGTGATTTATACTAAATTTACTATATTTCGCTGTTCGATAAGCTAGCCCCACAATTTCTCGATAGACTAGGTTATAAGATCTTAAATTTTAAAACTTCGAATTTGAGGACTTTACCCAAAGGAAAGCCCTTCCAGAAATTCTCGATGGCCAAGGACAAGCCCTGGCCAAAGAGGGGGTTTGGAAATAGTTTTCAACCAGCAATAGACGCGCCTCGGTTAGAACCTCACTAGCTGCGTCATTGCCCCAAGCGCAAAGATGACTCAACGAGTCACGGAAACCATAATTTAAATGCTCCTCAGTTGTTTGGTGCTTGCTCTTCTTCCGATATGGGCCTAACAGATTCACGTTCCAACCTCCAATTATGTGTTTTAAGTATACAAGTATATAAAATTTGTGGAAACATGTTGCTGGTGATTTAAGAAAAAAGGTTGGTATATCCTTTTCTTTTCTTAAATATTATTCACGTGTTTACTATGGGACTTGAGATTGTATGCATTGTCTAAAATTCGTGATGTATGTTTTCCTGATGATGAAACATTTTGTGCAAAGTGGATGGCTGAGAAGCGGCTACTTTTGTTGTCATGTCATCCATGATTGTGTGGGATGTTTCAGAATCAAACTATCCTCTTGTGAAGATCCTCCGTTTCGATAAAACGAGAAACTCTCTGGGAAAGTCTCAAAAGGAGTGTCGTTTCATGAAATCCGCATAATCAATTCGGCTTTATCAGCATCTATTTGATTGTGTAGTACAGAATTTCGATAATCCTTATGTTTTTGGATTTGAACTTTTGCAAGAAATTTATTAATTCTTTACCATTATTTTTTATACTATATTGTACTTTAATGTTATTAAAATAGTGATTATTGCATTTTAATATTAATAAAATAATATTCATTATACCTAAAAGTGCTAATAAAAATAACAATAGGAGCTTAATTAAATTTTTGTAAAATATTAAGGCCTTGTTTGGTAACTAATAATAAATACGTGAGATGGGAATGCAACCTGCATTCCTAACTTTTATTTGTTTGGTTATCATCCTGAACTTTTATTCTACAAGGGGCATGGTTATATGCTGGAATGAAAAATTGAGAATAAGAGATTAAAGATATTATTATAATATTATCATATTATTATCAAATTATTGTCAAGATATTAATGCTTATCATAATATTATCATCAAAATTATATAATATATTAATTTCTTTAATAATCATTTTATTTTGTTTCATAATTATTTTATTTTGGTTGCTAATTATTTTGTTTTAGTTGCAAAAGATGCAAAGCAAGCTAACATCAACAAGATGATCCTACAAAGATATTTTGTGATAATAAATCAAAATTTTCTTTAACCAAGAATCTAATTTTTCACGATCACAACAAACACATTGATATCAGACCCCATTATATTCGAGACTTGATTAGTGATAAAGAAATTGTGATTGAATGTTATATATCAAAAGATCAAATGGCAGAAATTTTTACAAAGCCACTCAAAATCAATTTGTTCTTGAAGTTAAAAAAATGGTCGAAATGATCAAGCCAAGTTTAAGGGAGAATGTTAGATATTAAGCTTGATTACTATTATTTGCTAGAAGATGGTGGAACTTTTTTGAAAGCTTAATTATTAAGGCTTTGAATAGTCAAAGATTATTGTTGTTTTTTTTAAGAGTTCATTATATCAATTTATTAGATGTTAATCAGCTGAGTTTATTTGCTGTCAATAGTAAAAAAATTGTGAGTTGTTTAGAAGTTGTCTTATGTTAGGTTTAGTAGTAAAAAAAAATGGCTTGCAATATACAAAGGAAGTTTGCATCTATTATATTATATTAGTGTATGTGTAAGAATTGAGATATATACAAGGAAAATTCCAACAAGTTCCCTCTTGAGAATTATTTATTGGCTATTAACTAAAGCCTAAGCCAAGTTTTGAGTGTGTTGTTCCTTAAATAAAAGTATTTTTTGTGCCTAAAATTTTGTTTCTTGATTATTCATATTATTTCTTAGCATCTATATTTCAACAAGGCAATTTATTTTAATTGCCAACATGTATGCTAAAAATAAGGTAAAATTATGACACATCAATGCATATGTGTCTTTAAGACCAAATGTGGCTCAAATGACAATATTGGGTTGTATAAAGCTAGATTTATTGCCAAAAGTATACTTAAAAGGATGACATTGTTTATAAAGAGACTTCTTCAACTATCTTAAAGAAAGACTCATTAAGAATAAATTATGGGATTAATGGCTTAATTTGATTTAGAGATACATCGAATAGATTATAAAATTGCTTTTCTAAACAGAGATTTCGAGGAGGAAGTTTACATGAATTAACCTATAGGTTTTTCTAGAGAAGAAAATGGTCACATGGTGTGTAAACTTAAGAAATCAATATATGGACTTAAACAAGTTTCCCAACAATGGTATATTAAGTTTAGTGAAATCTTAACATATTTTGAATTTCAAAAAATTATTGTTGATCGTTGTATCTACTGAAAGATCAGTGGGAGTAATATGTTGATTTTGCTTGTTACTAATGATTTAGATATAATGTATAAGAATAAAGATTTTCACCCTACAATTTTGAAATGAAAGATTTGGGAGAGGCATTCTATGTGATATGAATTTCAATATTCCAAAATAGATCACAAGAACTAGTGCGATTGCCTCAGAAAGACTATATTGAAAGAATTCTTGAGAGATTTAATATGAACAAATGTTCAACAAGAGTCGTCTCGATATAAAAAAAGGGGGATAAATTTATTCTCATGCAATGTCCATAAAATGATGTAAAATGTAAGCAAACAGAATCTATTCCATATGCTTTGTTGTTAGCAATTTGATGTATTTATAAACATGCACATGACCTAATATTAGCTTTGTGTTTGGAATGCTAGGTAGATATCAATGTGATCCTGAAATTGACCATTGGAAAGGTGCAAAGGAAGTCTTAAGGTATCTTCAAGGAATAAAAGACTATATGCTCATGTACTGAAGATTTAATCCATTAGAAGTGATTGGATGTTCATATTAAATTTTTGTTGGATGGATTGACAATAGAAAATCAACATTTGGCTACTTGTTTATTCTAGAAAAAGGAGCCATTTAATTAAAAAAGTGCTAAATAATTTGTAATTGCTTCATTTACTATGGAAACGAAATTTATAGCTTATTTTGGGGCTACAATTCATGTTTTATAGCTGGAGAACTTTATTTCAAGGTGTGGGTTGTTGACACCATTACTAAGCCACTAAAAATTTATTTTGACAATTCTACAACAATTTTCTTCTCAAAGAATGACAAGTACTCTCGAAATGCTAAACATATGAAGTTGAAGTATTTTGCCATAAAGGAGGAAATTCAGAAATTAAGAGTATGTATTGAACAAATCAAGATGGGTCTTATGATTGCATATCTCTTAACTACAGACGTATAACTAAAGATATTTAATAAAAAATTATGATTGATAATTTTCTTATTTATTATGACTGTGTATATGTAATTATTATTAAATAAGAAATAAAATTGTCCATAAGATATTAATGTGGACTCTTATAATATTTATATATTACTTATGTTACTTGACTTGATAAATTACTAGGTGTTGTGGTACATAAAAGGAAGTATGCCATGTTGAATTGTACGATCGCCATAATATGATTATGTGATTTATTATACTGAAATAAATTGTAAAGATGTTAAGAGATTTGTTTATACATGTTTACTGTTTACACTATTAAAATTAAAGTTTAAAATATTGAACCAAATGAGACAATGTTAAAATGTGGCCCAATTAGTATCCGTATTTTTTATTTAATAATAAAATCAACTTAACCATTTATTTTGATCACTTGATGGATATATCACATTAAAAGTTATTGATATATTAATCGGTGCTCTCTTTTCTTATTATGGTTACAAAAAATTTTCATCAATTTTTTTCAACATGAAAAGAGAAGATAGAAAATCACTTTTTAACAAATGATATAAAGATTTTTTTAATCTCCTTACGATAATATTTTCTACATCAGAAACACTATATTATACCCTAATTATTTGTGATAATTATTTATTTAAGATTATAAAATTATGAATGTTAATTATAATTTTACATCATAAACATCATGTTTTTATTGTTGAGAAAGCTTCTCTTTTCGAATATGTCGTGTGTATGATTATGGCTTCTCTACCATTTACTTTTGAGAATCTCCAAATATATTCCATCTTTGACGGGATTGAAGAATATTGGGATATTCTTCATTTCTTCCTGTTTGAAAATTTTGTTAATAAAGTCCTTATCTAAAAGTCCTGACTCCTCATCTAACAAGTGTATTATATTTTATTATCAAACCACAGTATTGAAACTCCAACATGTCTACCATTGATGTGTTCATATGAAATCATCTTTTTTATACGCCAATGGTGCTAGTATGAAATTATGCATCAAGTTCAGTAAAGTGTCTGCCTAGAATTTTTCTATCAATGGCCCATGTGACTCACTAATGTTGAATTTTGCATTTACATCCTCTTATGATCACACTACTCTCTCTTTTTGCATATTTCTTTCATTTTGGTTAGTTTTATGCATATTGAACCATGTGGTTGGCATAACCAAGGTGAAAAATCCCAAGTTCCCATCAAGTTTACGACTTAAAACTTTCCCTGCTTTTGCCTTCTACTTTTCATATTCCACTCAATCTTCTATATTTTCTATAGTTTCTACATCCATATGAGCTCTCTTTAGTTTTTCCTTTTTCCTTTTTGTTTTCTTTAACACAATGTTGCTTTACTTCCTAATGATATCTTTCAAGGTTCTGCACTGGACTTTCAAACCTAGGAATGTTCCCTTAGAATGCCACCACACACACATACACATATATATGAAAGGCAATTTCAATAAGAAATGTAATAGATGCCAACTAAAGGGAAGCAAAAACTAATGGTTAGCAACAATGAAGAAACAATTGTAATATCTATAGGGGATGTATGTTTGAACCTAGATATAGAGTTCAATTTGGTTTTTATACGACACATTTTATATACCATCTTTTAACTGAAATTTGATCTTTGTATCAATTTTGGACAAAGAAGTTTATAGTTTTGTAATTAATGCTTTTGTTGTACAATTGTTGTTCAATACAAAACATATTGGTATAACTTTCTTGTTATATGATTTATGTATAATGTGTCTTGCCCAGAATTAGATATATGATTCTTCATATCTTGTTGAATAGGTCATGAAAAATAGAGCTAAGTCATACATGTTATGACATAAATGCTTGGGCCAAATTTCTAGAGATAAAGTTGAGAGATTAATTAAAGATAGCAGTCTTACAACTCTAGACTTTGATGATCTGAAAACATGTGTTGACTATTGTAGAGGCAAGTTGATTAAAATAAAGAAAAAAGGGGTCCACTTGAGCATCTGACTTGTTAGATCTCATACATATGAATAATAGTGGACCCTATATAGTTATGTTGTGCAATGCTAGATATTTTCTGGCATTCATTGATTATTATTCCCATTATGGTTACGTGTTCTTGCTTAAGGAAAAATCGAAAGTTCTTAAGAAATTCAAGATCTTTAAAATTGAGGTTGAGAACCAATTGGAAAAATCTATCAATATTGTTAGATTTGATCATGGAGGAGAGTATTATGGCAAACATGGTGTTTCAAGACAATAAAAGGTTCGATTGTCAGAATAGTGACTCAATTCACTATGTTGGGTAGTCTAAAGCAAAATGATGTGGTCGAAAGACATAATTTCACCCTAAATGACATGTTGAAGTCAATGTAGAGCAGGACTAACCTACCTAATTATCTAGAAAAGATGAAAGCTTAGCCTTTCACACATTCGTGTATGAGGCTACCCTATGAGGTGCTAACGTATAATCCTTATAAAAGAAAATTGCATGCTCGTTCTACTCATTGCCATTTGGTTGGATATCTCAGCCACTCTCAAGGCTATAAATTCTACTATAGAAAAGGTGAGGGCTAGAATAGTGAAATCACAAATAACTAAGCTTCTGTAATATCATGTCTTTGATAAGGATGAGCCCTATCACCCTTCAGATGACAGTAGGATGGATAATACAATTATATAGTGTCTGTCACTCATATAATCAGGTACTATGGATCAAAGTCTTAGTACCATGCTTATACAGGAACATGAACTCATACTTGTACAAACAAAGGTTTCTAGGGTCCAAGAACCAATGCAGTTGCAAAGATCCACTAGAGTGAGATAACCTGCTATCTCATCTTATTACATAGTTTATTCAGGTGAACAAGACTATAACATTAAACATGTTGTGGATCTAGTTACTTTTACAGAAGCTGTCTTTGGACTCAATTTAGATTTGTGGTGGGATACAACGAAGGACGACATGCAATCAATAAAGCACAACACAGTGTGGGAGCCAGTTGATTTGCCTTAATATTACAAAATTGGTAGTTGTAAATGACTATTTAAGACCAAGAAGGGAACTCAGGGTAAAGTTGAGTGGTTTATGGCTCGATTGGTTGCCAAAGGGTTTATTTAGAGAGAAGAGCTTAACTTTAATCACTACAACAAAAATGACATACAATAACACTAAACAGTAACACTTTTAACAATATGTTATAAAATACCTATCTACAATAACATTATATCTTAAAATGTTATGATTTTTAATTTGATAAGTAACACTTTGTGATTTTATAACATATAATTTATCATTGATAACAATTTTTTTAAGTGTTACTAAACATTATAAAAGGTTACTATTTT
>JANITW010000001.1:5392506-5410500 GCA_027564335.1 Erythroxylum williamsii | reverse complement strand
TCATGGAAAACTTATCTATAACATTTTTAAAATGTTACAAAATTCATATCTACTACATGTTAATGATGTTGCAAAAATTTAATATATAACAGTTCAAAAATGTTACAAATTGCTAATTAATAATATTTATAAAATATAATATAAAAACATTTGTAGCTATCAATAAATGCTATAATAAACTAAACAACAACGTTCTATCAATATCATGGAAAGCTTATCTATAATATTTTTAAAATGTTACAAAATTCAAATTTATAACCCTTTAATAATGTTGTAAAAAGCTAATGTGTAACAGTTAAAAAATGTTATAAATAGTTAATTAATAACATTTACAAAATGTAACCTAAAATCATTTATAACTATTAATAAAAGCTATAATAAACTCAATAATGACATTTAAACAATGTTATGAAAAAATTACTTTTAACATTTCAAAAATGTTACAAAACACATATCTACAGCAATTTAAGGATATTAAGAAAAGTTAATATATAACATTTTAAATATGTTGCAAATAACTAATTTATAGCATTTATAAAATGTAATAGAAACGCATTTATAGCTATCCATAAATGTCATATTAAACTCGACAATAACATGTCAAAACTGTTACTAAAGCATCATATCTTTAATAACATGGGCTGTCATAGCATACTCATTAGTGTTATCATTCATATTTAATAATACTTATCACCAGTTACCGTATGCCATTTTTGTTGTAGTGAATGTTACCTTATCTCCCATGTCTTCTAAGGATGCATTCAGAGTGATAATGGTAATAGTAGCTCATTACGATGTGGAGCTACATCAGATGGATGTCAAATTGCTTTCTTAAATGGAGACCTTTATGAAAGACATGGAGTAACCTGAAGGATTTCAAGATCAAGGAGAAACTAACAAGGTTTGCAAATTGATAAAATCGATATATGATTTGAAACAAGCTTCTAAACAATGGTATTTTAAGTTTGATGAGGTTTTAACCTCTTTCGACTTTGTGGAAAATAAAGTTGGATGATGTTTGTACTACAAAGTTAAGGGGAGCAAAGTTATCTTCCTATTGTTGTATACGGATGATATCTAATGACTTGACCATATTGCATTAGGTTAAGTAACTTTTAGTCAAGAGTTTTGACATAAAGGATTTTTGTAAAACATATTTTTTCCTAGGCATTCAGATTCATCAGGATAGATCTCAATACTCTTTAGACCTTTCACAAAGTGCATACATTGAGTGTATGCTATAAAGGTTTAATATGGATGACTATAAACCTATAGTAGCACCTATCTCTCATGGTGAGAGATTATCTCTGGCATAATGTCCAAAGAATGAAGTTGAGAGAGAGACTATGAAGAATGTTCCATATTCAAATGCGGTTGGTAGCCTGATGGATGCCCACATGTGCATTAGGCCGGATATTGCATTTACTAAGGATTATATTGGCTAACCCAAGTATAAACCACTTGAATGCAGTTAAGTAAGTGTTGAGATACTTAAAGGAAACTAAGGATTATATATTAACATACAAAAGCGTCAGCAACCTGGACCTTATAGGGTATACAGATTCTGATTTTGTTACGTGTCTGAATGATCGAAATTCTACTTTATATTACATTTTTATGTTAGTAGATGATGCAGTATCGTGAAAGAGTGTCAAGCAGACAGTGGTAACTTCCTTGACTATGTATGCAAAGTTTGTTGCAAGCTATGGAGTTGCTTCACAGGTGGTTTAACTCAAAAACATAATTTCTAAGTTATCTATAATTGATTCAGTGTTAAACCCATTCGATTGTATCGTGATAATATTTTTGTTGTGTTTTTTTAATAAAAAAAATAAGAATTTCACATGATCTAAGCATTTGGAGGTCAAATACTTGACCATAAAGGAGTTGATACAAAAAGTGCATTAAGGTGGAGCATTTAAGGATTGAGAAAAAGTTAGTTGATCCTTTAATTAAAGGACTTTGCTCACATGTGTTTGAATGACATGTATATAATATGGGTGTATTGAAGTCTTTAGACGCTGCTAGTTAGGGATCATTTTGTTTGCTCCTTGTACATTTATACATTTTAATGTATTGTGATAGTATCGTGGTTAATCAATAAAGATGATATATAGAAAAGTGACATTAAGGTGGAGCATTAAGGATTGAGGAAAAGTTAGTTGATCCTTTATTCAAAGGACTTCACTCATATGTGTTTGAATGACATGTATATAGTATGGATGTATTGAAGTCTTTCAACGCTCTTAGTTAGGGATCATTTTGTTTGCTCCATATACATTTATACGTTTTAATGTATTGTGACAGTATTGTGGTTAATCAATAAAGATGATCATCATTTATCCCCAGTTATATGTATTACTATATGCTATCATAATACATGTAAAAGTCTTAAAGACTGTGTTGATCATAAGCATTTTAGAAGTCATTGAGCATATATTTAGATTGACCTTATGCCTATATTATTAGGACATATACAGAGAAATGTGTATATCCATGGATTTAACATGACATAGGGGATATAAGTTTTTTTAATCCCATAAGTGTTCTCTAATGCAGTTTAGCATTCAGTGAAATAACATAAAGATTTTCTTTAATTCTATTTAGCTTTGGGTGATAGAAAACAATATTTTTTTAATGCATTTTTGCATTTGCAGTTTAACATAAAGTTTAGAGAAATTAAGACCTACAAATAGAAAGATGATACATTTTAGATCATATAAGTATCATCTTAGTTTGTCACACTTCATTTTCTTATTCATGTTAGTGAGGTATTAGATATGCGTGATTATATTATACCTGTGTCACACATGACATATGTATTTGATAGTTTTCGATATCGAAATCCTTACGAAACAGAATGATGGACTTTAATTATCTTTGGATCAAATGTTTTATTTGAAACTTGGTATCAATACAATAATGTGGCTTAACTGTGTTTTTAAACTATTTTTAAAACTTGAATCAATACTGCAATTGATTATTATCCGAAGGGGAGAATGTTAGATATTTTCCCATTTGGTGGATAACAATTAATTGCATTTTATCAATTTTTAATAATTTATTAGTTAAGTTACATAAATTTGATCATGATAAAGATAATAAATTATCTCAATAAAGAATCTGGGTTAATGGGCCAAAGTATAGGAGAAAAATAGACCTTGATTAGTGTGGACCAGACCCATATTGAGCCTTTGATGGGAAAGCCTGATATGAATGCTATACATAGAAGGTTAAGGTCTCTTGTAGCTGCTGTAGCAAATCATGAACGTACAGATACTTTGACCTATTCAGAGTTTCACATATACAAAAAGCTACAAAAAATTCTTAGTGGCGAGCAACTCCCTTGAAATTCTCGATGGATTCACGCTCCTTACAATCTCAGAAAGCTCGTTTGAAGTTATCGAACTAAAATCAAGTATTTTTCGCATTTCTTTGTTATTTTCCTTTTACGTTCAATCTAAGATACGTAATTAAGGCTCATGTTATGTGTTACAACTTAATCAATATCATAAAATAAGAAAAAGACATATCTTGGCTACATGGTGTTGAGAAGTCCTTCAAATTGTGTCTCCATAAGCATCGTTGAGATATTTCTCATCATTAGGCAATAGGATCCCATCACATATTTGAGGTCCCATACCATTGGCCCCAAACTAAAAATCTCTCGTTTCAAAGGAATCATGAAAATAGAAAAACTCTTCCTCATTACCTAGGCTTTATCCTTATCATGGTAGGGAGTAATGAATAATTTAAACAAATGACAACCTATTTTAGAGTAGCTTGCATTTTCAGTAGATTTGATATCTCCTCTTGAAGAGAAGTCACCTTGGAAGACTTTGAGGACTTGGACTTATCATAATTATGCCACTTACTTCTATCATGATTCTTATCACACTTCCTTTTCTTACTAGACTTAGTAGATTTTTCTTTAGAGATAATTTTATTAGCCTCAGAAGAAAAGTGATCTAGATGCATCCTTAAATTCATAAAAATAAAAACAGTAAGCATACTAACAATAACTTAAGAGTAATAAGCGAGTTGTCATTAGAACCAAGTTTATTATCTATAACTATAAGTATGTACCATATTTGCTTTGACCATATACTCAACTCAAAATTAGATCTAGAGGTCAAATAGTTGTTACTTAATAAACCACTACAAGTAGATTATAAAATATCTAAAAAGGAAAGAGAAATTAAGGGATCCTAATGTTATGCCAAATTTGTAGGTTTGTTTTCAACAATAAAAAGCTTTATCCTAAAATTCTTAAAAGACTTCAACACACAAGTGTCACGAATTAAAAAGTTAGATAAACTTAGAAACATATATATCATATAATATAAGGTTACGTCCTATCAACTAAACTTAGAAACATATATATCATATAATATAAGGTTATGTCCTATCAACAAATGTTGAATAACTCTCAGAATTCATTAGTGTTGTGCTAGTAATTGCGGAAGCAATGGAATCAATTAAGTAAATGAAGAAAAAATAGCAGAAGGACAAAAAGAATTTTTACATGGGAAACTTGAATGCTAGGAAAAAAATCCACGAGGCGAAGAGAGCCTGAAAATATACATTATGTCAAAGAAAGAAAAATTACAACTGTTTTTCTTTTTCTTACAAACCCCAAGACTAATGAAGAGTACACCAATATGATATTATGAAGGACCCTCAAGGGGGTGCTTATATAGTAGTATAACCCTAGGGTCAGAAACCTACATAAAGTAAAAATCTACATAGAGTAAAAATCTTGAAGGCTTGGGTCATTATCCCAACAAATCTCCACCTTGACACAAGACCAGAAGTAAGACTTCTCTTCGCCATAAGCCTCAAAAGCGCTCAAGTATCAAGAATATTGACCAAGTCTAGGCAATGTTTAAACTTAGCAATAGGTAGTAGCTTGATCAACATATACCTTCTACCACCTCGAGAAGCAACGCAAGAGAGACCCCATAGGTCAGAGTGAATATAATCCAAAGTACCTTTGGTCCTGTGAATTCTTGGGGAAGAGAAACTCACTCTAGTATGTTTACCAAAGATACAATGTTCATAAAACTCCATATTATCTTAACTCTATCTCAATAGACTCCTCTTACACAAGATTTGCATACCTTTTTCACCCATATGACCTAAGCAGTAATGTCACAACTTGGTGGCATCTTGGTGAGAATTGGATGAGGCAACATCAGTAGTACCAATAACAGTAGAGCCTTATAATACATAAAGAGTATCATGTCTTTTCCCTTTAAGGATTACAAGATTACCTCGGGACACCTTCATGACTCCACCTTTAGAGAAGTACCTACACCTAAGAGAATCAAGTGTACTACGTGAAATAAGGTTGCATTTCAAATCAAGAACGTGACGAACATTAGTATGGGTTTTAACAACACCATTATGAGTTTTAATATTGATTTTGCCTTTCCCGACTACATCATATTGTATATTGTTCTTGATAAGGACAACACCCTTAGCAGTTTCATAGGTGGCAAACCAATCCCTGTGAGAACATATATGAAAAATATAATTGGAGTCTAGGATCTATTCATCTTTGGATCGTTGTTAGCCTTGAAAAACCAAAAACACATCACTTCTTGAACTAGAATCAACGATAATATCCTCAGGGGTAGAATCAGATTGATTACCCTTTTCTTTAGATAGTAAACAGAGTTTCATGATTACCATAAAGCATAATTTCTTTAAAGTGGTTATACAAATATGGTAGTGAAATAAAAATAAGCACTACTTGATTCTCATCATCAATTTTAACTTCAAGATTTTTCTAAATCAATAATAATGGAATTAGATTAAGATGGGATGGGATGGGTGTACCTTCGGACATTTTAAGCCTAAAGAGACATTCTTTGATACTAAGTTTGTTGTCCAAACTTTTCATGTAAAGGGACTCCAATTTCAACTAAAGTCCTGTAATGGTAGTCTTATAGACTACTTCCCGAAGCACTTCACTCGTTAAGCATAACTGAATAGTGGATAAGGCTTTTTCTTCCAACTCTTCCCAATCCTCATTTGACATATTGGAAGGTTTATTTGTCTTGCCAGATAAAGCTTTCTTTAATCCATTTTTTGTGAGAATGACTTGCATCTAAACCTTCCAAATAGCAAAACTAAATTTTCCATCAAACTCGTCGATGTCGAATTTGGTTAAAGGAAACATGGTGACTAGACTTGATTGGCCAAAATAAACCTCTCTCTAATACCTATTTGTTATGCTAGTAGTTGCGGATGAAATGGAATCAATCAAGTAAATAAAGACAAAACAATATAAAGATGCAAAGAATTTTTATGTGGGAAACCAAAGTGTTAGGAGAAAAACCCAGGAGGTGTAAAGAGCCTAAAAATATACATTTTGTCAAAGAAAGAAAAATTACAACTATTTTTCTCTCTCACACAAACCCTAGGACTAATGAAGAGTACACCAATACGATATTACAAAGGACCCCTAAATGGTGTTTATATAGTAGTATAACCCTAGGGTGAGAAATCTACACAAAGCAGGAATCTACATAGAGTGGAAATCTTAAAGACTTGGGTCATTATCCTAACAAATCTTCACCTTGACATAATACCAAAAGTAGGAGCTCTCTTTGTCATAATCCCCAAAGGGTGCTTAGTTATCAAGAATACCGGCTAAGTCCAGGTAATGCTTGAAATTAGCAATAGGTAGTGGCTTGGTCAACACATATCTTCTACCACCTTGAGAAGCAACGCGAGAGGGACTCGATAGATCATAATGAATATAATCCAAAGTACCTTTGGTCTTGTGAATCTTTGGGGAAGAGAAACTTACTCTAGTTTATTTACTAAAGACACAATGTTTATAGAACTCCATATTACATGAACTCTGGCTCAATAAACCCCTCTTACATAAGATTTGCATGCCTTTCTGACCCATATGGCCTAGGCGGTAATGCTATAACTTGGTAGTATCTTGGTGAGACTTAGATGAGGAGCATTACCAATAACAGTAGAGCTTTGTAATACATAAAGAGTATCATGTCTTTTCCCTTTAAAGATTACAAGATAACCTCAGGACACCTTCATAACTCCACCTTTAGAGGAGTACTTACACCCAAGAGACTCAAGTGTATCAAGTGAAATAAGGTTGCATTTTAAATCAGGAACGTGATGAACATTAGTGACGGTTTAACAATACCATCATAAGTTTTAATATTTATTGTACCTTTTCCACCATATCATATTGTGTACTGTTCCCTATAAGAACAACACCTTTAGCAGTTTTATAGGTGGCAAACCAATCCCTATGAGTACACATATGAAAAATACAATCGGAGTCTACATTTCTTTCTACCATACTATTGGATCTCCTTTTTTTTTAGTAATATAAAACCTACACAAAGTAGCAATCTACATAAAGTAGAAATCTTGAAGGCTTGGATTATTATCCCAACAATTAGTAATCTACATGTAACTTGTTGGATCTTTAGCTACATTTTTTGTTTCTTCCCAGCCTATAATCAATCAAAAGAGACTACAAGCAACCATCATATGAGAATAATGCGAATCAAGAGATTAGTAGGTTAAGGATGTACTTGCTTTTGCTTAGCGCAATCACGAATGAAGTGACCCATCTTTTGGAAACTATAGCACTTAACATTGTTTAGGTTTTTCTTTTCACGCATACGCTTACAATGTTTGGAGACTTTTCCATTTTGGGTTAATAGATCTTTAGGTTCCTCATAATTTCCATTCTTTTGCTTGTTGTAGCTAGGCTTAATATCTTGGCGTTAGCCAACATTAGAAATCAAGCAGTCAAGGGATTCACCTCTTTATGCTCTACTTCTAGCTAGAAGCATTGCGAAACACCTTTAAACGTGATTATGTTGCCATTATGAATGAGAGTCATCTTAACTTGTCCCTATAAAGATCATTAATATGAACTTGTTCATGAATGAGACATGCACTAATTACCTTAAGGTTTTGAATAATAAATGACATCACCCTAAGGTGCTCAAGCATCTGAGTGCTTGCAGTTTAACATATACTAATTAAACTTTATGTTTAATGCATGCACGCTCTTAATTAATATGCAGCAAAACTGAATCTTTACCTGGTTCTACATTTCCTTGGTAATGGAATAAACCTTAAACCCTTTGACCATGTCTTCATGCATGCAGCTTAAACTCGTAAGCCAATTTTCATAGGTCTCTTGATCACGTTAATGATGAAATTGAATGTCTTTCTTAAAAAAGACTTACTATTAAAATAAAAGTTTTTAAGTAATTTCTTCTCACTAAGGAGTTATTGCACTTTTTTTTAATGTCATATACCATCATTTTTGCTACCAGGTTTTTCTATATTGATGATAGTGACCTCTGAGAGCTATTCATGATATTCAAAAAAATTTAAATATTTATTTCAAAGACAATCCCAATTGACTTAGAAGTTAGTCGATCCACCAGCCTCAAATATTGTTATTTTACTTTAACATTTAAAATTATTAGTTTAATTTTAAAATTTTAAACTTAAATAATAAGAAACATTGTTTTAAAACATTAAACTAAAATAATGTTATTTTATAAAAAGAATTCATGGAGTTCAAAGAAGTTTAAGTCAACCTTTTAGACTTAAATTCAATCAAAACTCATATCAATTTTAACTTAACTTGTTGACTTTATACGATCTACCTAACAAAATCGAGTTAAATATATCATTTCTACCTTTAAAAGAACTTAAGAAAGAAAAAGAAACAATATAAGAACTCTCTTTTTGATTTATGTTAATTAAATTTCAAAGTAATAATAATGAAACAAAACTATTCATATGCATTTAAAATATATTTTATTAGGCATATATGATATAAAATTTAAACAAATTATCCCGGATGCCAATTACAAAACAATATGACAAGTGAGAATAGTATCTGAATTTATGGTGAGGCACTCTGTTTCCTCCACGCAAATTTACAGGTCCAGTAACTCGGTAGACCAATATTAGCTTGATGACAAGGAACTAGAAATATATATGAAAATCCGAAAACCGAGACACTAACATCATAAGAGAAGGAAGGTGTTTAAAATAATTCCATTTAGTATACAGATTAAACAAAATTCAACTCTAGGCATTTAGAGTAACAAAATTAAACAAAGCTTGCCTCTGTTAACGCTATAGCAATTGGAAAAATTCAAAATAGTGCCAATGCCACTAGAATCTCTCATCCCAAGAACTTCTCAAAAGCTTGACCTATTAATTGGATACACTGACCTTGGAGTTAAAAGTTTTTCCTCTACATTAGGTCAGTTTTGTCAGTGGGGTAAGCTCTCTTTTCTTAGCATCACCCCACTTTGCTGTTGAAGTTTTTCCCTATACTTGCCGAAGGAAGAATAAAAAAGGCTCGAAGTTCTAGCATATTAGTATAAAGAATGTGTCCTGCTTCACTAATTTCATTCTAAAATACAATGTTTACTTCCTTTTCATTCATCTCATATACATGATCTCTTGCGTCAGTAAGAGCGCTCTGCATGGTAAAAATAATTCCATTCAAATACAGAACATAAGTTCCAAGTTAGAAAATAAACAGGATACATGGAGGGACGTTATTACCTGTCCAAACTTTGTCAGGAAATTATTTGCAAGATTTAAGGAGGTAATCTTTACATCTTCGTTTGCCTTGAGTGCTTGAGCAATAGCAAAAGCCCCATCATCCTGCACAGAGAACTAACATGAGATAATGCAAGACGCTGATGGTGAAAGCAAATATTTTTAGTATATTGGAAACTGCACTGAAAGCAAGTTGAAAGAGCAGTTCTTTACTCTAATTTCATTGAAGCCCAAGTCAAGTTCAGTTAGAACTTCATTGACCACTTTTAAGCTACGAGCCAGGCAGACAGCACCCTGAAGATATTTTATGCAGAAGAAGGTAAGATAAAGTTCAAATGCCCAGTGATCATAAATCAAGAGATATCACAATATCTAGGGTACAAACTTCATCTCTAAGTCCATTTCCTCGCAAGTCCAGCACTGATATTGTATTGTTGTACTTTAGAGTATCGGCAATGTACTCGGTGCCCTTTGCTCCTATCTGCAAAGCGTTTACATGGCACATTGAGAAAACTACTTTGATATAAGGGTTTTAAGAATGATGATCATCTAATGGATTTACCTGACACCAACCAAGCTTTAAGGTTTTTATGTTCCCGTGAAACTTAAGTACTTCAGATAATGCCTTGGCCCCATCTGGTCCAATGGGATTATAACCAACTTCCAGCTGTGTGAGAGAGTAAATTTATGACTTCAATGCATCGTGCAGTGGCACAGGAAGTAAATGGTCCGGAACAGCTCTATACCATTGCAACACAAAAGACTAAAGGACATAATATATGGTAAGGACTCACTGTTGTGACAACAGAATTATCTTTGAAGGCTTGAGCAATTTCGCTGATCCCCTTTGCACGTATATTATTTCCACCCTGCAAAGCCCCAATGATTTTTTTCATAAAAAACACTTCAAAACTAATTAAATTAACAAAAAAGTGTTCTGATCAATCAATGTCTTCCGACCAAGTCAATGATTGCTATACTCCGGTTTTCCTTCAAAGCAAGAGCAATTCTTTCGGCACCCTGAAAATTTGTGAATGCCAAGTCCATGTTTAACAATCTTTTCCAACCATCTCAGATAAAATTGAGCAAGACAATTTACAGACAAATTGGATTACCGCTCATCAGTTGTTACCTCATCAGCTATGTCATTCATATACATATTCAACCAAAACAAGCTCTTGCTCTTCTTGATATATTCAGCAACATGAAAGGCACCCCTTGCACTAATAGAGTTGTTGCCAATGTCAAGGTGGGTAAGCTTTGCTGAAGAAACAAGATGAAATTCAGCTTCATGAAATGCACTCAAGTGTTGTTTAGATTGATTGATAATGGCCTCTGACATGGCAATGCACATACCTTTACTTGAAGCTAGACCAGACATTAAGGCACAAATTCCTTCATCTCCAATAGAGTTACCTTGTAAGTGAAGTTCCTGGTGAGAATAATGAGAAGAATTATCCCATCACTACAAATCATGATGCATGATTTCAAAACAAGCATCAATCATAAAGACAAGCATTTCTCACTTGTGATTACTACAAGTGCATTGCTTTAATTAATCTATCTGAGAAATGATTCAGTTGGTTCATACAAGTTCACCTAATAGCAAACTCTTTTGTGGAGATAAAATAACATCTTCAATTCATCAAAAACAACTGAGAACAGGCAGTTATATTGCACATGCAACCGATTTGTTTTCTCAGGCGCACTCCAAAATGTCAGATGGCCATCCCTATTTTGCTTATTAGCTCATAAATGTATATCACCACAGGTGACAGATCAAAAACAAAGACTGCTGAATGTAGAAGTCAGATTTGCAAACTGGATGAAGGATAGAAACATAGGATCTATCAACAATCACTAAAATTGGGCATGGATATATATTCAATATATATGATCGGATATCATAAGGTGGAGAATGTGATCAACGAACAAGTTCCTGACAAGTTGGCTGGGTTTGGAACCACCGTGTAATTGTCAATTTCATAGTCCAAAAACAGATAATAAATCACATAAAAATAATTGCTCAAATAATCTGTAGATAAGGATGGCAAATCCTCGGGAAAAAAAAAGAACTTGGAGGAAATACAGGATAAAATACAGAGAGTAAATGTGCTATGATAGAGAGTAAATGTGTTATTTACCCGTAAGGACTTGTGTCCCTCAAGCCCTTTTCCCAAAGCATTAGC
Source organism: Erythroxylum williamsii (assembly GCA_027564335.1). Lineage (NCBI taxonomy): Eukaryota > Viridiplantae > Streptophyta > Magnoliopsida > Malpighiales > Erythroxylaceae > Erythroxylum > Erythroxylum williamsii. The sequence continues at coordinate 5,398,723 of JANITW010000001.1, read as the reverse complement.
CCCCAAAGCACCACCATAATTTCCACTAAACATTAAAGGAGAGCCAGTTAGTTTTCTAAAAGTAAGATAAAGAAATGCACTATTGGATACATCTATATCCAAAACTGGTACCAAGATCCACCATAACGACAGTGGTTTCTGTATACAACTATAAGCATTGATATGTTGTTCAATCCAAAAAGAAGAAGTGGGAAGTATAATGAAGATGCAATTACCAAGTACTACTTACTTCAGATATATACTCCTTATAGTGTTATTCTCCAAAAGTGATCCAGCAAGACTTGTGAACCCCTACTTCCATTTCCAGCATGAATGCACCAAAGGTTTTGTTTTAGCTAATTCAGGTTAATCAGGCAACAAACTTGGAAAACATTTAGTCGCAAAAGCTTACAGAATAGTCAATCATGTTATTATTAAGTTCAATCACATGCAAGGTGGAATTCTTCTTCAACAGATCTGCAATAGCCCTTGCACCCTGCACATTAAATAAGGCACAAGTAAGGTACTTGCCACCAATAGGTGCCTCAAATATATGGCATTATCATATACTAGTTTCAACTGAAACTAGCTGACCTCATCACCCAAGCCAGTACTGTTTAGTTGCAGCTTCTCAATACCATTATTATTGGCCAACGTATCACATAGATTCTGTTGATAAAAAAATGTTACACAATATATAAGCCAGACTGCAATAGTGTGTAAAACATGCAGCATTAAACTAAAGATTGATAAAAGAAGAAGCGAGAATTTAAACCTGAAATAGAATATCATATCAGCATGGCATGCATTTCATATGGACAGCAAAGACTAATATAGACCAAGACTAAAACAGGCAGTGTTTCAATTTTACCATGCTCATTCTTAGTTCAGTTGCAGTGTCACAGGCCAGATATTGCCTACAACAAACATATCCACTCATCTCTACATATTTCTATCATCTACATTCAAAAAACTTAAATCATTCTCGTCAGCTGTCAGATGTTATGCATGCTGTTCATGAGCATTGGTCAAGTTATAGATAGTAATTGAAACTCATGAAAAGTAGGCACGTAAAGTTTAGTTTCCAGTATTCTGAAAAAGGAAATTCCTTGAACAAAAATGTGAATGTATATAAGTCCCTTTCATCTCTAACTGAAAAATGATGTAAGCTAACAGTAAGTATTTGTCTACTTAGTTGGCAATGCTAAAGTTGTTGCCTTACCTTGGCTCCTTCATCTCCAATAGGGTTTCCAGATATATTCAGCGTCTTCAACATTATGTTCGATTGAAGAACACGATCAAAGGCTTTTACTCCTTCAGCAGTTATTCCATTAGCTGCAAAACTCACTTCCTCTAGTGTCTGGAAAACATAGAAATCTACATTCAGTAAACTAAAAGAGAGTATCATAAAATCTAGTTCCGATTTAATACAAATAATCTTTTTCTCGAGAGTATAGCCATACATATAGCAATAACAAGACAGTGGAAACAAAGAGAATGAAAACATGGTAAATAGGCTAGCTTTGATAATTAGTTGAACTCCACCTGATTATAAGCCAAGCTCTCAGCAAGGAAAAATAATCCCTCATCTCCAAAGTTGCATCCTGGTACATATTTTATAGGTCAAAATTACACCAAAGAACAGGAATCCAGACGAAAAGAACATAAAACAGGAATCCTGGTACATCCCTCTCTTTCTTCTCTCTCCCTTTATCCTTTCTTCTGTTGCATAAACCAATATAGACAATGTACCTGACATGTCAACACTTTGGAATGATCTTAATTCTTTGGAAAATTCATTGAGCTTCTGCTTGGATTCTCGATCAACCTTTGCAGTGAGACCCGATAGTAAATTTGTACCTGCAGCAAAGGAAAAACTCATTCCTTTTGTAGGAGACCTGTTTTCTATTGATTTGGTCCTTGGAGGCTTTGGCATAAGGAGCTTCTCCACCACCTTCCACAAAACTGTCAACTGAAGACATCAAATTAGTGCCATAATTAAGAGAAGGGAAAAGTCAGCTGAGTTGAATCTTTCCATATTATGACAAAAACCTGAAACTTTGCTCAGATTCTCAAAATGTTAAAGGATGCTGCCAACAACATAACAGAAAATGTTCATGGGACCTAATCAAAGCTAAGTGGTCAATGGATTATGATGGCTGCAATGAAATACAACAGATGAACAGTCTTCAACATTATAAGGCCCAATCTATTACCCTAAGTTTTGCTTTATATTTCTGTCTATGAGTGTAGGTAGCCAAAAGATGTCTTCACCATGTCAAAGCACAAACTTTGAACTTCAAATGCTATAATTAGTGCAATGATACAAGCGAAAAGCTCTTAATTTAGTTTGCACATTCATCTCATTCACCAGTTCAAGAAAACAGGGCTCCGTTACAAAATTAAAAAATAGCATAAGGATTTCTAGGAATTAGATCATCTTGCTAATTAGTACTAAGTCAAATTACGTTTAACCTCCACTCTGTCAGATTGCTGCAAGAATCATTATTGCCAAATTACTGACATTCCCTCCATTTTACTGAAAGAATATGAACAATTCTAAGTACTTTCAATTCATATTCCTAAAAAAGTTTGAATTTTCACAAATTTCCAAGAATTCTAAGGACCTATAATAACTACACAATAAATTCAATTTCCAATCAATACCGATCCTAACCATTAAAACATGTTCATACCGAAAGTAACAGAAACAAAAACGCCGGCGGGAACCACGAACGACGCAATCTTCTGGACTGGAGCATTACTAAAAGGACTCTCCCCCTGAGATTGCCTGTACACTCTCCGGCCACTCCCCGACCGCCGCGCATTTCCTTCAGCGGCAGCATTTACTACCAAACTCGTCCTCCCCCGAGCACTGGACACAGTCGCAGGAAGTGAAAGCAGTCCACCAAGCGCATGATAGGGCGAGGCCAAAGCTTTCGATTGAAGTTTTCGAACGCGAACCGAAGGTGGAACCTGGGGAATTGAAGCAAACGGGAGTTGTAGAAAGAAAGAGGAAAATGAAAGCAAGTAACGTGAGAAAACACAAACCCTAGGATGCGAGTAGAGTGCGACCGTGGAAGTGAAGCCCATAGGTGAGCTTGAGCTTGATTCAGTTGGTCTTATCCTCAGTGTTGACTTCTTCAGTTCTTCTAAACGAAAAGAGAGAGAGAGTGGTGGCGATGACGGTGATAAAAGCGGCGGCTCTCAGTTTCCGGTATGTTCCAAAATCGGACTAAGCCCGGTCCAAAGCTAAGATTATGATTGGTTCTGGCCTGATTCTTAGGATTGGCCCAATTCTTAGTGTTGTTTCAGACCCCAGATTCAGGGTCGGTTCGGAGTTCAAATTCTTGGTTTTGTATATTTTGCTTTTTAGGTAATATGGTACCGTAGTGTAGTTGCTTGCACCATTACCATATCGAAATAAAGGTCCTTGGTTTGGCTTCTACTGTAACTCTTTGTTTATACATGCATAACATCAGAAGCCCAGGTGATTATTGTCAGAAACAAGAAATGGCTTCGTCTCCAGTGATCTTTTGCCATAATTGCAGTGACTTCTGCACCAAACTCCAGCAGAAGCAGAATCACTGGTGTGGTGACTGGATATGACTGTAGCCCTCTTGGTGTGAGAATGGTGCCTTGGTCTTGTTTCTTATTCTATCATCTTCTGCATTTATGCTTCTCTCTGTATCTGTTAAGTATAAAGAGTGAAGCTATGAAAAATATAGAGATCATTCTCTTCTTGTTTTTCTCTATATTTGAATAATGAATACAAGGTAGTTTATCTAACTATTAAACAGCTAGCATTCAGGGAACATCCCAACAAACTTATAACAAATTCTTATATAATACAGCTAGCAATCAACGAATATCCATTGTAACAAACTCTGACAGAACATCTAGAAATATTCCTCTCTGCTATACGTCCAGAACTGTTCTGCTGTATTGATGCGTTAATAATCCATAACACCCCCCTTCAAGCTGGAGGTGGAGGCAACAATCCAAGCTTGGAAACCGCTCGAAGAGGCATAGGACCAGATAAAGATTCGGTAAAAACGTCAGCAAGTTGCTGAGAGGAAGGAACATGGGAAATATTGATGACGGCATTCTGAAGTTGTTCCCGGACATAATGAGCATCAATTTCGATATGCTTGGTTCTTTCATGAGGGACTGGATTTCTCACAATATAGATAGCAGCCATATTATCACATTTTATGGGAATGGAAGTGATGTTGGAAACACCAAGTTGGGACTAAGCCATGACAATTCGGCGGTGACCCTTCAAAAGGATATGTATTCAGCTTCAGCTAATGATAAGGAAATCGTCCCTTGTTTCTTGGATTTCCAACATATTGGTGATTCTCCTGAAGTGATAACATAACCACTCACAGATCGTCGAGTAATTGGACATGCGGCCCAATCAGATTTACAATATGCAACCAAATCAAAATTATTATTATCATTGAACAGCAAACCTTGAGTGGAAGTTCCAGATAAATATCGTAGTACATGGATAGCAGCTTATAAATGAGCTTGCACAGGTTGCTGGTTGAATTGAATAAGATATTGTACCGAGAAGGCTAAGTCAGGACGAGTGTGAAGAACGAAATTTAACTTTCCAATCAATTGCCTGTAGATGCTAGGATCAGACAAAGTATTCTCCATCTGTGGCTGCAACTTTTAAGTTGTGAGGCAGTGGAGCAGTAATCGATATATATTGTGTGTTGAATTTTTTGTAACGGCCACAACAACCACTTAAGGAATGGTTGATTGAGTGCCTAGATACTCTCCTATTTGTTTGAGAGTAGTTGATAAAATAACTGTATGAGAAAATCTTATTTAAATGGATTAAATGAGACTGCAGAATGTGATGGTTTTCTAAAAAGGAAAAGCCCTAAAGTCTCTCAATATACCACTCTTATCACAGATTGATCATCTGAGTGATCAAGATTTGAGGCGTGATCCTTAGGGTGACTCAAGTAACCACTAAGGAGATTGTGTTTGTGGCTGTGACTGGAATCACATGGGCAGAAAGTGACATAAAGATTAATTCGCTTCTGTATCAAGGTTAGTGATCTAACCCGATTTAATTCAACAGTAGTATCAGAGTAAGGGTATGTTTTAGCTTCTCCCTCGTTTTCTACTAACAATCAGTTTGTTATTATTCTATTAACAATTAGTTTGTTAATTGAATTACACTTATGTTATCAAGCATATGATTCGTTAATCCTTTTATTCAAACATGCTTAATGTTTAAACTATAAAAACCACATGATCGTTTTCTGATATAATCATATGATTAGTTTATGTAGTCAGATTAATTACATTTAGAGACCTGCTTAAACCTACATCACTCTATCTAAAGCACCTCTTCACAGATTGTGAGGAGCGTTGGCCATGTGGATGACATCGTCAGTCATCTCTTTGTTCGATCTGCAGAAATCACCACGGAAACAACCACTAATGGTTGCGCGTGTGAGTCATGTGCCACCTTTTGAGTGGCGTTGACGGTGTGGTGAACATCGTTTGCCTCTTTTTCGACCGATCTATGCCATGATGGTATGAAATGGGAAAGCCTGTGATGACTCTTGTGTGGAGTCGTACCTTTTGGTGTCGAGGTTGGTGGCTCGACATCGGTCCGTCTTCGTTCTCGACTCCCAGCAACAGCACAGATAGGTAGGGGGGGAGGGAGGGGAGTGACTGCCCACGAATAGGTAACAGTGGCACGAATAGGTAGGACTGTAGGAGGGGGTTGTTGTTTTACTCTGTTTTGTTTTTTGACACAACCCATGGCATCTTTTAAAAGAGTATAGAACTTAAAAAAAAAAAAGGAATGTTGCACAGGAAGATAAAACATTTTTCTTTAAAGGCAAGAGATAGAGATGAGTTTATGACAATAAACGTTGTTTTTAAAGGCTAGAGATAGGGTTATGACAGTGGATATATATATATATATATATATATGTGTGTGTGTGTATGTATGTGTGTGTGTGTGGCATAAAATGTTAATTTTAAGTTTAGTAAATTTGTTTTAGCTAAATTGATTTGATGTGAAATAATTTTAAATGGTCTGACCATTTATTTATTTTTCTCTTCAAATATGTAAATTGTTTTTACATTTATTTAATTCATTAATGATATGTGAATGTGTTTTACATGAAATGAATTATTATGAGTTATATAAATTTGTTTAATGTAAACTTAAAAAATGTTAATATGTTTTTCATAAGAATTGGTA
>JANITW010000001.1:5339916-5371088 GCA_027564335.1 Erythroxylum williamsii | reverse complement strand
TAATAAACATATGTGATCAACGAACTAAACATTATAATCATGTTATTGAACAAAATAGTTTATATATTCAACAAACTTCAGTCACTCCTTTAAACCAAGATGATATCATTCATAGATTTTATATTATTCAGTATTTTCAAGATTTAAAAATGTTTAACTATGAAAAACGAAATGAATATCTTCAAGCTATTTCTGAACTTATTGATTAATTTTATTTGTTTATCTTTTTCAGATATGAATTCCTCATATTTTGAACGCAAACGTTATATCAATCAAGTTATCAAAAACACTTATACACGAGAAGCCAAATTGGATGAAATGATTGAATGATGTCATGCACTAAACAAACATGCTCATAACAATCCAGAAATGAAGAAATATCAAGAAATGATAGACACAGCTCGAATGATTCGAATGGCAACTAATTTAAAATGGTCATTGTATGAAACTAGAAAGTTTTATGGTAATAGTATTCAGAAACTTATTGATTAAGGTTTGTACTCAGTTGTTCTAAGCAGTAAAAAGTTTTCAATTATGCATTATTTCGATCTTAAAGAATTACTTAAATCTCGTATTAAAAATAGTCGAGAAACTACAGAAAATCATAAGTATTGGATTAAGAAACTTCAAATTAAATTAGACAAAGCCAAACAAATTAATGATCAACAACGTACCTGTCAAATTGAACGAAATTTATGTATTGTCAGATATGTACAATATAATAATCTTCAAAATTTAAAAAGAGATTTAAAGGACATTTCTAAATTAATTAGTTAAATGGAAGATCAATATATTAGACGAATCTGTGAAGGTATTTATGTCACTGAATTAGATGGACCTCGCAATAAAAGAATTAAAAAGAAGTTTAGATAATTATATTGATATGATTGATGAAGATATGGAATACGAGCAGGATAGCATAGATAATATAAGAGAATGTAATCGTCAAATCGAACTCATTATTCATATAATCGAAAAATTAAATGAATTTATTACCAAAGATTTTTTATCATGATTCTATTATCTATTTTCTTTAAATTTATATATCTCTGTATTCAAGTTATGTTCCCATTTATTCAATTCTTTAATTGGCTGCAATCATTACTTATCTTTTATTTAGTACCATGCATAGTTGCTTTCCCTTCTTTTCAATTAACTGATTATTTCTTGTCTTATCATTACTATGGATTTACTTCTTTTATGATTCAACATCTGTTAGATAAATTATTTAAACCAACTATAGATTATCATAATATAGAAGACGATTATTATTAATAATGTCTTCCCACTATTATCACTATTTTAATTGTTCTATTTGTCAGACCTCTAATTGTTGTGTTTGTCAACAATTAGAAGAACAAATAGAATATTTACAATATATGCAATATCAACATTTTATACAAATAGAATATTTATTAGATCTTCAAACATTAAAAACCCATTTTGAATCTTTACAATCTATACAACAAAATTTGGAATTAGAAAGACAATTTCATCAATTTTACAATCAACAACGTAATCCTTGGCATCGTTATGACTAACGAAGAAAAAGATAAAGAAATTAAAGAAATTGAAAACATCATTGATTTACATAATTTAGAACTACAAGAAGCACAAGGAACGTTTCATATTAATACGTTATTATCCAAAGGTAAACAAAAACAGATAGCTAAAATACAATTAGGTTTAAAAGGACAAGATATTTATACCCTCTTTTTGGATCAACTAAAAAATCGCAAAATATTATTTATTATGGGAAATTTGATGATAGCTAAAGAGTTGACTAAACAGAATAGATTGTGTAGAGAAATATAAAGAGATAGATAATAAACTTAAACATATTCTCTAACCTGATTCGTCTCTTAGTTTGCTTAAACGCCACATGCAGGCTGAACGCAATAGAGAGAGAAGATAGGATAAGAGAGTGTTTATTCCATATATTGAGCAGAGGCTCTAGTTACATTATATAGGCACACAAAAGAGAAACGTCCAAAAATGTAGTGGACGACAACTTAAAAGTGAAAGCAAACAGTAACCAATAAGATGAAAAAGTAAAAAGCAAGATTCTGTACAATAATTTACAGAAAAGCAGAGATGCTCTGCCTTTAGTCCATATCATGGACTTGTCTACATCATGACGCTATATTCGTCAATAATGGGTTCCAATGAGTCTATTTCGTCAGTGCCTTTTTCTTTTATGGTGGTAGATGGACAATATTTGCATTTGTATTCCATATGATTTTGCATTTGCTGACAAATAGCATATTTCCATGTAGCTGTGAGTTCTTCAAAAATGTCTTCAATAGTCATAAATGGATTTTTGAACTTCTGAATGATCTGCAATTGTTCGGGTGTTGTTGTTTGCTTGTTTAATGAAATCATGAGTAGATGAAAACCTTTGTAATTTACTCGAACAATTGATTCTGCATTGAGTCTATTGGCTTGGATAAAAATTCCTTTTAGACAGTTCAGATTGAACTGATTGATAGTGGTCCATATGAATTCATGATTTGATGGTGCATCAATTGCTGGATATATACCATCACTGATTCCAATGGTGATAAATGCAATTCTTGGTAGCAAAATATCTGCATCTTTAATAGAAGGCCCTTTTGCAAATATGGGATAACTGCTCCAGATTTTTAAATACATTTCTCTATCTTTGACGAATCTCTCTTTATAGTTCTTGACTGCTTGGAGAAATCCACTAGGGAATTCTGAGAGGATGGTTAAAGTGGTTACATATAATGTGTCTATAAGCCCACTTTGAAAAAGTAGGTATGTGGTCAATGGGTCTGCATATGATAAAACAATGGCTTTAGGTCCATACTTTCCTCTGTCCAAAGGATAGTGTTGTTGGACTTTGAGTGCTTCGGTCCAATTGTTAATATTCTGGAAACAATCATAAAACATTTCTGAAGTGAGTTTATGGGCTTCTATCTGGATGGTTTTTGTAGGTATGGAATTGATTCGGTCCATATTGGGAATTTTACCCAATATTGTCTTTGTAGTTGCAGGTGCTTCCAAAAACTTGTTTATAAAGAGGTCTAAGTTCAGGATGTTGCTGTCTATATTCTGTAAGAGATTTTTTTGCATCAATTTTAGTTTTAAAATTTTTATGCAATATACCTGGTCGGCCGGTAATGTGACTGGCTGCCTTGTGCCAAGCATCATAGATACCTGCCATTGGTCCATTGTATATAACATAGGTTTTTCCATCATTGTCATCTTGTTGTTTTTGGGATACAGGTGTTTGTATTTGGGTAATTTGAGTTGGGGTGATAAGAGTAGGAGTGGTAATTGAAGGAGTTAAAGGGGTAGGAATAGGTACAGAGGTAGGTATAGAAGTGGCTTCAATGAGTGCTTTTTGGTTTTCTATAGTGTTTTGTCTAAGAACTTGAATAGTTGTCTCCAATTGGTTGATGTCTCTAGTAATAGCTCCAACCATTTGCTGTTGATTAATTAAGTCTATATTCCTTTGTGCAAGGGTTTCTTCTAGATTTTTTATTGCTGCTTCCATTCTCTGGTTAATATATCTGCAAGAAAATTGTCAGTTGATTTGATATAATGAATCTCAAATTGATATTGATTGAATTCCAATTGCCATCTGGTGAGTCTTCCTTAATTATAATTAGCTTTTATATTAATTTTAGGAAAACTACAAAGATATGTAGAATTCGTTTGAATAATAAATGATACTGGTAATAAATCAAATTTTCATTTCCTTAATGTCTTGAGAAAGGCTAAGGTCTCTTTTTATGAATAGGATATTTATATTCAAAGGAATTGAATGTTCCATTGATATATTTGCATAAAAGATATTTGCTTTTGTTGGGAGGTTTTTCCAGAAGGCATCCTGCCCATGTATCCATACTTGTATTTATTTGCACTAGGAGTTTATCCTTCGGCAGAAAAGAAGAGCTCTAGAAACCTCTAATATGTGTCTGTGTTTACTCTCAACTACTCCAATTTGTTATGGAGTATAAGGTGTGCTTTTGTGATGAATAATCCCTAAGGAAGCTAAATATTATTTTCCTTCTATGCTATTACACAATTGTGGAGCCTTATCGGTTCTCAATATTTTTATAGTCTTGTGAAACTGAGTTTAAACAAGGGATACAAAGGACTTGATCATTGTGAAACCACTACTTCTATGTGACAAAAGAAGAACCCATGTATTTCTACTATAAACATCCACTGTGGTAATGAAATAATGAAAATTATTATGAGTACGATGTTTGTAAGTAATGCGCACCGCGGAAGGATTGACGTCGATTTGATGGTGTTTTCAATGAGTGTTTTATTTTGGTGTGTTTTCGACCTTGAGGAATTAAGAAGGATGCAAATTTCAAATTCAACAATTAAGAAAAATAAGGATATGTAAGGTTTGATTTCTATGACACCTCTTGGAAACTTGTTCCAAACAATCCCGATGATCAAAATAAAACCCAGAGAAACAAACAATCGACACGCCACAATTGGGAAAACAATTGATAAGTGAAAGATGGTTCGAAAGGTAACAAGAACAAGAGAATAATATTTCTTCCTATTGAAGCCGACAGCACTCCAGTAATTCTGATACAAAAGTTACGAAAATTTGACCTAAAGACACATATTTATACCTAGGTTAAATAATAAAAGGTTGAGCTAAAATACATGGAAGCCCAAAATAAAACAAAGTCTAAAAACTAAATAAATAAGTCTGATGTGTGACGTCACTCTTAGATCCATATGCTCTTGGGCTTAAGTAAATAAAATAGCTCACTCCCACTAATAAAATAAGTGGCTCACCAAACACTCCTTAGGCTTAAGTGATGAAGCATTAAAATAGATCAAGTCTTCTTGTCTTCAAGCTCCAAGTGTATCTAATACAAGGATTTGAGTTAAATGAATTAGTTTGGGTTCAATTCTATTAAACTCTCCTCTAATTGGCTTAAAACTCACTATTCTCTCCATAAATTGGCCCACACACACATAGAAAGCCTCCTTGAGTCTCTCGGTCCTAGCTTTGAAGATAGGTCCATGGTGATCCTTGCTCTTGCTCACATCAGTAAGGACCCCAAATATCCACATGAATAATATCAAAGGGTTATGTAGTTTTGATTGAGCTATTGGGAAATTGTAATTTGTGTTGTTTGGCTTGTGAACAGATGAGAAAAGGTAGAACATCACTAAATGTATGTGGTATAATAGACAAAAACTTTAGTTAATTTACAGGTAAATGACCAAGTCTACTATGCCAAAGGTGTACATTAGCAGATGAAGAACTAGTGCAATTGAGAATGAATTCAAAGGTATTACAATTAGAGTGTAAGACAATTGTCAGCTAAATGAGGAGAGTTCATGGTTGATTCGTGATGCAGAATGTATAAACCGACAATCTTTTTACCAAAGGGAATTGCCCTCTTCAATGAAGGGCCTGCAAAAGACAAGAGTTAGCGTGGAAAAGGATGGTACAATTTAATTGAGTGACACGTGTTGGGAATTTAGACCTCCCAAACTCACACCTAAGGATATTTTATAGACAAAAATATCAAAAAATAGAGAAATAATAATAGCACAAGAGAATTTACATGGAAACTCCCAAACCGGAGAAAAAACAACGGGTACTGAGAAGAAAATCTACTATGTAAAAAATCCTTACAATCAAATAATTTTTTCTCTCACCCATTCTCTCGATACACCAATACAGCAATAGAGAAATACCCAAAACAAACTCTCAAACTCTCACCTTAAAAGATGAATTTAACTAAAGATAAATTTGTCATACAAATCTTTGACTTTGTATTGGTGCATTAATCAAGGAGGTAGCAACTTCCTTATATAGGCAAGAGTCTTGTCTTAATTATTTTTCCCAACCAATATGGAACAAACAAAGGAGCTAAAACTCGACAACAAGTTTACTTATGGAGATGAGATTGTATTTAAATGAAGGAACAAACAGCATATGAGAAAGAGTGATGTGATCATTGAGTTTGACTTGTCCTATGGCTGGTACTGGAATATTAAAACCATTAGGCAAGGTTATGGGATAAGAATTTGGGAGTTGATCAAGAGAATAAAACAAGGTCTTATCAGAACACATATGATCAGATGCACCAGTGTCAAGTGTCCATGAAGCATGTAAATGATTAGGTCCAGAAACAGAAGGCAAGGGCTTGCAGCACAAACAGGCATTATTGTTTATTTATCACTGTAGCTACTTGTGCAATTGGATGAACCAGAAGTAATAGCGAGAATCCCTTGAGAAATACCAACAGATGGATCATTAGTCTTGTGTTGGTTTAGGAGTGAGATGAGCTGATTATATTGTTCTTGAGTGATCTGAGGTGTAGCAACGTTGCCAGAATCTGTTTGGGCTTGGGAAGCACCTTAAGAAGCATGCTGAATATTGACTGAATTTGCTGAACTGAATTGCTTGGGTTTGGTGAACTTAAAATCTGAAGGAAAACCATTGATTCGGGAGCATTGAGCATTGACTCTTGAATGAATTGAGCAGAAGAAGAGATCTCCCTTTGTTTTTTTTCATGAATAAGAGTTGAGTAGACAGAAGCAATGTTAGAAATAGGTTGCATCATTAATATCTGACCTCTAATCGCAACATAGGGATCATTAAGCCCCATAAGAAGTTGAATGACTTTATGATCTTACTTGTATTTTTACCATGACACTTACAGCACCACGCGTACAAATAGGAATGTCAAGAAGCAGTTTATATTCGTCCCAAATACGTTTCATCTTAGTGAAATAAGTTGAGACACTATCAAATCCTTGTGAGGTTGAATATAGATCCTTCTGGATTTGATAAATCACAGCTCCATTGGACCGCTCCTATCGTTCAATTAATTCAAACCATACTTCATGAGCTGTGCTAAAATGTAATACGCTCTCAACAATTTCCTTACTCAGAGTTTAATAGCCAGCTTATGACCATTGAATTACATCTATTCCAGTTACTAAGGAGAGGTGTATTTGAATCAGGCTTCACGACATCTCCATTTACAAGTCCGAGTTTGTTCTTAGCAGAGAGAGCTAAAACCATAGCTCTTTTCCAGACACCAAAACCTGTTCCATCAAAAGCTGTTGACACAAGTAAAGCTCCAGGATTGTCTGCACAATTTAGATAGAAGGGATTTGAGACATCTCTGCTGTATTGATGCGTTAATAATCGTATCTTTCTTTCATCTTCTCGAATATGGTTGCATGCATACATGATAGATTAAAATGTTTGCTTTTGATTGCTGCTATACATATGAGATTCCTATTCCTGCTACTCAAAATTGTCATGTTTGCTATTAATCATGCAAAAAAGCGTCAAAAATCAACATTGTATCCATCGAATTACCAATATCGGATTATTTCAATCACCTGTCATTAAGCCTGGTAGAGGGGATAGACAAGATGTTGAAAGTATACATTCGAAATGTTAAATCAATTAATTTGATTGGCATTGATAAAAAAAATTCAACAAATGGTGTCAAGTGGTTGATATGCCTCTAGTCTAGTCTCTAACAGGTATCGGATGTCAAGGAAAACGTATGTGCCAACCAAGGCAGAAAGCTCCCAGTGAAAGAATCTCTTCTCACTCACTGGTGAAATACAGCAGATCCAATCTTCTGCTGTGGTTAATATCTGTTAGGAGTCCCAATATCAATTCATGATCTTAAACTTCTGTACCTAAAGAATGAACGCATCTCAGGAGAGGAATGAATAGCAGGACTCCATACATCAGAAACTGTAAGTCCTTGTTGAGTTTGAGAGGTATGAATGGGCAAATAATGCGTGCATTGCTGCACCGATAGGGAATGCATCCTCATCTATCTTGAAATAAGGGCTGTGAGGTGGATGCGTGCATCCCAATCTTTCATTTCCAACGCCCAGAAAAAAGAAGGCTCCCGGTACTTTTTCCTGATAAACAGCAAAGTCCTCACTCCCCATGAAGATAGGAGGTACTTCTATGTTCTCTTCTCCTACTATGGAGACGGATGTTCGCCTTGCATGCTCATAAATTCTGGCATCGTTTATCGTCGGGGGGAGTATTGGATGCTCCCTTCCTTCGAAATCAATCTCCGAAGTGCACCTATGTACAGCTGCCTGACCTCTGATAACCTGCCACAATATCAATAAAACAGGTAATCAGACAACAATCAACTCACACTGAATTGATTTAGAAGGCTTCTAATGAATAAGAAACCTCCCCTGACTATTTTTCACTCATATTGTAGCTATATAACAATTTGTTTGTGCAAGCAGGCACTCAAATCTCTGCATAAATGTTCAGTTATTTATTGTTAAAAGTGTATCCATCCGTTTGAAGGCTTGCCTAAACACCTCCCAACTTCAGATATGTTCTCTGTTTATCAGTATCCTGACCTTCCTAACCATGGTAATGAAATTTATGATCTTTTAACATTAACAGATCCAGCAGTTACCTCTTCTATTCTCTCTCTGAGTGCTTTAAATCCCTTCCTGCTAAAAGCTCGAAAAGTTCCTGCTATTGTGGCAGAGTCTGGTATCACATTAAAAGCTGTTCCCCCTTGGATCATACCAACAGAGATTACCTGCATTATACGAGTCAACTAATAACCTAGACAATTTTAAACTCCCAATTCAGGAAAGAAGCATTTGAATGAAGATCTAATACCTGAGACTCTAAAGGATCAGTCTCCCTCGAGACTATACTCTGCAAACTAATTACTGATGTTGAAGCTGCCAAGATTGGATCGATGGAGTTTTGAGGAATCGCTGCGTGACCCCCTTTGCCAGTTATAGTTGCTTTGAAGCTTCCACATCCAGCAAGGAATTCCCCAGGCCTTGAAGCAACAACCCCAGTATTATAAACATGTACTAGGTGTATCCCAAAAATGGCCTCTACATTGTCAAGCACCCCTTCTTTGATCATATCTTTTGCACCAAGGCCTCTTTCTTCTGCTGGTTGAAATATAAGGATAACAGTCCCCTGCAATTCAAAAGCTTTTTGCTTAATTTCTGGAACTATATATGAGTACGCTATTACCCAACTTTCTAAACAGAAGACTGCAAGCTACTGCAGAAGCATGATTACGGGTCTAGACTGCGATAAGTCTCAATATCAGTTGCAACAATCACAAAATCGCAAAACTGCAACTACAAGTTGCAATCAGAGAGTGATATTATAGCCCTTGTTATTAACTAACGCACATTTCCTGTAGAACTTAAAAAGTTCAATTACCTGCAATGTGTCCTTCAGTTCTTGTAGGATCTTCGCAGCGCCTAGAAGCATGGCAACATGTGCATCATGGCCACAAGCATGCATTTTGCCATCTACTTTACTTTTATACTCTAATTCAGTCAATTCCTGTAGCAGCAGTGAAATCAAGATTAAGAAGTTTTCTCTTCCAGGACAATTACGGCTTTTGAAGAGCTTTACGTGAGACGTTTTCAACAGGATTTCAAGAACACCATTTGTTTGCCAATTCGGGTTATGCCTGGTTATTTGACTTCGACATTTCCCGGTCCCAAGAATCCCCAGGAAGAACTAAAACTCGTTTAAAGATACAATACAGCAAGTGACACAGATTTCGAGGAAAGAATAGTTTAATATGGCTAGTTATTTCCAGTCTAACAGGAAGCCAGATTGTGAATTCTTTTAGTCTAGATTCTCCAATAGCACGACCATAATTAAGCATGACATCAGAATAGGCACAAGAATACCTTCCCAGTCCATGAACATAGCATTTCCATATATGCACCGATCCACCAAAAACAAAGCTACGAGAATAAAGAACTAACCTGAATAGGCAAAGCGTCCATATCAGCCCTCAGAGCAACAAATGGTGGCGAACCAGACCCAATTGCTGCCACAACACCGGTCCTCGCCACCGGCCACCGATAAGCAACACCAAGACGATCCAACTCTTGCCTGATAATCTTACTCGTCTGAAACTCCTCAAAAGCAAGTTCTGGGTTCTCGTGAATTTTTCTCCTGACCATCTTCATCCTATCCACCGTGTCCTGACGATTGGCTAACTCAATTATCCTATCCTTTATGGATGAAACTTGGCTTGTTCCGTGTGAGGGATTGAAACCATGTACATAATCCGAATCTAGGAAGCTCAAAGAGAGGCAGAAGGGCAAGGCTAGTAAAACTAGAAAAACTTGAAGTAAAAATGCCATTGTTTGGTCGAAAGTTGCCAGGATGTGGAAAGATGGGCTTGGAATGTTTACAAGGTTGGAGGACTTTATGGTGTCGCGTGATCAGTTTGGTCGCATCATCTTTCGATATTTCGCAATTCAGCACATGTTTGATTT
Source organism: Erythroxylum williamsii (assembly GCA_027564335.1). NCBI lineage: Eukaryota > Viridiplantae > Streptophyta > Magnoliopsida > Malpighiales > Erythroxylaceae > Erythroxylum > Erythroxylum williamsii. Next base: position 5,360,798 of record JANITW010000001.1, on the reverse strand, counting down.
GAGAGAAGATCCTGTGACTATCGCCAATTCAATCTTGTGCATCACATGGGCTAATGTTTCTGAGTTGAAATGTAGAGCGTTCACTTTCCGTGCTCTAGAGCACTTCATAATTAGTAGGATTTCTATTTACATAACTACTGGCTATCTTTTCGTTGTACACGGTTGAATTATATTGGATAACAAAATTTCCATTTTGTAACGCTTTGAATTGAATAGTGCAATAATATGAGAATCTACATGGTACTTTCCTTTGATTTTTAAATGAGATTTCTGGCTAACCGGCGGATGGTCATGTTTTACAATATGGAGGGAGGAATTGCAATAAGATGAAAACAGTCAACTTTTGGCGTGCTAGTAATAGTCGGCAATTATACTAGTCAGAGTCAGATACAAATGGTATGAAGAATCAGGCACTTGTTTCAATGTTCAACAAAACGTGGACATGCAAGCCACCATTGAATTGTTATTTAATATATTAGTAGATGAAGTGGTGAAAACATGTGTCAATGTCTTCTAAAAATCCTTTTTAATTCCCCAAGAAACAATACGTAATTAATATCACCTTAATCCCTTTTTCTATTCCCACGAAACGGTTTACAATTAATTCCTTGTTTGTTCCCCACGGAACGGTATTCAATTAGTAAGACCATTCCGTTTTTTATTCCCCAAGAAACGGTTTGTACTTAATAGCCTAGTTACACCTCGACAAGGTGCGTTAGCTCGGCAATAGATTTTTTATACTACTTAATCTGTTATAATTCTATTTCTATACTAAAATAACGTCGTTTCGAGTTTGTTCACATAAAACGATGTCGTTTTGGAGCAAAAGTATAATTAGAATATTGCACTAACTACTATGAGGAAAAAACGTTTAGACGTCAATAAGAAAAAGGACCTTTTTCCATATCTCAACTTGAACTTTACAAATATCCTTTATATAAGTTAAAAATTAAGGATGAAATGCTTGCTCTTAACCAATACATAATTGACGACCTAAAAGCTAAAAACTCTCTTCTTAAGTAGACAGAAATAGTGAATTGAAGATAAGTAACCTAAATGGTTTTAGATCCTCACTTAAGGCTCTTACTTTTAGGATGTATTGAGTTCGAGTTACGTCAAAGGATGAGAAATGAGAAATGTTTCTGTTGATGATCCTCTAGCTCTCTAGGCAAAGTTCCTTAATCAGATTAATTATGGACGCCTCGCTTTCAGCGGCAATGTAGGAGTTGGAGCTACTGAAGAACTTAGGGGCTGATGGGAACCTAATGCTGAACAAGAAGAAGTCAGTGATCAATCATTAACTGAATAATCAAGTATATGAAGACATCTTGTGCGCAAAAGTGTATAAGCTATATAGGAACTTGAGGAATCTTGAGATTCTAGGTTTACATTCTTTAGGACTCTTGGGATGGGGTCTTAGGAGCTTAGGATTAGTCTGGCTAAGCCAGGATACCTAATGTAATTAAAAAAAAATAGTGAATTGGATGCAAGATGGTGACAGGGATATGACTTTTTTTATTAAGGTGATGCTTGCCAGAAGGAACTCTAACAAAATCACAAATCTATGCAATGAATAAGTGGTAAGGATATAGGAGCAGGAAGAATTTAAGGAAGAAGTTTAAAAATTCTTTCAAGACACATTAGGATCATCCAACTCTAGTAATACTTTAGTTTCCCTTTTCAATATCTTTATAATCAAACTCCCTTTGTTGATCAACTATAAAAGCCTAATGAGGCCTATCTAAGAAAAGGTAGTGGAATATGATTTGAAGAGTCTCAACCTCAAGAAAGCATTAAGGCCAGATAAACTAAATGGTTGCTTTTTCAAATAATCTTGGACCTTGGTAAAATTGCATGTCACAAGTAAAATAGTAGAATTCTTCAATTCGGTAAAGCTACTTTGGGAGCTCAATAAGACAAACATTTTTTTTTGTTTCTTAAGGTCCCAAATCCTAGCTCCCTTATGGAATACAAGCCTATTACCTGCTGTAATATCCTTTACAAAGTGATCTCCAAAATTTGTATAAAAAATTTAAGAATTTTTGGCCTCAATAATTAGTAAGTGACAAGGTGCTTATATAAATGAAAGGTGTAAGAGATAACATCTTATTAGTATAGGAGCTGATAGTGGTAGATCGCATAATATTTTAGCGGGTAGTTTAGTATGTGTTTAGTTGTTAAATTGAATAATTAGTGCATATTTAGGGTAGGATTGTGTTATTTAGTTAAACATTTGTGTTATGAGTGTTGATGGGTTATAGTATGCCATTGAGCTTAAATTTTGTCTATATGAGGTGTCTTAACGTGTTTATTAGTGTTTCAGATCAATTATCAAAGAACAGAGGAGAATCGAAGGAAGCCCGAAGTAAAACTCAGAGCCATAATCATGGCCAATGTGCTATGGTCATGACAGAAGCAAGATGAAGACAAAAGGTAAATGTCAGGGCCATGATTATGGCCTACGCGACATATAGCACGCATCGACTTACCAAATTTCATTTTTGGGGACATTTCGAACTTTTTGAGCTTGGGAAGACCCCAGAGTTGCCTTAATTCGAAAACACTATAAAAGGAAAATAAAAGATAAAAGGGAATTTACATTTTGCCACTTTGGAAAATGCTTCAAGAGGAGAGAAGAAGAAGATAGAAAAGAGGAAGAAGAGGAGAGGGCTTCCGACGTTGCTGCCTTCCTGAGTTATCCTGGTCCCATCCAAGTGATGTTTTGTTCATCTTTTCATTTTCTTCATTGAACGTGTAAGATGAATATAATTATGTTAATGGGATGTGGATTGATGATGATGTTCTAACTTTTCTTTAGGGATTTAAACTTGATTCAATGTTAATATAGTCATTTTTGTGTTATTTCGATTGGTTGCTATGATTAATTACTGTAACTCCACACTTCGACAATAAATCAAGAGAGTGAATCGAGTGTCAAATGATTAGGTTGTTTAATGAGAGTTAAATAATCTAATAAATTACATAATTAAGCAAATCGACAGTTGTACGGAGAGAGATCCCGTGTGAGACCCGATAGTTTATTATAAAGCTTAAGAACTTATTAGGTTGTGAGCTGATAGTTAATTGAGAGATTACAAATTCGATAACTCGACTTAATTAAGATTTATTAATTAGGATTTAGTGATTATAACTTGCAAGAGAGTAATCCACCTTCCAATAGTCTATAACTGACACCATAATAACACATAATTGATTAATTTAGCATTGATGATAAGACAAATCCCTCTCATAATTTGGTAAATTTTCTTTTGCGATTTGCCATTGTGAATTTGATGTTTCTCAATATTCAATTTCTTGCTTTAATTTCACAAATTAATTTTTTGTCACTCACCTTCTTGTGTTCACTTTTCTGTTCAATTTTTATTTTCATTTTATTAAATTTTCTAGCCGTAGATAACTTAGGATTAGATTAATTCACAACTTTTCGTGGGATCGACACCTTTGATACTGCAAGTTATGATTCGTATACTTACAGATTTTAAGGGTTTTACATTAGATAAAGCTTACTTAATAGGAACTTCTTAAAGGTTACCAAAAGAAATCTTCCACAAAGAATAATATCATAAATATTGACTTTAATAAGGCATTTAACGCAATCAACTAGAACTTCATTATTTATCCTTTCCAAGCTTTTAGCTTTCCATAAAAATTTATAACTTGGATTCAACAATTCATTACCACTACCTCATTCAAATTCTAGTGAATGGTGAACAAACCATGTTATTTCAAGGAAAGAAGGTTGTAAGGTAGGGAGATCCTATCTCTCCTTACCTATTCTCATTCTACATTAAGGATCTTATTAGGCTCATTGATTCTAACTTTTCTAAAAGCCCATTATTCAAATTTCAAAACAAATGTAGCAAGCTTAAATTGTTCAATTTGACATTTATTGATGACATCCTAATGTTTTGCAAAGCTGATCCTTCCTCTATCTAGATGCTAGTGAATTATATCAACATTTTCGACAAATTATTATGTTTAGTCATCCATCCAAACAAAATGGTTCTCATGATCTCTATAATTATTGTCCCATTTCGCTAACAACTCTAAGCCTATCAAGTATAAAGCTTAGGGATCCCCCCTTCACCTATTTGGGGGTCCCCGTCATAACTAAAAATCCTTAATATGTAGATTGTCAACCTTTATATTATATGATGCAAAAAAGAATGAGAAATTAGACCAATAAAAGCCTATCTTACGCTGGTAGGCTTAAGGGTGGCAGTTAAGATTGGGCTTGACCTGACTTGAAATTAATTGGCACAACTCAATTTAAATTGGCTTTGAGCCTGACTCGAGTTTTTTCTTTTGGAAAATTTAGGTTGGTTTGAAGCCTAAAAGTTTTAGGAAAATGATGTCATTATTATCTATTTTTAATGGGTTAATTAAAAAAATCCTAAACTTTCATCAAATTTTCAATTATAGCTCAAATTTTAAAAAGGAACAATAAAATGCTCAAACTTTCAAAAATTTTCAATTCTAGCTAGACGTTAGTGCCATCGTTATTTTTGCTGATTTGATAATGTCACGTATACAGGGACCCTCATTAATAAGACACTTCAGCAATGGCTAATATTCAAAACCCTGATTAGTTAAATGACGTCATTTAATTAGTTTAGGAGATGTTGTGTAATGTTTAAATGATATAACCCCTTTTCTTCTTCAGTTTACAGAACCCTCGAAATCCAAAACTTCATTCAGTCGCCATTATTTGTCTCACATCATTCGATTCACTGATTGTCATCAAAACAACAACATTGACAAAGAGAAGTAACCCCACTATTCCTTTGGTTCATGCACATAGACTACACTAAACCCACACACGTGGCTAACTATAACCTCCCACAATGAACAAGAATATTATTTCTAGCAGAAACCATAGAGTCTACCCTAAAAAACATCACAAAAGAAAGGAAGTAGTAATACCAGTAGTAGAAGAAGAAGATTTTGAGGACACAAGTCATCCAACAATTATATCACTGACCTTTTATGATCCATTACTAATCCCCGTAGTTTCTACCATTGCAAATTTCTTTAATCCGAAAAAATAGACAAATTTTTTCCATAAACAATTCAGTTACTTTTCTAATAGATCTCTAACATCCTTGTACTCTTTGATTTCAGTCAAAGTAGAGCCCTACCTCCTGAATTCTCAGCCCATCCATCCGTAGGCAATTTCCTATTAGGAGGCAAATTGAAAAACGAAAGATCTCTTGAGACTGCTTCAGGGAAAGGTTTATTTCTAACACTAGCACCTCCACCTCCTCCATCACCGCCACTCTACATCTGCAATTGCCCATCCTCATCCAAAGGAAGTCACTCATATGCAACGTTTGTAAACAACGATGCAATCATAATCACAAGTCCTGTCGCCGTCAACTCTTCGATAATGCTTCCCTTAACTACTTAACCCTATCCTCCAATTAGAAAAATAGTTTGTCACTCTTGGTGAGGCTGGAGTTGGCAAGAAAGATCCAGACAATGATAAGATCTCAAATTTATTAAACTGATTAAACGACATTGTTTAACTAAATAGGGTTTTGAATCTTAATCACTACTGACGTGCCTTATTAATGAGGGTCCCTATACATATGACACTGCACATAAAAAAAGATCATGGTAACACTAATGTCAGGCTAGAATTGAAAAATTGAAAGTTCAGGCATTTTATTGCTACTTTTTAAAGTTTATGCTATAATTGAAAAATTGATGAAAGTTTGGGATTTATTGTAATTAATCCATTTTTAATTCAAAATAAAAAATTAGGTCGAGTAGGGCTTTGTAAACCTAGGCCTGATTAGGGGATAGGATAAATTTTTTTAACTCAACCTCTTATCAAACCCAGGTAGGCTCTAGTTAATCCAATTAATCTTAAATCATCTTCTTCATAATTGGATATCCTATATGGTGCTCCCTAAGAAGATCATGAAAGATATGGAGAGAATTATGAAGAACTTTCTCTTGATAGGAGACCCCTATAAAGCTACTAATGCTAAGGTCAAATGGACTGAGGTTAGATTGTCAAAAGATGAAAGAGGTTTAAGAGTATAGCCAATGAAAACATCCAACAACTGTTACTATCCAAGTGGGTCCACAAACTTTTCACAAACAAGGAAAATATATGGGTTCAATGGATCCACTCCCACTTCTTAGAGGGAAAAAGTTTATGGGAAATCAGGCCTAAACCTAGAACCACTTAGATAATATAGTAGATCCTTAGGCTAAAGTGTAAGCTAACTTGGGAAATAAAGCATAAAATAGGCAATGGTTAGGCCACTTAGCTTTACTATGATAATTAGAGCAAAAAAGCTCCCCTTTACTTAATACCAGAGGTCTTATGTCTTAGGCATATGCTACAATCTTAAGCTAAAGTCAAGGACATCATTAGGCATGATAAGTACCTAAGATTTAAGGGATGCTCCAAATTTTCTAGCTTAATATCCCAATTACAAACCTTGCCAGCATCTTAAGGACAAAGTCTTTTGGGCAAGGTAGGTATTTGGAGTCTTCACTAACATATCTTGTTATGAGTTGTTCAATGAAAGAGAAAATAAAATCCAATATAGCAAGCTAATTTGGTTTATAAAGAATCATCTTACAACTACTTTTATTACCTGTTAGCTATTATGAACAAGCTAGGCACCTTGGACAGACTAAAAAACCCCAATTTATCCAACCTAACTTTCTCTCTATATGGTGTTGAATATAAAACTAAGGATTTCATGTTTTGCTAATGCGCATACATTAAAGAGTTTTAAAGGAAAATTTTTTTCTCAAAGAAAAATTGGGAAGGAGTATTAGCTTGGTTTCTTTAAAAAAATCATTTTTATAAAGGAGATTATACACTATTTAAAGTTGCTTTCAACTATGAAATATAAGCCATTTGGAATCAAATGGAATAAAATAATTTTTGAAAATGATTGCCTAGAAGCTTAACATTCTATTGGAATACAATAGTGTGGATGAGGAAGTCTTTGATGGTTAACAAAGAACAATTTGGGATCACTTTTAGTGTGGCCAACAGATGGAATCTAAGCTGAAGCAAAGGTAATTTAGGCTAAGGCAAATAAATGATTGGTTCCCTAACTTAGGAACTTCATGCATAGATGTCAGGCAGGCAGGAAATACATAAGGAAGCTCTACTTAGGCTGTATATAGAGGTTGCAATGTACCAAGGTTAACATATATGGTGGCTCAGGAGACTAGGCACTTCTAAACTAGACTATAGAAATGATAGTAGAAGTTGGAATATATTTTCATGTATAATCCTTTGTTGGTGTTTAAGCCTTTGTTCTTCCGGGCCTCTTTAGGCCATAAACTCTTGTAACTCCTTCTAAAGACCTTTATTAATGCAATTTTAATTAATTATCAGAAAAAATAATGTATGAGATAAAGTCCATAGAATAAATACAATTTGCAAATAAAATTATTATGAGATCATAATTATGAGATTCATATTGCATTAATCATTATTCCTAAATTTTTCCTAATCATTGCTTTACTAAGACTCTTTATTAGAGTAGAAAAACTAGCATATATTGTGTTTCTTGCTTATGAAGGAAATAGCCAAATCTTATGGGCTAAAGAATGGAGATACCTAAACAAAAATTTTGGTGCTTACTAAGTTAACCAAAGTAATTCAGTATTTGAAACATTACTTATATATCTGTGAAAATTCTCATTATGATAATTTTATAAATGATCTTTTGATTTGAGATCTCTAAATATCTTATAAAGGGATTACTATATTTTGATATAATTTATGACCTATCCTAATTAAAAGTAGTTCAATTAATAGTTATTGGATATAATATGAATCATATGGAGGTATGTTGAGGGATTAATATATGATTTATTAACCCTAAAATGATTAGAAAGAATGTTTTATTGTTTTTGTTTATTATTAGTTTCGAAAATTCTTAGGCAAGATGGAATGATAATTAAAAATAATTTTCAAACGTTATTGAAAGAATTTCATTACTAATGGTGAATAATTAATATTATTGGATCCAAATAGATTAGACATTAATTTCATATTTTATATCTAATTAGAATATTGTATGATAAAATTATGAACTAAAATATTAGTCCAAACTACTTTGACATTCTTAATATTTAGGTAATTATATTACGTAACTAGACATCAATCTTAATCTATGAATATAAATTGTTTAATTAGAGAATTAAAGATAAATTAAAAGTGTTTAATGTATCTAATCTTAAATATAATTTGGGGTTGTAATTTATCTTCGTTACTAACATATTTAGGTATCTAATGGTCATAGAGAAAAAAAGATAACTTTATAAGATCAGATAAGATATTTGATAAATAAAGACAAATATTAGATATTGAACCTTATTTACGTCTATTTAGTATTTAATTATAATTAGTTGTGATTATATTTAAAGTTTAATTGAAACTAGACAAACTCGTGGATTCAAAGGGAACCGCAGAAAAAAGAATCAAGTTTTATAATAAAGTATGAATTTAAATTTATACTTTACTATTTTCTGAGTTAATTAAGTCACGTATTAAAGTGATCTTTATATTCGGAATCAAGAAAAAAAATGCTTTTCTTTGCGAAGGATAAGATCATTCGTTAAGTTTCTAACACAAAATTATAACTTGTTTTAAAAAGCAATAATATTATTTAGGATATGCTGTAATTAATAATATTGCACTAGATTTCAGAATCAACATGCAAAGCTGTTGTATTATTCGATCAACTTTCAATTATCTAGTTAAGGATTAGGATTAGAGGTTTAAAACTTCCTCATTCAAATTTTGATAGTAGTCTTTATCATTCGCTTTCGGCATGTTAAAAATAAACAAGTTTCAGTTGGAAAACGATGGATGATTGATAAGGATTGAACGGTTCCATTGGAAAAGGACATGAATGTATTGAAACACATGCAACAGAAAACGTTGGATGATTTGAATGGCATTGAATGTTTCGACTAGAAGAGGAGATACAGATACATGCACTGGAACACAGGTAAAAAAAGGTTCTAAGCATGTACTGGGAGTGAAAACAACTACCGAAACGTAACAACACATTATAAAGGGAAGCAGAAGAGCTACGCGAGGGGCCACTGAACAGCTGGAAAAGGCCCCGCCCCAGATTGTCATCGAAAGATGGAAAGAAAAGCAAATCAGTTTACAGTAAAGGGTTAGGAATTGGTAATAGTAAGTAGCTTTGGACCATCACGTGTGAGGGACACACTTCCATTATATACGTTCTTTGACAGCGCCAAAGCAAGCGATTGCCAAAGATTGAGGTGCCAACTTTTGATACGGGAAGTCATTCATGCGTCGTGTTGCCTCAAACACCACCTACTGCTGGCGTGTTCTGCCTGGCAGTGGTCCATACCTAAGTTCATAATTGTAAACTACGTACCGTGAAACACTCGAGTAACCCGACCCAATGTCTCAATGTGTACCTTACTCGACCAGATGCCTCCACCATTCTCAAAGGTTTTAATGAAGTTACAAGTAAGATTTTTCATTATTTAAGTTAAAATTAATCAGTATTTTTTTTTTAATATTCAAGACAAATAAAGACTTGAAGAATTTTAATTATATCTGTGATCTCTTTAAAGACATTACAACAAGATAGCCCTTTGATTGCATTTCTTTTGCTACGAAGGTGATCCTTTGGTGATGATTTTGTGGATCGTAGCTAAAACTACAATAAGGTAGCCTTATGACTACTTTTTTTTTTTTTAAGGTTAGCCTTTGAATATGATTTTGCGAATCGTAGCTAAATGCTACAACAAAGAAACCTTCTAGCTACTTTTCTTTAATGGCTATCTGATAATTGTAGTTAAAAATTACACTTTTGGCTACATTTTTTCAAAATTGTTGTTAAAAAGCAAACTTTGTCTATGTTTGTACAAAATCGTAGTTGATTGTATTAAAAACTCTTTCTTCTTCTTTTAGCTACAAATATTTTTTTCTTAGCTACAAGTCACAAATCCTGTAATTCTAATAAAAAACATTTGACTATGAAAGTATATTATTACCCAAATGTTTTTTTTTTCTTTTAACTAAGAATAATTTTTTCATCACTTCCCCTACAATCCAACATTCGGGTAACATGAAAGCGAGTGAGCTTTTTAATGATTCAGCAGGTTCGGGTTGGGACGAGTAGATGCTTGAAGGATTATTTACGCCTTATGATGTTGGACGGGTTTGCAAAATCCTCATTGTGATTGCAAAACCCCCTGATCAGTTGATTTGGCATTATAGTAGGGATGATTTGTATTTGGTTAAGTCAGGCTACAAACTGACTCTTAGATTGTGCAATGATGTTGCTAGTTATACTATGGACAAACCTTGGAATCGGCTGTGGAATTTGCTTATCCCTCCTAAAATTAAAGACTTCACATGGCGATGTTGTCGGGAGTTTATTCCATGTAAAGTTCGTTTACTGAGGAAGGGTGCCATGCTCCCCCCTGATTGTGACGTCTGTGGTAATGAAGAGGATCTGAACCATGTGTTATTTGAGTGTCCTAAAGCAAAAGAAAGTTGGGCTCTAATGAACGTGCGCATTTAGGCTATGGGGATTGACGTCATGTTTGGGCATATCCTAGTTAACATGCTTGAACCTCTTTTAACTCGTGTATTTACTATATTATGGAGCATTTGGTATCATCGCAACATTCAAGTTTGGCAAGGTAAGATAGTTCCCTCCAGTATGATCGTCCACTTTGCTAATAATTTTCTAAAAGACTAGCAGGATGCTCAGAGGTGTTATGAGAGGGTTAGAGCAACAGATAGCATTTCCTGCTATAGCGTTTCAGGTTGGTGTCAACAATCGGAAGATTTTATTAAATGCAATGTGGATGCATCTATTTTTAAGGAACAAAATGTTACGGGGTTTGCTGCTGTATTTAGGGATGCAAGGGGCAGTTTTATAGCTGCTCTCACGTAGGATTGCTAATAAGGCAGCTCATTCCTTAGCAAGGGTAGCCTTATTACATGCAAACCACAAACGCTGGGACACTAGTCCTTTTTTACATTTTATTTTATCGTTAGAGCAATCTTTTTGTAATGTTGCTGATAGTGAAAGGCTCGTAGGATCCGGGTGTATGGAGTAAACCTGTCAGCTTGGTTTAGATCGTTAGCCTTTCTTTATTTTTGATAATTTTGATTTTCGTCAAAAAAAGAATAATTTTAGGTACGAAACTATTTTTCGTAGCTAGCTAAAAGTCATAGATTATATAATTTCTTTTAAAAACATTTGGCTACAAAAATATATTCATAGCCAAATGTTTAGAAACCCAAACTTAAGCAAAATTTAACACATTTTATTTCTTATGTATAATTAATTTTTGTACCAATGTATTCATAACATAGGGAACACGAATTAATTATACATAAGAAATAAAATTTGTTAAATTATCAAAACCGGATTAGATTTTGATACGGTAATGTATCAGTATTGGTCAATACTTGGTACCACTTCAGGTAATTTTTTAAAAATTGCAAAATAGTCCATTTGTATATTGTACTGTATATTCTATAATTTTGCATCCACCCTATCTTTAAAAATTACAATAATAAAAATTTAAAATAACAAAAATTTATTTAATTTTATTAACATTAATTTCAAATATTTCACATATAAATAATAACTACAATTAATATGAAAGGTCATTTAATCATCATACAAATATAAAATTAAGAACAATATGAAGTATTTACAATATTACAATTTTAGAATATAATAAATAATAATTAGATAAAAATCAAATAAAAAGAATAATAAATATCCTTAACTCTCTAACTATTACAATTTACAACAAGAGTTCGTGATGAGAAAGCAAACAACTGGAAATGAAACATGAAATAAAAACGTTTACAATTAAATTGCATATATATAATTTAACATATATAGTAAATATAAGTAAAATTAAAAAAAGAGGGGAAATAAAAAATTTGAAACTTTATTCAATCATCTATAGAGAGATACTCGCTATAACTGCATTGACCTAAATTCTCATTTTGATACAAAATCATCATTATTGAAAAGAGTCACATGATCATTATCATTCAAATTTATTGCACCAAATGATATGTCAATACTTTCTTATCCAAGATTATCTTTAAAGTCACTCTTATTTATCAAACCTGGTTCCTCAAAAATCTAATATGCCAAAAGATTAATATTATCAATGCAAATTGGATCTTCTGAATTACTTTTTTTTTATTAAGAGTTTTATTAAGAGTCTTAGTAAACAATAAAATTAAATTACTAAAATTTTTTAAGAAATTATATCTAATTTAGTAATGATAATAATATACCTTTCTTAAAGTTTTAAATTGTATCAAATGAAGACCAAGTCATTTAATCTTTTGTGCTCCAATCTATATCTTTTCTTAGAATGGATTGATTCACATGTGCTCTAATTCCTTTCATAGTATTTTGTACTCACACGTTAACTTAAAATTTGAACTGCAAATCTTTGTCATTTTCAAACACCACTTTCGAATTGGTCCCAACAAACAATTGTAATTCATAAGACAACAAAAATAGTATCTTAAACAAAATAAAGTGATAATTAATTTTCAACAAATAATAAAAGTGAAAAAATATATACCTAGATTAAGTTTTGCTCTTTGTCAACTAGTAATTGGCATCCTAAAATTTCCAAAAGACTAGTTATAAATCTCCATTTGTGAGCTTAGGAGATCTTGCATCATCTAATGGGAAACAACTATTGTAATAATTAATAGCTTTCTTTGTAAAAATTGAAATAGATATTAGGATTAAAAAATGCCCCAGCTGCAAATAGCTTGAGTAAAGGTGCTTTTCCCATCTTTCATTGACAATTGTAGGATAAGGTGTGTATAAAGAAGGCCTATTTTTCAGACTGACCTTGATTGCTTCCTTTACCCTCTTGATGGCATCATAAAAATAACCCATTGTTGCCTTTTTTATCACTATTAGCTAAACGAAAAATCTTCACCAAAGGTTTACAAACTTAGATGACAAACTGATATTGGGAATAAAATTTGGTATCATCAATTATAATTATAGAAACATCTAATCTAGTATTAGACCTAGCATGCTGAGATGCAACCCATTTATCACTTATAAATATCTGTCTCAACTCTTTCTTCATCATAATAAAATATTGAAGTGATAAGAAATTTGTTGTAAATCTTGTAATAACAGGACGACACAAATTTTTACCATTAGTAAAACCTTTTCTCATCAAATTCAAGAAACCTTTTCTCATCAAATTCAAGACCCATGAACAATTATAGATGAACTTGTTCAATTTTTTTTTTGCTTTCTGCACAATCTCATCAATATAGGAAAATACCTAGCTTCTCTTATATTTTTCAGCATTAAGTCAATGCAATGTGTAGCATAAGGTGTCAAAAAAAAAGAATTATACTTACTTTGTAATCTTCTTCATGTCGCTTTATAAGTGGAATCATTGTCAATAATAAACTAAACAATAGTTTCTGGCTCTACTTCATTCATAACTTCATTGAATATTTCAAATAAAGTATAAATATTCCTAGCAAGGCCAGATGTATCAATACACTTCAAAAACAATGAGTCTTTTACAAAATAAACAAAAACATCAATAATAGGTTCATGTCTCTTATTTTTTCAACCATCACACATAATTGAATACCCATAAGTAGCCCAATCAATTCTTTTTTCTTCTACATAACTTTTAATTTCATCAATAGAGCAACTTAAACATTTACCTCTGTAGTTAGCAATAGACGGAGCATTGTATCCTGGACCATAAGAGATTATAGCATCCACCATAAGCTGATAATAATAAGATTGTGAAACACTGGATGCTATTACTAAATCATACCACTATATAGAAGTTGTCATATCTATATTGTGAGTTACTTCTCTTGATTGCATGACACTATGAGTTGAAGGCTGAACTCTAGGAGTTGCTCCTAATGCAAAAAAATTTAACACTTGCCTTCTTCTTTTCCTAACATTATTCTAGATGCAACATTTACTTTTTGTTAGGAAGGAACAATACCACCTTTAACATTTCCACTATCATCCTAAACACTAGTAAACAAACTTCCATTACCAATTTCATAATTCAATCTCTCCCTTCTATCTTTCTCGTGCTGATACTCTTCAAACAAAATTTTCATTTGTAATGGTTCGAGTACATATTTTTCAAAGTTCTCCAACCTTTCAAACTAGTAGTATTTAGCTAGCCTCTACAAGCTTTCAACGGATGAAAATGTAATTTATCGATATGACCTTCAATGATTTCTCTAAAAAAAATCACTTTCTAAAGTACAAGACATTTGACGATGATATCTGTAGCATCCCACTCTCACGAGACCCGAACCCGACATCGACGGCGATATCTGAGCCCGCGACCCGTGAGGGTGGTATGCTACAATATCACTTTCAAAAGTACTGATACTGTGAATGTAATTTGAGAATTTTTCTTGTTCACACTTCTTGTTCCTAATTACAGTGATTCTTTCTTAAGTAGGCATTTCCTTCAACTAGTCGTTACATCATTTCCGTTCTTAGGATGACTTTGTATCTTTTATATCTCTATTGGAATCTTCAATCTTCAACCATTAAGAAAAAAAAATGGCAATGTCTTATAAATATAAGATTAGTAGGATCCTATCGGATATTGTAAACAAAATAAGATAAGTTCATAAAAAAGAGGTATCTTGTGATTTTATTTCCTTTTGAGAAATGTATTGTTACCTATATAGGGAAACAAATCCAATTTGAATTTTTAAATATTATAAGGTCATCATCAAAATCATTAAAAAGTCCTAAGCTAACAATTTTCCCCTTTTTTTTTATTATGACAACCAATAACAGATATATTTTCAAAAAATTCAAATCATAAACCAAGATATACCTGTAAACTTTAGCCTTTTGTTGATAGATCGTATATTACAGCAGAATACATCACAAATCATTAAATAAATATTGGAAAATATCATAGATCATTAAATATTCGCCCCCTTTGTCATTATCAAAACATATATCTACTCTCCCCCTTTGTCATTATAAAAAAGAAGAGGGGAAAGAACTAATCAATCAAAAAGTAAAAATTTCAAAATCACACAAAGATGTAAAAATGAATATCATTTAAGAGACATTTACTCTAGGATATTAAACTAGAAGGAGCCTTCAAAATAATTCATTCAAACTGTAAGATCCTTCTATGCAACTAATTTAGCCTGATAAGGGCATTCCTTTTAGAAGGGGCCTGCTAATACCTATAGACGAAAGTAGCATAGTATCTTCAAACACAATTAAATATCAGAAAGTCTACATATACCAGGTCCTTTTTCTTAATAAACATAATCTATCTTCTGAAAGAGGCTTAGTGAAGATATTAGCTACTTGATTACCAGTATTAACATGCAAAAGGTCAATGGTTCTTTCTAAAACATGATCTCTAAGAAAATGATGTTTGATATCTATATGCTTAGTCCTAAAATGATGCATATGATTTTTAGAAAGATTTATAACACTAGTATTATCGCATAATATAGGAATATGAGAAAAGTTTAGAGAAAAATCATATAATTGATGCTTTATCCATAAGATTTGAGCACAATAACTGGTAGCTGCTATGTATTCCGCTTCAGTCGTCGACAGTGCTCTGCAATTTTGCTTCTTACAGGACTAAGATAATAGACATCCTCCAAGAAACTAACAGTGACCACTTCTGCTTTTTCGATCGACTTTATCACCTACATAATTTGCATCACAATAGCCCACTATGTCAAATGAATCAGTTTTTGGATACCATAGTCCTAAATCCATAGTTCTGTGGAGATATCAAAAGATTCTTTTTACTGCTTAAAAGTGTCTTTCTTTTGGATTTGATTGAAAGCGTGCACAAAGACACACACTAAGTATAATGTTTGGTCTTTAGTTGGTAAGATATGGTAGTGATCCAATCATTCCTCTATACTTTATCTCATTCGTATCTTTTCCTTCTTCGTCTTTATCAAGTTTAGTTTCAGTGTACATGGGAGTACCCATCAGTTTGGCATTCTCAAAATGATATTTCTTGATGAGTTCCTTTGTGTAATTATCTTAGCTAATGAAGATTATTTTTTTTGTTTGTATGATTTGTAATCTGAGAAAGAATGATAATTCTACTATCATGCTTATTTAAAACTCCCTCTGTATTAATGTTGAGAATTCTTCATAGAAAGATGGATTAGTAACACCAAATACTATGTCATCAACATATATTTGCCCTATAAGTAAATCATTCTCCTTTCTTTTAATAAATAAGGATTTATCAACCTTTTCTCTTTCAAAGTTATTTTCAAGCAAAAAGTTACTTAACATCTCATACTACGCTCGAGGAGCCTACTTTAGACCATACAGAGCTTTTGTTAACTTCATCATAGGTTTTCACCTTCTAAACTTGGGGTTTGCCTAACAAATACTTCTTCGTTAATGTAACTATTTAAGAATGCACTTTCAACATCAATTTGGAACAACTTGAAGTTTCTATAGTAAGGAAAGGCAAGTAAAATTATGTCGATTCTAATATAGGAATAGGTGCATAAGTTTCATCAAAATCAATACCTTCCTGTTGATTGTAAGCTTGAGTTACAAGTCTAGCTTTGTTTCTTACTTCCTTACCATTTTCATCAAGTTTGTTTTGAAATACCTATCGAGCCCCAATGATTGACTTGTTTTGAGGACCAGATACTAGATTCTAGACTTTGCTTTTGTCAAATTGATCCAATTCATCTTTCACGGCTTAAACCCAATTTTCATCAGTAAGGACCTTTTCAACAGTCTTTGGTTCTATTTGTGAGATGAGAGCAACAAAGTTATTCTTAAATTATGACCTTGTTCTTAGACTTTTAGAGCGATCTGCCATGATATATTGATGTATATCAAGACCTCTCCATTCTCTCGATATTTTTCATTGTATAGGCTCCTGTTGAGATGAAGGAGCCTACTTTGTTCTAGCTTTATATAAGCCTTCTAGATTTTGTAACTCTAAAGGTATTATTGGTATAGTGTGATTATCTGATATATTTTTAGGTACCAACGGATGCTCTTCATCATCTGAGTCGGTTATTGTTGTCGAAGACAGTGCTTCATCAAATACCACATGTATCGATTCTTCTATCTTCCTTGTTCTTTTATTATAAACTCTGTATCCTTTCCTAGCGATACTCGTCTGATCTTGCATTGAACTTTCCAAAGTTTCCTTTTCAATTGTTTAGAATGAAACACTTGCAGCCAAATATCCAAAAGTAAGCAATATTTGGTTTTCTTCCTTTCCACAGCTCATAGGGGTCTTTTCAGAATAGGTCTTATGAGACACCTGTTGAGTTTATAACAAGTGGTTGACACAACTTCTTCCTAATAACCCTGAGGTAGGCCACTTTTGCATAGCGTTATTCTGGCCATATCTACGAGTGTCATGTTCTTTCTCTCAACAACTCCATTTTACCGAGGAGTTCTTGGGCGTGAGAAGTTATGAGTTATACCATTTTCGTTGCAAAAGTCTTCAAATTTTATGTTATCAAATTCTCCTATATGATGGATTCGAATCGATGTAATGTAGTATCCTTTTTTTGTTTAAACTTTCCTGCAAAACTTATCAAAGACTTGCTTTTATTTCAAGTGATAATTAGATGTCTAGTCTCAGTTGTACTTGAAGGGAAGTGTTAAAGTATCCTACATTGATTAAAAATGAAAATATTAAAGGGTTAATAAATGGTACAAATCAACAAACCAAATAATTAGTTCTAGTCATTTTAACAACGATTGTACCTAAACCTAATTCTTATTAATAAGCTCTACACTCTACCTATAGTAAAAATTTTAATATGTTATTATTAGAGTATCCTACATTGATTAAAAATGAAAATGATAAAGGGTTAATAAATGGTAAAGCCAACTTGTGAATTTATATATTCTTAACAAGAGTTATCTATTAATATTTTTCAAAGATTTTCTTATCTGTATAATGTCCACGAATTAATCATTTTAGTTATCACACTTTGACTTTCACTCGGGAGTCCAATTTATCAACTAAATAGATCTCTTTACAACTATAAAAGTACCGCAAGTTATGTACCCACTCTTACTTATAGGGAAAACTATATAATAAAATTTTCCAAAACCTCGTTTTGGTGGATGGGAATGATTAAAATGCCAAAAACTCTAAACAATTCCAACCTTAGTATTTTCTAGACAAAAGCAGAAAGAACACGTGAAATGATACCTTGCTAGGAGGTCTGAACAAGAAACGAAAAAGGAATAGTATTGTAATGCCGACTTCTGTGTGAGCCGAAGACTAAAAAATGGAAAATGTCAAAAAATGGATTAGTCGTCTTCCTGTTCTAATCTCACATTCTTTCAAAAGTTGCGGAAATGTAAAAGCTTCACCACACACCGGACGTAATAAATGTTTTGCACGTGTCCAAACTCTCTGTATTTCTCTGGCAACCCAAATTCACATCGAAAACATGCCAAAGAAAGTTGGTATTTGACTCCTTTTATTGCCAGTGTTGGGATTGGAAGTTGTCACCACGAAAAGCCAGCAATATGGTTATCCTACTTTATGCTTAATCATTCCACAGTATTTAATGTAACTTAATAATGAATATAAATAGTAAATAAACAAAGAAATATTATTCTCTTGCCTTTTCACTAGTCTAAATGAGATTACTCAGTAAATATAATTTCTTATAAACTCACATATATATTATTAGATGACTAAAAAAACCTAAACTATAGTTCATAAGTTTGAATTCTATTATCAAAGTGTCGTAACAGCCCTACACAATAATCGTATCACATTCAATAAATTTATTGAAAACATTAAAGTTTTAAAATGATCACAAATATAACTAAGGGCCTTCAAATCTCTATTTGACTTGGTTATAAAACAAAAGGCTAATTAATTATAGCTATATAGAAAAACATAATATTTTTCCACATACAAAGATTAATTAAGATTTAATAACTTCAAAAAAATATGTTGAAAAATAATTTAATTGGGTCAAACAAAATTTTAATAAGTTTGAACATACTTTTTTAAAAACATTTTTAAAAACTTAATTAAATGAATTATTCATACTGAACAATAGTAGTTAATATATTGTAATCAAAATATAAATTTTCATAATCACAAACATAAACAATTTACTAATTGAATCATTTGTGTAGTATTAGGGTGGTATGGTTTGCGTTTGTGAACCTTAAAATCATAAACCATACATAACTACATCAATCCAATCATAAATTGAGACGTTGGTCTTAAAAGAAACTCATCATTTCTAAAAGAGACCATTAATTCAATACAAAATTATACGAAAATAGATGGCCCATTTCATAAAAAGTCATTGACTATAAAGATCAGTCATGTGATAAACTATCTACTTCCATAAAGAAACCATAACATATCCAGATATTAAAAAAATCTCATTTGCATATTCTAATAAGATAACTATATCCATGCATTTAAAACATCATAGTGCAATAAAATGTGCAAAATTTGTAACTTTATTAATCTCAAGTATTGCAAACATGTATAGTAAATATCACAAATAGTCAAAATATCAAACATCATAACACAACATAATACTCATACAGCCTACATGTCTATGAATGTCTATAAGCCTAGGCATTTCAGTTAGTGGTCACCTAACATATATGTGGTGTTAATATACTCAAAACATACAACACCATCATCAATCCATTCTTGAATCTTAAAGTAACTATGCTCGGTTAACTTGGCTCCATAAGTGTTCGTTGTATTCTTGGAAAAGAATACAACAAATGAGTTGTCACAGTGATCTTAATAGGCATAGAAATCAAATCAACAATTAAAAGCCCTCTAATGAAATTTGGTAACCACTTGGCATACGCTGATGCCTCGGAACAAGATATAAATCTCAGCTTCTATGGTTAAAGTCTTCTAAACAATCTACTTAAAGCTCTTCCAAGATACAACTCCTACAACTAGTGTAAAAATATAACATACAATATATTTCTTGTTGAAGTGTCAAAATATTCTAGTAATATCCTGACCATCTACATATACTATAAGAAAAATGTAGATTAGCGATGGAAACTTAACAACGGAAAAATTTCCATCGAAAATTAGCGACGAAATTCGGAAATTAGCGACGGAAATATGCTTTCCGTCGCTAAAATTGAGTGATTTAGCAACGGTACTAATACCCGTTGCTAAATTTGGAGAGAATTTGTTTCGACAAAATTTGCAACGGATATTAGCGACAGAACAATATAGTCGTCAGTAATTAATTACCGACAAAAAATATACCGTTGAAAATTAGCGACAGAAAGTATATTTCCGTCGCTAAAATTGAGTAATTTAACGACGGTACTAATACTCGTCGCTAAATTTAGAAGAAATTCATCGCGAAAAAATTAGCAACGAAAGTTAGCGACGGAACATATATCGTCGCTAAAAATGGAGGGAATTTTTTACGAAATAAAAATTTTTGAGTTTACCATTTGTAGGTAAATTCCGTTGGTAAATGGATTTAGCGACGGAAATTTTCTTTTCGTCGGTAAAAAGGCGAGAATTATTGGCAGTATAAAATTTTTTTGAGTTTACCTATGAAAATTTTCGTCGGTAATTCCGTTGGTAAATTCTTTTTAAATTTAAACTTACTCGACATCTCTCTCCCACTTGTGCCTTCTTCTTCCTTTCTTCTTCTTCCTTCTTCCTACATCTTCTCTTCGGTTTTCTTGGAGCCCATTTCTCTGTTGTGGACTCCTTTTCTGCTCGACAATGTTGTCTTCTCTGGCTATTGTCATCGTGTCCTTCGGTAGAGGTATTTTTGCAACTACTGTCATGTGTTTTTTCATATA